>CM060688.1:174460843-174798893 GCA_030686995.1 Artemisia argyi | reverse complement strand
AACACAAATTTTGTTAAATGGGTAAGCCATAGCTAAAACATGTAAATGCCCGACCATTAGCCTTTTTAACTAGTATAACTGTAAGCTCCATAATACGTAGAGATAAATCTTCATCTTAGACTCCACCCCTAACCGTTGTTTTATTCTAGGAGAATAGGAGATATAATTTATTACTAATATCCTGGGGCTATTGTGGGTCTTCTTGAAATCCCGCTGTTTATATCGACAGATAACTAAAACTTATTAGAAGTTTCACTCTAGTAATTGCATTGATAAGATTCGTACATTGATCCAATAATACTTAATTTTACAAATAACTTACAACTTAGAGTTAAGATTTTATAGTGATCATAATACAAGGCAATTCAATTGTAATTACAGTCATCAAAACAATATTGGTTCAAATAAATAAATAATGCCAAACTAGAATCTAATAAGTATTTAGACCATAATTATTAGACTTGTCATGCACCAATCATCATATAATTCACATGTATTATAATTTTCCAATTTTAGTGTTCTTGTTTAAAATCATAAAAGAGCTTACGGCGATGGCCTTACTGTAAGGCTCCTTGTCTTTATTATATCATGTTTTGTTAAAGAACATCTATTAAAAGAGTCGTGTTATTAAAATAAGTACAAATAATATACATATTAATTTAATACATAAATAGAGTATGATTTACGGACCTTTGGTAACTGTAATTGCAAACTTCGAATAAAATTAATTTGTTCTCCTCTTTGTCAATCGACAATTTACGTACCTTTTGTATTGGAGACATGTACATAAACTGAAAAAACTTGTAAAGCGTGCTGATTATGTGTGAACAAGAATTGAGGGAATGAAAAATATTCTTCAATTGATCTATAATGTTAGAAATACATAGAGTATATATAAGATAAACAGTAGAGTAATAGTTAACTGAGTCATAGGTATATGGACTCCGCTAATAATCATCCATAACATTTTGTTTTTATATTCATTTATTCAAACTTGATCAATATCATATTATTACTTCTATTACTTATTTATTATGGGTTTACATAAGTTTTTGAGGAGAATTACTTTACATACTAAAATTTTCTTACATACCGAGTGACTCATCTCAGCCTTTCATCTAGAAAGAAATCAATTGTTGAGATTAAAAGTATTTTAATATTTCACCTATCTTTTGTAATTTAAATATCTCTTAAAATGTTAATTGTTAAGCGAAAATGATTACACTATCGCAACGAGCATTTAATTATTTTTCTATAGACAGACACTTTCATATATATTTTCGACAAAAGACAATTTTTCACATTTTTTCGTCTTATTTTTCGTTTTTTCCATTAATGAAATTTGCATGAAAAAATCACATATGAATATATGATATATAATATCACATGTGATGATATTATTGTTAAATCACATATAATAATAGATATCATATGTTATTTAACACTAATATCACATGTGATATTATTATAATAATCAAATTAGCGTTTAATCACATGTGATTTTTTTCATGCAAATTTCAGTAACGGATGACAAAGACAAAAAAATTGTATAGTTTTTCGTTTAACGATTAACGGTATAAAGGATATTAATATTTGGAAGAAAAAAAAATGAAAGTGGGTTTTTAAAATTTTTGTAATTAATCTTATACATTAAATCAAATAAAGATGGAGGGTGAAAATGATATAAGATCATTTGATGACAAAATATTTTTTACATACTAAAGGACTAATCTTCACCTTCCATCTTCCTTCTATCTTTATTTGATCTAATGGATTAGACTAATCACAACAATTTAAAAAACTCACTTTCATAATTTTTTTTTCAAATATTAATATCTTTCAAACCGTTAATCGTTAAGCGAAAAAAAATATACCGTTACGACGAGTATTTAATTATCTTTCTATAGATAGGCTATTTGATATATTTTCGACAATTTTTTTTCTCTCGTTTTTTCCCCTTTTTTTTCGCGGCCGAAAAATCATATATGATATTACATATTATATCATATATGATATTACATATCGTATCATATATGATATTACATATCAGATATGATATGTAATATCATATATGATTTTTTCGGCCACGAAAAAAAACGTGAAAAAAAAATGTCGAAAATATATCAAATAGCCTATCTATAGAAAGATAATTAAATGGTCGTCGCGATAGTGTAATTATTTTCGCTTAACTATTAAAGTTTTTTTTAAAGCGTGTTCTCTTTCGAAGGTAAAATAATTTAATCACTCGTGAACACATGAAGTATCTATTTTCTTTTTAAGTTGACAAGGACCAAAAAAGAAGGTTGAATATATTAGAGGGACTGATAAAGTAATATTAATCAGAACCAAAAGCAATCAATGTACTGCATTGAATAATAATAAGTGAAGGTGGAGGTAGGTGTACCGATGGATGATTTTTTTTTTTACTTTAGCTCCAGGAAGAAAAAGTTGCTGACAGAAGGTGACTATTTATTTACATTTTTTTTAAAGTTATGTTTTTTGAATTAAGTTTATTAGAATTTTGTGGTAAAGTTATGTTTTTTGTGATGTTTTTATGGCTTGATTTGCATCTAGAAATGAAAGGTTAAACCGGCCTTTTCGTATTTTTTTTGTGGGTGTTTGGCAAATGTTAATCAAGGGGGTGTTTGGCAAAGTAAAAAATGTGATCTTTTGGTAGTGATTTGTTATACTATATAGTTTATGTATTTTTAGCTGAAAATGTTGATCAAGGGGGTGTTTGTTTCGGCTTATATAATTTGGTTTTGGGTTTGTGTTTCATAACCTCACTTTTTGTGGCTTATTTTCAAACTTTTAGGCTTATATAAGCTTTATTATTAGTATAACATAACAAACTTATATAAGCCAAAAAGATTCCAAATAAGCCACAAAATGTTAGCTTATAAAACATAAGCCCAAAACCAAATAAGCCACAAGCCGGCTATATAAGGCGAAACAAACACCCCCAAAATACCTAAAATTGATTTATGTTTGTATTTCTTACAATTTACCTTTTCATTTTTTATTTTTTATTTTTTATTTTTTTTAATTTTTTTTTATTTATTATTATTATTTTTTTTTTGTGTGTGTAGGTAATAGGTAGATAGAAACTTGAGTTTGCAGTTAGGGTCTTTAATTAAATAACGTATATAAGACCTAGCTACTGAAAATCAAATTAAGGAGGGAGATGGAGGATTCAACAGATCGAATGTCGCAGCTTCCTGAATTTATCAATCATCACATCATGTCATTTTTGGACTCTCCTAAAGAGCGTGTTCGAATGAGTGTATTGTCTAAAAACTGGTTTGGGATTACGGCTTCTTTCCCCATTTTGGATTTCGATATCCGTAAATTTGAGGGATTCATTTCTTTTGACGCACTCGCAAATGGAAATCTCTTAGACAAGTTTTTCAAGTATGTTGAGTATACCACCTCCAGGTTTTGCCACCAAAATGTCAGTGCACACACGTTCAAACTTATTACAAGCCTTTGGGATGCTACACAAGAAGATATTGTTGACAAATGCATTGAATTAATTCTTATCAAAGGCGTGCAGGTGTTGGTCATTGACATAAGGGGTACGTATTTGCAGCCATTGTTACCAAAGTACCATGTGTCTAACAAACTCGTATCTGCCTCTTCATTAACATCTTTGACAATACATGGTTGTGAGTTACCTTCATCTATGATGGTTGATACCATCAAGTTCAAGTCTTTGAAGCTGTTGAAACTAAAATATGTCCCTATAGACGAGAAGATGATTACACATCTGACCACTAGTTGCCCTCTTCTTGAGGAACTCACTCTTAAAATTCGTGGAGGTGATATATCAAGATTTTGTGTTTATGGACTTCAAAATCTTCAACGACTTAAGTTTGTCATGGCGGGGTGTCGTTGACAGAATAGATATTGAAGCTCCCAATCTATGCTTTCTTCAATTAACGCATATATTCGGAAGGGCCCCGTGTTTGAATGTGGCTTCATGCACAAAACTTACAACTGTGTGCTATTATGGGGATCCCTCTCCCACATGGAAAGGGTTAGCTGACTTTTCATCCAGCTTCCCCTACCTTGAAACTCTCTTTTTACATCTTCCTGAAATATACAAGAGTCTGAAGTTGTCAAGTCATTCCTTGAGAACATTTGTTCTACATTCGGATTGTGATTTCGAAGATCTTGATATCGATACCCCTAATTTGCTTTCATTTGAATACACATTCAGTTCAAATACTCCCTTTGCCATGAAAAGGGATTCAGTCTCATCAAAATCACGTATGAAGTGCCACCCTTTGGATTTTGTTGACGCTCTTTGGTTTAAGAAGTTGAGGCGGTTTTTGGACAAGAAAGTTCGATTCAAAGAGTTGAAATTATGTATTAGAGCGGTATTGTATTTACCCAAAATAATTTTTTTCCAGTCATTTATATGTTTGTACTTGCTCTTGAGGAATGATATAAAATAATCTTCACGGAACTTTGTACTTACAAATTGTCTTTTTCTAGTTTCCCTTTGAAGCCGAGGAATTGAGGAAGATTCAGTCAACGCCTTTTGAACTCGACCATGTTGATCTAGAACCAGACATCATAACAGATTTATCAGCTCATTTAGCTGTTGTGGATGCGGTACTCTGGTGTTGCAGACCTCAATCTCTAACTTTAGGATCTCTAACTTTAGAACATGATTTTGAAGACATTCCTCTTCATTTTGAAGAATGGAGCCATATTGTCAAGGTAAGTTTTATATGTACTTTATAGTACCGCACAGAACATGATTTAAATTCTTTCTCGGTTTTGATTTACTAAAGACGCTATTTGTATTAAATAATCTTGTTATATCTTTGTCAGTTTACATATGAGAAGTTACTTCTACAAGAAGATCAAGGCCAAACTAACATTCAGATTGTGACGTCTTCCTGTTCCAATGCCAAAAAGCACTTCAATGACTTGACTTCATTGTTGACGGCATTACCTCGTGATGGACCAAGACCAATAATCACTTTCATAAAGGAACAAGGTACAGTTATATTTTTCTTTTTCAGATCAGCTAGTTTAATGTACTAATGTATGACATATTCGCTATCTTTCCATGTATTGTTAATATGCAAACAGTAGTTCAAGAAGCAGGGTATGAGAATCCATCAGTGTGGATGGAAGGAAGTACGCATACTTAGAGTACTAGTCTCCAAAAGGTTTGAATTGGCATAGAAACCTTGATCCCGTGAACCCCAAAGATTTGGTTTAGTGTTTTGTGGGAATTAGCTCCAAAAGCTAATGAAAACTGACAAACGGAAACATGTTACGGTGAACCTTTTGTTAATGATGTGATGACTCAATATCTTTTGATATGTACTCATGCCTTGAATATTGGTAATGATGTGATGACTCGATATCTATGGTGCTTTTGCTACATTAATGAGTGTTTGCTTAATAGTTTTCTTTAAGGTCTTCTTTTGAGCTGCTACTACACCTTGCTGGTTTTACTTAGTCCTGTTGGACTGGTGTCTTTGGGCCACTAGAGCTTTGCTTTAGGTGGCAATATTAGTTGGCTGCATATTGCTCAGCTATACAGAAGTGCTTGTTTGTAACTTGCTTATTCACCAGGACTGAGCAAAAACTATGTGTTCATTCCACCCGGATTGTTCATGCAATCTTTGTGTCCTCCTCCGGTTCGAGGCAGAAACTATGTGGCTTGATTTGCTTATCATAGGACCATAAAAACACAAAACAAAAAAATAGCCAACTAAATCGGGCTGCAAAACCTGTTAAACCAAACAAATTAACTTCACAGATTCTAACTATTCATGTCGCAAATCCATTAATCCCCAACATGTGGCAGAATTCGTATAGATACAAAATGAGCCAGTCGGGTGGCATACAATGATAAACGTCACAAAAAGAAATCATGAAGCTCAGAATTTCTGTGAACAATAATCAGGAGCTATCAACCAGGTCAAAAAGAAAGTTAATCCTACCTACATTAAGCTTAACTCGTCTTTCCAAAAGGGGGTCTCATGCCGGTAGGTGTTTCTGAAGTAATGGTAACAAAACCCTGGTAGGTTCTACAAAATACAGATCTAGCATGAGTTAATTAGCCTATAATATTGGTTGTTCTGGCCACGAATCTTTTTCAGCCTCGGATTCCACGAAATTATCATTTAGCTTCATTTCTACAAGATCGAGTACTTTCAAGCACTTTTTAGCCTTTTCAAACCGTTCTTGTGCAGTAAGAAGCTCCATCTGCCTCTCTTCCAGATCTGTTTTTGCAGCTCTTGTAACCAAACTAGTGTTTGCCTTCGTTTTTACAATTAAAGTCGACTTTTTTTGGGCAGCATTCCTTTTGTGAATAGCTTCCAAGTGAGCTCGAAGCCACACCACTTTCATGTTGGTTGCTTCTGCATCCAAAACTTGCATCTCTATTTCATCCATATCAGAAATGAGGGTTGCAAAATCATTAGTTTGAATTCGCTTGACAACTTCACAAACAACCTCAAGGATAGATGCTCTCACAGAAGCTGTTTTGATTACACAATCAGATGCAATGTCACCGTGTTTCTCGAAAATGGCTTCAAGGATAGGTGCATTAATTTTCTTCACCTTGTAGCCTTGAACACGTGTCATGCTGTACAAAACCTTTCTGGGCACTCCCTGCTGTACGATATATGGATATAGATTAGAATTGGCAAGATGGGCGGAACAGGTAATAAGCAGGGCCGTTCCAAGGTTTTTGGTGGCCCAGGGCATAGCTAAAAAAGTAGGCCCTTTTAAAGCGCAAAATTTAATACAGTATCAAGTCGACTAATGCTAATACTGAAAGAATGTTATTAATAAGAGACAACGAATACAGCAAGTGTTTGTTGTTTTAAAGAGAGCCATTCTTTCAGCATTTGTTGATCATCTCCATTTGATATTATACTTTTTTTTGGGAATTTTTTTCGCTAGATTTTAATATGAACAGGGAAAAAAATTGATACTTGGTTTTTGATATTTCGGTGGCATGAAGGTCACCTCATACATAATTAGGTAGCATATGCATAATTATCTTTTAACTGGATATAAGAAGAATCCAACACTCAAGTTGCAACAAATGTCCGCCACAAAAAGGATGTTCTGAACAGAGAATATCTTACTTAATTTTCTAATGCAGTTTTACAAACACCTGCAAACATTTTGGAATACACATAAAGAGAAATGCTCGAATCATACCATATCCGGGAGACGTGGTTGCAGTTTAGCAGCACAGTTCAGAAGAACTTTTTCCCCTAATTGCCGACAAACAGGTGAATCAATCTGCAATAGTATCGGATGTGATTAGCGATGAATGAGGAACCTTCATTAGTGAAGATGAGAAATGTAATAATCATCTGATTAACCTTATCTAGAGTGGTAATTATTAGAGCTTCAAGATCGCGCGCGAGCTCCTTACGTTCCTCTATGATCATGGTCATAATTTTCTCCATCTCAAGCACAGTAGCAGAGGTATTGGAGCTAAAAAGGTCAGAAGAAGAAAGAGCAAACTCACTTGAGCTTAGTATTGCTTTACCAAATGATATAAAGTTCCACTCTCATATCATTTTATTCCTTTGTTTCACTTATAACAAAAGAGCTTTCGTAAAAGCAGTAGCAATTAGGAGATAAAAAGCATCTAAGAATTTGAAATTAAAGAAAATAGGACAAGTCCTACTACTGGCATAGAAATAGATTTCTTACTCAGCAGAAGTTAAAAATTGCTTAAACAGGCGACCTACTAGTCCTTCCACTTGTACATCCAACATCATAACCGGCAATCTGGCTTTCTGTTGAAGTAAAAGTTTGCTTTCACTTCGAACAAGCGAGGAGAATCCTTCGGACTAGAGTAGGTCCTTCGGATTCGAGGTGACTTCAATCACGGTGTGTTCCTTCAGGTGTCTGCAAAACAAATACGTCCGTTAGACTCGCCCCGGGAATGTATCCCAGGACCAACCTCCGGCGTGAGAGTAAGTATATGTTCTTAGTGAGAGAAAGTGTGAATAAAACTAGAGAGTAAAGGAGAATTAGTTAACCTTAAATGAAGATTTCCTCTCTATTTATAGACTTTCCACATGAGGTGCCAGGCTGTTTCGTACTTAGCCCATAATGTTCGCTAGTTTAAACTCCATTATCATATACTTTGGCGTACTTGTTTGTACTTTGGTCTAGGTACTTGTTAGCTTATCCGAAGGGCTTGTGATATCCGGACGGCTGAGATCATGCGGACATTCGTAACCCATCGGATATTGGTCCGTGTTGTCTGGGCATATCTGAGTACATTTTACCTGATACGGATCCGGAGGGTATTCCCTTGTACGGCATGTATCCGGAGGGTACATACGTCAACATGTCCCCCCCAGTATCATAGTATTGGTTGCGCCAATGGTGTGATACTAAGTTTATTTTTTGTGATTTTCCGGAGGGTAAGTCATGGCTTTGTTCTTTTGCTAGAGTCACGCAAGATGCCAAAAGTAATTAAGGTGTCGTTTAAGGTGCGCCGTCATTTTTTACCGCGTCGTTTGGATTGGAACACGTATGCATTTTCTGAGAGACACGGTGTGGATGGCTGACACGTTAGCCCTACGGGTGACGTGTCCCTTTCCCGCCTATTTTGACTGCCTATAAATAGTCCCATTTCTTTTTATTTACAGCACCGTAATTTTATTTCACACACATACCTCTGACTCATCTCATCTTCTCCGTATTCCGAACGATTATTCGCGCCGTCTTTGAGGTACGTCTCAGCCCGTTTAGTTTTTTTTGTTGCTTGGCTATTCTCCTCTCCTTTTCGTCCATTATGTCGGAATCTACAGCATCGTTTGAGTATGAAGATGTGTCCAATCCGGACGGTTCGCATGTTAAGAAAGACATGCATTTAAGAATGTCCGCGATGGACGAGTCTGATGTGATCGCTGTGGTGAAAGCGTTCGGAATACCGGAGGATTTACATCCAAGGATACCTCCATCGGGTATGACGATGAACCAGCTTCCGGAGGATGCCATTGGTTTGTATGCGGAGTACTTTTTTGAGGGTGGTCTCGTTGTCCCTTTTTCCACCTTTCTTTTAGAGGTCATTAGATATTTCAAAGTTCACATTTCTCAGCTAGTTCCGTTGGGTATGCACCGTGCTACCCTTTTTGAGGTGTATTGCCGTAGCATGCACATTCCTCCTACCACTCCTCTATTCCGTGTCTTCTATAAGCTTAGCAAGCAGGGTAATTGGTTTTCCTTCGAGAAACGCATCCATAGGAATAGGAAGGTTTGCTTTGGGGAATTTCCCTCTTGTCTGAAGGGTTGGAAGTATAATTTTTTCTTGATCGATAGGCGAGCTATTCCGTTTGCCATGCCATGGAGGCATTCGGATTCGGACGTATCGGATCCGTTTCCCAAGGCAAATGAGTATGATGTTACTCATGCCGAAAGGCTTTCCGAGACGATCATTGAACCTTGTCAAATTCCGCAAGCGTTCTTGTATGCTCTGGGTTTATCGGATCACTGGGAGTTTCCTGGTTATCGTCCGGCGTTGAGGGATGAGCAGGGGAGGGGTATAGCCTTTGTTATAATGTGTGTTTTTATATTGTGCATCTATTTTCGTTTTTAACACTGGGTTTTGCTTGTCCGCAGGTATAACCATGTCAAGTTATCTAAAGAAGCCTCCGCTACGAAAGACTGCACAGATTGTTCAAGGCGCCCCGTTTCCGGAAGGGCATGTTCGTGAAGTGCATGTTACTCCTCCCTTGGCCTCCAATACTGAGGTACCGGAAAAGACGGAGGAGTTGAAGAGTGTTGAGGTGGCTGCTGATAAGGTGATAGCTGCGAAAGAGAAGAAGAAAGAGCAGGCCGGGAAGGCGGGTTCAAAAAAGCCTCCGTTGAAGAGAACCGGAGCGGGGAGTGTCTCTTCCCGCCTTCATAAGAGAAGTAAGATTTCTGCTGGTGATACCGTTATTGACTTGGATACTGGAGAGGCCTTGGAGAGGCTAGAACCTATCCGTTCCGTTCACCCGGAGGATTTGGCGTCTGGTATGTTCGGATGATTTTTTATGGTTTCTCCTTCCATATATTTTTTTTATTATTTGTTGTTATTATTATTACTTTTTGACGGAGATTCTTTTGCTGTCAGGGGGTTCGGAGGGTGCATCTCGGCGTCCGGGGAAGGAAACTCTGGTGGATGAGGAGGATGTTGAAGTTGATATAGAGGGGGATGGGGAGGATGATGACATCTATGTCCCGGCATGGACCGTGACGAAGGGCACTCGTATGAATACTGCTACTGCTTGCCGGTACATGTTGATGAATTTGGCAACTCCCAAGGAGGAGAAATATTTGGATAAACAGGATGATGGGGAGGCTGTTCGCAGGTCGTGGCTATTGCTGGGTAAATGCGTCACGGCTCAAGCGGATATGATCTTCCGTTTTGAATCTCTTTTGAATGAGTACAAGAAGCTGTCCGAGACTCATAAGATCTGCGACAAAACCCTTGATGACAACTGGAAGATGTTCCAGAAGATGTCCGGAGAGTTTCATGAGTTGAAGAAGGTTCATGCAGAATGTTCCGAGGTGAATCCGGAGGGTCTGAGAAAGCTTCGCGCAGAGAATGCGAGTCTGGAGGAGAGGGTTGGTAATCTTGAGTTAGAGAAGAATGAGTGGAGGAAAGTTTCCGGCGAACAGGCCGAGAAGATCAGGTCGTTGGAGGGGCAGTTGTCCGATGCCAAGGAGAGGCTAAGTGCTGAAGAGAAAGCTTACAGGGAGCTTTGTCAAGAGAAGGTGGATATTGCTGTGGCTGCTGGGAATGCCGAGGTGGAGAGGAACCGCATTGTTAACGAGTTTATCCCGGAAGCTATCCATCATTTTCTTGGAAGTCATGAATTCCGAACGGCATTGGCTAAGCCCTTTAACTTGTTTTATCTTTCTGGGCTGATTGACGGGGCAGGTTTATTTGATGAGCCGGAGAAGGCGGAGAAGTTGTTGGGGGAGATTGAGGGGATGGATATGGATGCCGGAGCCAAGTATGGTCCGTTGTATGATAAGGCCCTTTCTCAGGACTATCCCTTTATCCAGAAAATCCGTCAAACTATCTTCCAGAAATTTGATGAGCTAAATGCCTTGGTTCCCGACCCTGCTCCAGTTGAAGAACCGGTGACTGAAGGACCGGAGGTCGAATCTCATGCTGAGAATCCTTCCGGGAACCAGTCTTCGAATCAGAATGCCTCGGTCTTTTCTTGAAGCTTTTTATCTGTCCTTTGGATTTTGTATGTTGGGATCAGGATACCTCCATTTTGACTATGGATTCAGGTATTCCGGATTCCCCGTGAAGCTCTTATTTCCTCATTGTTGCTGATGTAATAGCATAGGGTATTTGTTGTTCCGCTATTTTGTAGAATAGTTGCTTCGGAACAATTTGATGTATTTAGTTTTTTATGTAATAGAATGTCTTTTATTCTTCCGGTATTCCGGAATGCTTGATGTAATTGACTTTTGATCGGATAAATATTCATATCGTTATCTTTTGTCATTTTTGTTATTTGTCCTTATGCTATTTCCAATTTATATGTGCCTTTTCCGCGACATTTGTGTATTTCGGACATCGACTAAAACCATACCCGCCTGGGGTTTTATTCTTCCGGACAACTTGTGCCCTACGGCTCTTGGCCTAAATAGTACCCACTTAGGGTTTTCTTTGACGGGGTAACCTGTACCCTTCGGCTCTTGGCCTTAGTAATAACCGTCTGGGGTTTTCTTTAACGGGGTAACTTGTACCCTTCGGCTCTTGGCCTTAGTAATACCCACTTGGGGTTTTCTTTGACGAGGTAACCTGTACCCTTCGGCTCTTGGCCTCAGTAATACCCACTTGGGGTTTTCTTTGACGGGGTAACCTGTACCCTTCGGCTCTTGGCCTTAATAATACCCACTTGGGGTTTTCTTTGACGGGGTAACCTGTACCCTTCGGATCTTGGACTTAGTAATACCCGCTTGGGGTTTTCTTTGACGGGGTAACCTGTACCCTTCGGCTCTTGGCCTTAGTAATACCCACTTGGGGTTTTCTTTGACGGGGTAACCTGTACCCTTCGGCTCTTGGCCTTAGTAATACCCACTTGGGGTTTTCTTTGACGAGGTAACCTACACCCTTTGGCTCTTGGCCTTAGTAATACCCACTTGGGGTTTTCTTTGACGGGGTAACCTGTACCCTTCGGCTCTTGGCCTTAGTAATACCCACCTGGGTTTTTTTTTTATTTGGACGACTTGTGTCTTGCGGCAAATAACTCTATGTATGGTCAAAATGCATCGGGTTTTTCATTGATGTGAAAATGGCTCATGCCTTACAATAGATTTTGGAAAATCAAAGTACATAATAGGTTACATAAAACATTTCTTTAAGTTAATGGCATGCCAGGTTCGAGGTACTTCCACGTCTTCCATGGTTTGGAGCTTGTATGTGCCGTGCTAATAAGCCTCCGTTATCCGATAGGGGCCTTCCCAATTAGGTCCCAATTTTCCCTGATCTTCCACTCTGCTTGCTTCATTTTTTCGGTACACTAAATCTCCCACTTTGAAGGCTTCGGATCTAACCCTTCGGTTGTAATATTGCTCCACCTTCTTTTTGTATTTTGCCTCTCTTATGGCTGCCATTTCCCTCCGTTCTTCTAGTAAGTTTAGATTTAGATTTAGCTCATCGTCATTGTTTTCAACGTTTGCCATCATGGTCCGGAAGGTAGGCATACCGATTTCTGCTGGAATGACTGCCTCACTTCCGTAAGTTAGACTGAAAGGGGTTTCTCCGTTGCTAGTTTTCAGAGTGGTTCGGAAAGCTCATAGTACGTTAGGTAATTCGTCTACCCATCCTGCTCTTTCTCTTCCTAGCCGGGACTTAAATCCCTTCATTTGGCTTTTGTTGGCTCTTTCGACCAATCCGTTGGCTTGAGGGTGAGCCACGGCCGTGTTGATTTGCGTGATATTTAACCTTTCGCACCAACTTTTGAACGGATCTCCCACAAAGTTACTTCCGTTGTCCGTGACAATTATCTTGGGTAGTCCGAACCTGCAGACGATGTTGTCCCATACAAATTTTTTGACCTCTTTTCCGGTTGTCTTGGCCAACGGTTTTGCTTCCATCCATTTTGTGAAATAGTCTATTGCCACAATAACATACTTAACTTTTCCTGGAGCTTCGGGCAAAGGTCCCAAAATGTCCATTGCCCATTGGAAGAAGGGCCATGGTGCCATGACGGAGGTTAGTACTGTTTTTGGTAACTTTGGGACCGGAGCATGTATCTGACAGGCATCGCATTTTCGGATGACTTCCCTAGCGTCCCGGTGCATGGTTGGCCAATAGTAGCCTTGTCGCATGAGTTTAGCTACCACTGTCCGGGGTCCGGAGTGCATACCACAGGCTCCTTCATGCACCTCTCGGATTATGTAATTGGCTTGGAGAGGTCCGACACATCGTAACATCGGTCCTAGGTAGGATTTTTTGAATAGCACGTTGTCAATTAGTGTGTAGTGGCTTATTTTCATACGGAGGTTTCGAGCTTCATTCTGATCTTCCGGCCATATACCTTCGTTTAAACATCGGAATATGGGGGACATCCAATTTTCCTCCTCTTCTTCTACTATTGCGTTGACTGTTTCTTCTTCGGTGGACGGTTTCTCCAACACTTCTACCAGGACCTCTTTCGTTAAGTGGTCAAATGCTACGGATGCCAGCTTGCTGAGCACATCTGCTTTTTGATTCTGAGCTCTCGGGATGTTCTTTATTCTGAAGCGTTTGAAACAAGCGATATATTCTTTGGCTTTCGCGAGGTATTTCGCCATGCTCTCCTTGTATGCAGTAAACTCTCCATTGATTTGGCTTGCCACTAAGTTAGAGTCCACTCGTACGTCCAACGTTTCTATATGCATCTCCTTTGCAATTCTTAATCCGGCCAGGAGTGCTTCGTATTCTGCTCCGTTATTGGTAGTTTCGAAATTTAACCGGAGAGCATATGTATATTCTTCTTTTTCCGGACTAATTAACACTAATCCTGCTCCGGCACCTTTCCTGCTTGAGGCCCCATCAGTATATAGGATCCATTCTTCCGGTTGAGAAACGTTGCATATCTCTTTGCTTTTCTTTGGATCCGGGGAGGTTGTGCCGATGGGTATTTCATTAATAAAGTCAGCAAGCACTTGCCCTTTGACAGCATTTAAGGGTATATAGGTAATGTTGTAGGCCCCCAATTCTACGGTGTATTTGGCTAAACGTCCGGACGATTCTGCCCGGTTCAGTACTTGTTTGATGGGATGGTCCGTTATGACCTTGACGGGGTGGGCTTCGAAATACCGCCTCAGTCTTCTTGATAAATGCAGGAGGGCTAGAGCCAACTTTTCAACCGGAGTGTATCTCTTTTCGGCCTCGTGCAAGGTTCGACTTACATAATGGATTGGGATCTGCCGCCCTTCTCTTTCGACCATCAGCACTCCACTTATTGCTTCTGCTGCGGCTGACAGGTATAGATACAAATCTTCTTTAGATTTCGGAGTCGTTAGGCAGGGGAGCTCCAGGATCATCTTCTTCATGTCTTGAAAGGCTTTCTCAGCCGCTTCCGTCCATTGATATCTTTCCTTGTTGTCCTTAGTGATATTTTTTAAAGTTTCAAAGAAGGGGAGAGACCTTTCAGCCGATTTTGATAAGAAACGATTGAGTGCTGCGAGCTTGCCACTTAAGCTTTGCATTTCCTTAAGTGACTTTGGTGATTGCATATCGGCGATTGCTCTGGTTTTCTTGGGGTTAGCCCTAATCCCTTCGGATGCCACCATATATCCGAGGAACTTTCCTTCTTCCACTCCGAAAGAACATTTTTTAGGGTTTAATTTCATGTTTATTCCTCGAAGATTATCGAACGTTTCGGCAATATCGGCCAACAGCTCTTTTTCCGTTTGACTCTTTATCACCATATCATCTACATATACTTCCAAGTTTCGGCCGATCTGCTTCCGGAAGACAGAATCTACCAACTTCTGATAGGTTGCCCCGGCGTTCTTTAAACCAAACGGCATTTTTACATAACAGTACGTTCCCCGATCCGTATAGAAGGCTGTTTTCTCTTCGTCTTCCTTTGCCATTTGTACTTGATGATATCCCTTGTAAGCGTCCAAGAAACACTTATATCGGAATCCTATCACCGACTCAATCTTCCAGTCTATCTCCGGCAACGGATAGTAGTCCTTACGACACGATGAGTTTAGGTTTTTAAAATCAATGCACATCCTCCAGGTGTCATCCGGCTTCTTCACCAGTACTGGATTGGCGATCCAGGTCGGGTACCGGACAGGCCTGATTATTCCGGCCTTTAGCCACTCTTCTACGTCTTGATTTATGGCTCGGTTCTTTTCTTCCGAGAAGAATCTCTTTTTCTGTGCTACCGGTTTGTCCTGGACGTTCACGTTGAGCTTATGTTCAGCTACCCATCGGGGGATACCAGTCATATCCGAGGGTTTCCATGCGAAAATGTCTCGGTTATTTTTTAGTAAAGCTATCAATTGCCTTCGCCCTTCTTTTGAGAAATTCCTTCCTATTGTCACTAGTTGCTCCGGATATGCAGGATGAACCAGCACATCTTCGGTTCCAGTAGTTTCTTCGATGGGTGTTTCCGAGGAGGTCTCTGTTCGGGCCTCCTTTTCCATTAAGAATTTTTGTTCCAGTTTTCTGCACTCTGAGATGATGACCGATCGGGTTACTAGGGTTGCAATGCCTCTCGGCGTTGGGAATTTCATCATGGAGTGTATAGTTGATGGGATGGCTCTTAGTTTTTTGATTCCGGACCGACCAAGTATCACATTGTACGGAGAGGGAGACCGAACCACCGCGAACTTCATGATAGTGAGAATCCCACTAATGGTGTGTTTGTCTTGGATAGACGCGACTGGATGGAAGAGTCCAGATTTAGGAAGCAGTGCTCGTACATTACTTCCACCGATGCGCCTTGGTCGACATATATTCTTCGTACAGTATATCCCTCAATCTCAGCCTCCACTATAAGTGGCTCATCGGAAGCGTCACCCGGAAGGATCGGAGGAAAGCTTATGGGGGCCCTCATCCACTCCTCTTCTTGATCCATCGTTTTTCGCTTCGGATTTCTTTCTTGGCACCGGACCATATTGATGATACGACCTTGGTTGTTTTGATGATTATTTCTGGGTGGTGCCCTGTCTCTTTGTCGGACGTCCCTGATCAGGTGGTCCAGCTTACCGGTATCCAGGGCTATCTTGAGTTGCTCCTTCAAGTTGTGACAGTCATTGGTGAGATGGCCTTTCTCTCCATGATAATCATAGTATTTATCCATGTTTTCTCTCGAGGGTCTTCCTCTGAGTGGCGGGGGTGCCGGTAGCCTGAGCTGATGTTCTGTTGATAGGAACTCTTTAGGAGCCTTTGTGAGCATGTTCAAGTCTAGCGGTCTGGTGTCTCTTCTATTCCCGTCGTCACGCCGGTAATCCCTCCGGTAATCTGTCCGGTAGGTATTATTGTCATTTCGTTTGGGCACGTATGGCGCGAAATTATCATTTCGTCTGGGTTTAAAATCTTGAACATCTTTCCTGTGGCTTCCTCTAAAGGAGGACCGTTGTGTGTTCTGGTCATTTCGGCCGTATAGATTAGGTTGATAATCTCTACGAGAATTATCCATCCTCTCTCCCTTCGGTACTTCTGTCAGTCGATACACTCTTTCAGAACGGATGAAATCATCAACCCGTATCATCATTTCGGTTACGCTCTGGGGAACCTTTTCGGAGAATCTCTTTGCTAACTCTGGACTTTTACAACCATCAATAAAAGAGGATATCTGCATTAGCTCTGGTACTCCTAAAATGCGACTAGCCTCATCTGTCCATCGTTCCTTGAATTCCGAGAGGGCCTCGTTAGCTCTACGGATGATCTTGGTAATTTCCATCGGATCTCTGATGCACTTTCTACGAAGGGCGAATCTCTGAATGAATTGCTCACTTAACTCATCCCAATTATTAATACTACCTCGCGGAAGACGATCAAACCATGCTCTAGCAGCATCATCTAGGGTTTGCTGGAACATCATGCACCAAATTGGCATAGGCCACGCACCCTGATTGGCCGCTCCTTCAAATCTGGTGATATGGTCGTCAAGATCTGTAGATCCGCTGTATAACTTTAAGTGAGAAGGCATCAGATACTTTGAACCCTTCGGTCCGGAAAAATCAATGATCCTTCGGGTAAAAGGACTTTTGGACGCCGCCTTGAAAGGTTTGGATAAGTCGTCCGTCCTATCTTCTTCGGCCTTTTGGGCTTCGACATCATGAGATCCGGCAACCTCAAAGTCGAGTTGGATAGGGTCAATCGGTGTTTCTCCTGAGACATTGTATTGTTGGATGAGAGATTTTAGAGCAGCAAAGTGGCTTTGGATTTGTTCAAGGTTGACAGGATTGGTATTATTATCCGGACGATTTCCGGACCCTTCGGGTGTTGCTGGGGAAGGACCTGTCATTCCTGAGCTTCGGTAGAGTGAATGACGGGTCCCACGGATGGCGCCAATTTGTTGAAGTAAAAGTTTGCTTTCACTTCGAACAAGCGAGGAGAATCCTTCGGACTAGAGAAGGTCCTTCGGATTCGAGGTGACTTCAATCACGGTGTGTTCCTTCAGGTGTCTGCAAAACAAATACGTCCGTTAGACTCGCCCCGGGAATGTATCCCAGGACCAACCTCCGGCGTGAGAGTAAGTATATGTTCTTAGTGAGAGAAAGTGTGAATAAAACTAGAGAGTAAAGGAGAATTAGTTAACCTTAAATGAAGATTTCCTCTCTATTTATAGACTTTCCACATGGGGTGCCAGGCTGTTTCGTACTTAGCCCATAATGTTCGCTAGTTTAAACTCCATTATCATATACTTTGGCGTACTTGTTTGTACTTTGGTCTAGGTACTTGTTAGCTTATCCGAAGGGCTTGTGATATCCGGACGACTGAGATCATGCGGACATTCATAACCCATCGGATATTGGTCCGTGTTGTCTGGGCATATCTGAGTACATTTTACCTGATACGGATCCGGAGGGTATTCCCTTGTACGGCATGTATCCGGAGGGTACATACGTCAACACTTTCCTACATATTTCGAGAACTTTAGTCATCCTACCATAGTATCCACTAGATGCAGAAGATTGTTTCTCAAAGGACAGCACTACCACTTCAAAAAACTCCTGACCACCAACGACACAATAGAAAGGCAGTTACATAAGAGTATAAGACTATTACATTATACTATGAAGATTCTCCACTAGTCAAACCGAAAACTAGAAGTTTCATACCTTCATTTGTTCATGATTGTAAGGGGCATTAGGTGCCATGATTCTTATAATCTCGCAGATGCAACATACAGCTGAAATGTTCACAATCACGTCAGGATGTCTCACGAGTTTGTTAGCAATCAGCGCCTGAGTGATTGGATGCAGTACTTTAACCATTGCTTCGGATGGCGGTCGTTGCACCATAGATAGAGTTTTCTCCATTGGCTAGCACATGTACACAAAAGTTAGTTACAGGAAAATGTCATAGAATAGCAATTTGCTCTCGCTTTTGGTCTGTTTTGGTATATTATGTTTTGGAATGATCTAATTGGGTAATTACCACCATAAAAATGCATTAAACATGATTATCTATTACTAATAAAGTAAATTAAATCAATCGTAAATTTTTTTGGGTTGGCAAAAAGTATGGAAATCTTCCCTCATCGATACTATTTGCATAAATGGTCCCTGATTGAACTATATGCTTTCACTCAGTTTCTTAAGGGGTAAGGGACCACTTGTAGCTCAAATATTGCAACGAGGGACCATTTATGGGTATAGGGTCGACAAATGAAGATTTTTGTAATTTCATCAAACCGTAGTAAGGACAGTATACTGGTGACTTTAAAATTGAACGAAACATATGATTATATATCATCTATGTAGTTTGGTGAAACTTATGGAAATCATACCTCGTCGATACTTTTTGCATAAATGGTCTCTAGCAGAACCCGTCGTAAGGTAAACACTAAACAGCGCAACAAGGGGACCATTTATGACCAGTAATAACGAATGACAATCTTTGTAATTTCATCAAAACAAGTGGACGCTTTTACTACTGTACTCTTAGTGAATTTGACCTAAAATGTTCAAGATATAATGTATTCAAAGTGCTTGTTTGAGATGATAGTGATTGTAATTTACTGTTAGTGAAATCCAAACGATTCGGCTTACCTACTTATTTGACATAACATTAAGAGGATGTTTGGGATTATTCATTTTTTTCTCCTTATGCTGACATATAAGCACTTAGAAACTGCTTAAAAATAAGCACTTTAAGAATAAGTGTTTAGATTAGCTAATTTTGTAAACAAATAATGTAACAATAGTTTCAATTAAATTCAATCATAAGCTTATTTGTGAGCTTATATGTTTTCGGCAAGCCAAAATTTTCGAACTTATTTTTTAACTTTTGGCATAAGCGCAAAAGTTTCAAAATAAGTCGGGAAATTTGGGCTTAGGAAAATAAGCCAAAATCATATAAGCTCATAAACCCATAAATAAGCTTAAACAAGCACTTTAAAAGAAGCACATTTCTACTTGCTTATCAAAAACTACTTATTTACCTCAAGATAGGCAATAGTACTTTTTTTTTTTTTTTTTTTTTTTTTTTTTTTTTTTTTTTTTTTTTAGCTTAAAAATAAGCAAACCCAGACACCATCTGAATTTTGTACCCCAGAAACTCCCTGTTTTCTTTTTCAAAAAGTGCTTATTTTACCTTAAAATAAGCCTCACATTAAATATGAGTAAATAAGCAGAAAAATAAGCAAATCCCAAAAACCCAAATAAGCACAATATTAGCTTGAATGAAAAAAAGAAAAAGAAAAGGCTTAACCATAAGAACGTTGAGAATGTGAGGAGTCGAAGAAGAGAGATGAAACAGCTTGTTCCCAGCATCCATCACCTCAAATTGGAGCTTTTTCTTTCTGGTTAAATAAGCCATTTTGGCTTCTCAAAAAGCTGACCCCATGCACTGTGGTTTTTCAAAGGAGTGGGTGCTTGTTTGGTATATATTTCACTTAAGCCCAAAAACCAATAAAAAGCCATCTACCAAACACCCCCTTAAATGGAGAGGTGATCGGGACACTCAAATTTTTTATCGGGACAATCAGTTGTATACACAATTAAAGAACACTATAAGTAGAGGTAAGTACTAATTTAGTACAAAATATTTTTTAGGTCTTCACCATAGTCACTTTTAAACGAAATCCCTAAAATAGTCATGCGCGACTACTCAACTCCGCAACTACTCCAAAAATGCGACACGTGTCCTTAAGCAAGTACAATTAGTGTCTTTGAATGGGCCCACTTAACTATCAAACTTACTCAACCTTTGTGCTACTCAACTGGCGGCTACTCGACTTACATTGATCCACGTGCAAAAATACATTGAGAACCTAAAAAGCACTATATTGGAAAAGAAATTGTACAACCAAAATCTTTTGGCAATATTCTCTAAAAAGTACTACTCCTACCACCTACCTCGAAACATACATGATCGATAAAAAAAGAATAATAATAATAAAAAAATGAGCCTTAATCTAAGTGAACTGATAGTGTCAATCGAAAAAAAAAAAAAAAAGTACTGGAATAATAACGAAATCAAAACAATGAGTGTGATTAGTGATATTGTGTGTTTTTTTTTAATCTAAATCAATATAAACATAATATTTAAAAAAAGAATCAAATCAAACAAAAAATAACAAAAGAAATCAAAAGTATTGTTACTTTTCTAATAAAGTTGGCTAATCAAATCGCTATCGATTGAGTAGCCGTTGGTTGAGTAGCCTCCGCTTGAGTAGCTGTAACAATTCGCAATTTCAGGTTAATTACCATTCCCGGAAAATTTCACTATTCACTTTTACTATTCATTTTTCCCGAAACTTTCCCGAAAGTTGATTTTTTTTATTTGATATTCTCGAGTGATAAATCATTTCCATGGCAAATTAAATGTTTGACATTCGTCAGATCATTTTCGTGAAAGTTATTAAGGAATTACAGGTTTTAGGGTAAAACGTCATTCAGAAATTCTACGTACAACGAAACTCGACCGCGTTAAGTGACCCCGCATCAGAAAAATGTTTGACACACTCATGATTTATTTGAGAATTAATCGTGACTGAGAAAAACATGACCAAAGACTTCCCAGCAGGTCACCCAAGCCTGTACTACTCTCGCATGAGCACGCTTAACCATATGGGCGATTAACCGTTAGACCACAAAACGCGTTTCTAAGACTATTTGAGTTTTCAACTTATTAGAAAAAGTCAACATATTTTTCCCTCCTCCTTTGACAAAAAATCATTCCTTGACATTATAAGTCATTCCTTGATTTTTAGGCTTACGGTTTGATGTTTAAAAGACATTTAATACCAACCGACACTAGACTGAGCCCAGTCTAGACATTATAAGTCATTTTAAATCATTTATAACCTATTAGAAAAGTAATATTTTACTTTTCTCAATTTTACGCAATATTCGTACATTTTACGTATTACGCGTTTTAGACCCGTGTTTCCAGTTTTTAGCAGGGTTTTTGCACCCGATAGAACCTACCACTCATTTTATATTTTATTATGGACTATATGGACATGTTTAACCATACTTTCAAATTCCATAATTTTACGACACCCGGTTTTACGTTTTGAGGCTTAATCATTTACGATTGGCATTTCCCGGAGTCAAAACTAACCAAGTATCTTGGATAATACCAAGAAAAGTCCACACCCTTGCTCTCCAAGCACTCCAAACCGACCTAGGAGGGGGGGAGTCATCCCATGTGGCTTCATCTCTTGAAATTACCCTTAGATCATCATTTAATTACAACTTGGTCACCAAGTTGTAACACTTTCCTAGTAAGCTTCCTAAATGGACCTATAAATAGCCCCTCTCCCCCCCTTGTTATGCCGTGCACCTCCACCACCATAACCATCCATCCTTAGCTTTATTTCCTTCTAATTTCTAGCAAGGTTCAAGTGATTCTTCAAGGTAGAAACCCTAGTTAGAATATCATTCACCAAAACTCTTCCAATCCCTAATATACTTGGTGATTTCTCTTGAGTTTAAATCCACTCAATTCACCTCAACCTTCATCATCCATCTTTCAAGATTACAAGAGTAGAAAGATTGCATGAAGAAGTGGGTTGAAGCAAGTCTATCAATGTCCTATCCTTACATGTTAACTTCCTTTCATCTTTGAAAGCCAAAAGTTGTAAGCCAAACCCTAACATGATTCTTGTTAAATAATCATGTTCATGTTATTTACATGTTATTCTTGCTATATTATGTCTTGTAGTTATGTCCATGATGTATAAAAGTGAACAAAACAAGTTATTGTTATGGATTGTTGAAACAAGTTACTAAAACAAGCAAACTAATGAATTTCTTGGTAAGACCTGATCAAAATGGTAAAAATATGATATTTGATTATTACATATTGTGGTAGAGGACCTAACAAGGAAACCATAGCAATTTGAACCACCCAAAACGAGTATACGAGTCAAAAGTTATGACGATTTGAAATTACCAAAACTTTGCGGCAAACTGCCAAATACCATTCTGATCAAATTTGGGTTTTGAAAGTCACCCTTCTGGTCCGATTCATCAAAAAGTTAAAACACGAAAGTTGTCCGGAACGACGTTTTCGTTCGGGAACAAAGAAGATCGAGACCTAAAAACACTTTCCGAGTGATAAAATTCTTCAAATTCTAAACAGCCCATTTTTAGGCGAAAGTCACTAGATTATGGTTATACTTTGAAAGGAACAAGAGGTCTTATGACCTATAACCAAGACCACAAACATGGCTAGAACCAAGGTTGTGTCTCATGACCTTGGAACAAGGACCAAAGGTCATGGCTAGGCCATGACGAAATGACCATACCAACTTACATAGGCGTAAACATGAAACAATGAATTAGGCGATAACATGAACAAGCAATTTGGATCTACTTCACTTAAAAGGAAACCATGAGATTTTACCAAGAGAAAATGGTCATTCAAGACTTATGAAACTACCCCTAATAACAATCTTCATGTACAAATAAACTTTCCTAAGTTTATTCAAGTATCGGACATGTAACTTTTCAGATCAAAACTTATATCTATATATTTCATCAACTACTACAATAGTAGGGAGCCTCATGTGAGGAGTTCATTATGTAAGCCGTCGAGTTGAGTTGTGGATTTACGAGTTAAAGTGTCCTGGCTCCTCGAACGCTTACTAACATGACTTCTGAAATATGTCAGCCCGAACGGTAGTAAACGATATACAAAACATACATGTTCATGAATCTTTTCTTTCAAGGACATACAATATACATCATACCACATCATGGACTATAAATGCAAGATATATATATAGGCACTCCGTTATATTCATTACTCAAATCCTAAGTCGCGACATTCTATTATAGGTTGCTCGTAGAAACCTACACGATCCAACCATCACCTTCATTACTTGCTATCCAACTTAAGGTGAGTTCGTAGCCCCACTTTCTATTGTTTAACTATTTTACAAACCCATGGGGGGAATACATGCTATTATTTTTCTACTCGAACACGATGCTTTCTACTGTATGCTACCCGACGATGTTTTATTATCACTAAGTAACGATTGCCATGTTCGAAGTCCCTATATCATGAACCATTAGTCACTACCTTTAGTGAGCGCGAATATTGTGAATAGATCTATTGGGATTGACGGATCCCATTTGTGTTGAACAACGATGAGTTCACACAAATGCACTATATTTGAGATTTAGCTGTATAATGGCAAAAGTACCTCGATAGGGCTTCTATAATGCCAATTTTGTTGGTTCGATGTTAATGTTTTGGTTGCATGAGCTTAGTGAAATAAATAACGATTTTGTTTTCTAACTATGAGTGTGAGTCTATAGCTCACACTACGACATATTGTGTTCAAACGATTTAACAAACTCTACGAATTCCACTCAACCTTTGTGTTGACCTCTCAAGCATGTATTTCAGGTTCATGACGATCAAGGATGGCACGGAAGGACACGGATACTCAAGAGGGCTATAAATTTTATTATCATTCAAAACTCATTTAATTTGTAACCATCTGGGACCTCATTTTGTAATCTCTGATATTTATACAATTTGAATGATAAATCTTTTAAAACGACTCAATTGGAGTTCGTTTTCTATTATTGTGACTATTGTGCCGTCAAGTAACACCCAGTTCGAATTCCGCTGCAACCATGAATTGGGGGTGTTAAAGATTGGTACCAGAGCCATGGTTATTGAGAAACGGGTCTAATTGAGACCTAAACTATAACCACACTACAAGTAAAAACATTTTATAGCCTTCCGATCTTCGTGTCTTCCATCCTCCAGACGATTATGGACTTATTAAGCATTTTATGCTACATGAACATAAGTATATTCATATATACACACTAGGCATTTTCCACTACACGAACAAATACTAGTATATTTATATATACATTCGAGTTATTTTCAATCATTTTATCTAAACATATCTACACATGCCTATTCTATGGCATTTCGACACAACCACATTCTCCCAACCATGTTCCTACTCCAACATTTTATATCCAAGATATTGTAACGAATTACGATGGTCTTTTCTATTTCCCGAACATTGTATGACACAATGGTCTTAATCATTTCTCAAATGTTTTGAGTCACACAATGGTCTAATCTACTTCCGAGACATTGTGATTTGTGCAATGGTCTCTCGAATTATTCCACCACCTCATCAATATCATTTCATATGATATCAAAAACCCATCACAATCTATCGATTTCCAAACAAGAAATATGAGATTTCTAAAGGACAAACTAATCCATCATCGACAAAAGTTGAACTTTCTCTACATCCATCAAAGTTTTCTTCTGAAACCTTCATTGTTAAAAGTTTGTAATTCTAGCCCAGTATAGGCTGTTTTAGAATTACTTCAACTTCCTTTCCACACATATCTACCCGTACTATCTTCTATGCAATGGAATGTGAAAACATACGTTACAAGTCTCTTATGGCGGGACTTGCAACTGAATGGTTTGACATCGCCTTTGTTTAGTGGACAGTTTCCCGAAAGCAACGGACGTATCACAAGTATACCTAATTTAGGTATTTGAAAATTTTATCGAACCTTGGCTAAATATAGACTAGTCACCTATATTTAACCTAGGGACAGTGGAATATAGTCTAACTAACTATATTCGACTTAAAATTTTCAAATACTGAGAGTAGTTGTACTAGGGTTATGTTTAGGTTGATTTCCTACTTGAACTCGATAAACCACCAGAATTCATTAAACGATCTAGAGACACGATAGTGTTTTACCACTCAGCGAAATCTTAACACCTTATTTGTACTACCTAATTTCATTCTTGAAAGTTTTCATTTATGAGATAATCCGAACTACTATCTTGGGATAGTTATCAATTATTCTCTACATCCTGTAGAAGTACAATCCTGTTTAGGTCCTAAGAATACCATTCCATCATAAACCTTTAAAATCTCTTAAGATTTTTAAAGCAAACTCAACATCTATACCTAAGAGTATTAATGTTAAGCATACACTACACACTTTTGTTCATCAACATATCACATCATTATCTTTACAATCGTTGAAACCACAAGCTCATTAACAGATCTTGATGCACTTTTAAAGCTCAAATCATCCTTAGCTACACCACAAGCACCCTTACCAGCTTTACAAGATTGAATATTCATCTTGGAACACCAGTATCATCTCGTAATACCCTACCTTGTAACTCACCGACTAAGTATGAATGTTGTGTAGGATGATTTGTAATTATTTGAATGGATTGGGATACCTTTTCATTTAAATAAAGACATTGTAAATCACCAAACCATAAGTTTATATTTCCTTATCTACATTGTTTGGGATGCCTCTCTATGTAAATAAAGAATTATAAACAAGTGGGCTTGTTTGTATCCAAAATAACATAAGTATGAAGTCAATAAACACTAGGTACAACAACCGATTACCTACTAGGCTATGATTGCAATTACTCTCTCAAATTCCTATTAATATTCGACTGCTATATCAATTTCCTTTGATATTCGACTATTACCATACCTTTCCTACATAAAAGTAAGCCTCATCCTACGCCATACACTAAAACGACAAATCAAACTACATCACTGGTAATCCCAGACTATAGTCCTCATAAGTAACCACACATCTTTATCGACACCACTCCAACATATGACACACATAGAACTTCGGGACGAAGTTCCCCGTAAGGGGTAGAGACTGTAACAATTCGCAATTTCAGGTTAATTACCATTCCCGGAAAATTTCACTATTCACTTTTACTATTCATTTTTCCCGAAACTTTCCCGAAAGTTGATTTTTTTATTTGATATTCTCGAGTGATAAATCATTTTCATGGCAAATTAAATGTTTGACATTCGTCAGATCATTTTCGTGAAAGTTATTAAGGAATTACAGGTTTTAGGGTAAAACGTCATTCAGAAATTCTACGTACAACGAAACTCGACCGCGTTAAGTGACCCCGCATCAGAAAAATGTTTGACACACTCATGATTTATTTGAGAATTAATCGTGACTGAGAAAAACATGACCAAAGACTTCCCAGCAGGTCACCCAAGCCTGTACTACTCTCGCATGAGCACGCTTAACCATATGGGCGATTAACCGTTAGACCACAAAACGCGTTTCTAAGACTATTTGAGTTTTCAACTTATTAGAAAAAGTCAACATATTTTTCCCTCCTCCTTTGACCAAAAATCATTCCTTGACATTATAAGTCATTCCTTGATTTTTAGGCTTACGGTTTGATGTTTAAAAGACATTTAATACCAACCGACACTAGACTGAGCCCAGTCTAGACATTATAAGTCATTTTAAATCATTTATAACCTATTAGAAAAGTAATATTTTACTTTTCTCAATTTTACGCAATATTCGTACATTTTACGTATTACGCGTTTTAGACCCGTGTTTCCAGTTTTTAGCAGGGTTTTTGCACCCGATAGAACCTACCACTCATTTTATATTTTATTATGGACTATATGGACATGTTTAACCATACTTTCAAATTCCATAATTTTACGACACCCGGTTTTACGTTTTGAGGCTTAATCATTTACGATTGGCATTTCCCGGAGTCAAAACTAACCAAGTATCTTGGATAATACCAAGAAAAGTCCACACCCTTGCTCTCCAAGCACTCCAAACCGACCTAGGAGGGGGGGAGTCATCCCATGTGGCTTCATCTCTTGAAATTACCCTTAGATCATCATTTAATTACAACTTGGTCACCAAGTTGTAACACTTTCCTAGTAAGCTTCCTAAATGGACCTATAAATAGCCCCTCTCCCCCCTTGTTATGCCGTGCACCTCCACCACCATAACCATCCATCCTTAGCTTTATTTTCTTCTAATTTCTAGCAAGGTTCAAGTGATTCTTCAAGGTAGAAACCCTAGTTAGAATATCATTCACCAAAACTCTTCCAATCCCTAATATACTTGGTGATTTCTCTTGAGTTTAAATCCACTCAATTCACCTCAACCTTCATCATCCATCTTTCAAGATTACAAGAGTAGAAAGATTGCATGAAGAAGTGGGTTGAAGCAAGTCTATCAATGTCCTATCCTTACATGTTAACTTCCTTTCATCTTTGAAAGCCAAAAGTTGTAAGCCAAACCCTAACATGATTCTTGTTAAATAATCATGTTCATGTTATTTACATGTTATTCTTGCTATATTATGTCTTGTAGTTATGTCCATGATGTATAAAAGTGAACAAAACAAGTTATTGTTATGGATTGTTGAAACAAGTTACTAAAACAAGCAAACTAATGAATTTCTTGGTAAGACCTGATCAAAATGGTAAAAATATGATATTTGATTATTACATATTGTGGTAGAGGACCTAACAAGGAAACCATAGCAATTTGAACCACCCAAAACGAGTATACGAGTCAAAAGTTATGACGATTTGAAATTACCAAAACTTTGCGGCAAACTGCCAAATACCATTCTGATCAAATTTGGGTTTTGAAAGTCACCCTTCTGGTCCGATTCATCAAAAAGTTAAAACACGAAAGTTGTCCGGAACGACGTTTTCGTTCGGGAACAAAGAAGATCGAGACCTAAAAACACTTTCCGAGTGATAAAATTCTTCAAATTCTAAACAGCCCATTTTTAGGCGAAAGTCACTAGATTATGGTTATACTTTGAAAGGAACAAGAGGTCTTATGACCTATAACCAAGACCACAAACATGGCTAGAACCAAGGTTGTGTCTCATGACCTTGGAACAAGGACCAAAGGTCATGGCTAGGCCATGACGAAATGACCATACCAACTTACATAGGCGTAAACATGAAACAATGAATTAGGCGATAACATGAACAAGCAATTTGGATCTACTTCACTTAAAAGGAAACCATGAGATTTTACCAAGAGAAAATGGTCATTCAAGACTTATGAAACTACCCCTAATAACAATCTTCATGTACAAATAAACTTTCCTAAGTTTATTCAAGTATCGGACATGTAACTTTTCAGATCAAAACTTATATCTATATATTTCATCAACTACTACAATAGTAGGGAGCCTCATGTGAGGAGTTCATTATGTAAGCCGTCGAGTTGAGTTGTGGATTTACGAGTTAAAGTGTCCTGGCTCCTCGAACGCTTACTAACATGACTTCTGAAATATGTCAGCCCGAACGGTAGTAAACGATATACAAAACATACATGTTCATGAATCTTTTCTTTCAAGGACATACAATATACATCATACCACATCATGGACTATAAATGCAAGATATATATATAGGCACTCCGTTATATTCATTACTCAAATCCTAAGTCGCGACATTCTATTATAGGTTGCTCGTAGAAACCTACACGATCCAACCATCACCTTCATTACTTGCTATCCAACTTAAGGTGAGTTCGTAGCCCTACTTTCTATTGTTTAACTATTTTACAAACCCATGGGGGGAATACATGCTATTATTTTTCTACTCGAACACGATGCTTTCTACTGTATGCTACCCGACGATGTTTTATTATCACTAAGTAACGATTGCCATGTTCGAAGTCCCTATATCATGAACCATTAGTCACTACCTTTAGTGAGCGCGAATATTGTGAATAGATCTATTGGGATTGACGGATCCCATTTGTGTTGAACAACGATGAGTTCACACAAATGCACTATATTTGAGATTTAGCGGTATAATGGCAAAAGTACCTCGATAGGGCTTCTATAATGCCAATTTTGTTGGTTCGATGTTAATGTTTTGGTTGCATGAGCTTAGTGAAATAAATAACGATTTTGTTTTCTAACTATGAGTGTGAGTCTATAGCTCACACTACGACATATTGTGTTCAAACGATTTAACAAACTCTACGAATTCCACTCAACCTTTGTGTTGACCTCTCAAGCATGTATTTCAGGTTCATGACGATCAAGGATGGCACGGAAGGACACGGATACTCAAGAGGGCTATAAATTTTATTATCATTCAAAACTCATTTAATTTGTAAACATGGAACCATCTGGGACCTCATTTTGTAATCTCTGATATTTATACAATTTGAATGATAAATCTTTTAAAACGACTCAATTGGAGTTCGTTTTCTATTATTGTGACTATTGTGCCGTCAAGTAACACCCAGTTCGAATTCCGCTGCAACCATGAATTGGGGGTGTTACAGTAGCCGGCGGTTGAGTAAATGTGGAAGTTAATGTGGGACCCATCATAAGGACACGTGTCGCGTTTTGGGAGTAGTTGCGGAGTTGAGTAGTCGCGCATAACCATTTTAGGGATTTAGATTAATAGTGACCATGTTGAGGACCAAAAAAATGTATTGTACTAGATTAGTATTTTTCTCTTGTAAGTATTGTATAAGTATTTAACATACAGTAGAGTGTCTCAACTCTCAATCAAAATTGTTAACATGCAAATCATTTCCCCTAAAGGGCATACTTGTTCCGTCTTAAATTAATAGTACATGACTTTTTTATTTTTATTTTATTTTTTCTCTTTTTTAAGTTTAATTGTCCACTAGTGAAAATAAATAGAGACGTTCGCTTGAAATTATTATTACAAATTTTTAAAAAATTAGTTAAAAGTAAAACTGTTACTCTTAAAAAAAAAAAAAAAAAAAAAAAAAAAAAAAAAAAAAAAAAAAAAACGTGAAAACAGTAATGACTATACTTTTCTCAAATTGTGTTTTTTTTGTGAGAGGTTAATTATTTTAAGACATAAAAAGTATAATAATTTTTTAAAAAAATTGTGTAAAGTTGTATTGGTGGAATTAGTTTGAGACTTTGAGCCTAAACTTTATAACATAAGTTGGAAGTTGTACTTAATATTTTCATGAAAGTTTTTGACAATTTGGTAGGAACCGAAACATTTTGTTAAAAAAAATGATATAAAATTACATCAAATTAAACTTGTATATATGTCAAGCTTTTATTTTCTCTTCTATTATAGGTTCAAACGTATTTAAATAATTTAACTATCTATAAGTTATATATTTTTTTAAAAGTCATTTTAGTTAGTTTGAGCTTATAAAAGCTTATAGCTTAATAGCTTTCACACGCTTTTATGACAAACAAGATTTAATCTATAAAATAACTTATTTATAAGCTCCAATAAGCTTGTTGCCAGACACATTTAAATAGGTTATTTGAATGGGTAGTGTGATGTTTTATTTCTTATTCATCTACAGACACATTTAAATAGGTTATTTGAATGGGTAGTGTGATGTTTTATTTCTTTGCCATCTACAGACACATTTAAATAGGTTATTTGAATGGGTAGTGTGATGTTTTATTTCTTTGTCATCTACAGACACATTTAAATAGGTTATTTGAATGGGTAGTGTGATGTTTTATTTCTTTGTCATCTACAGGTTTGGTGGGCAATAATATGAAAGTTAGGGTGGTAGTCGAGTCGGGTACGTATTGGTTAGTGGATAATTAATGAGTATAACTTTGATTCGAACATAACATGATTATTAATCCATACTACTATAATGCATCTAATTCCAAGTCTAACTTCTAACTAAAAATTAAGATAAGGAGCTCCAATTATGAGGTGACATGTGTCACTTTTCAGCTAACTTCAAGCTTAACTGCTAACCAAAAAATTAAGATAATAACTTTCAATCATGAGATGACATGTGTCACTTCCCAACTTAAAATTCACTTTTATTTTCAAATTGAAATATATTTTTATATATATTGTATATATATTTTTTTATTATCTAATTTCACCATAATTTTAAAAATTTTGTGTTTTTTAATTCAACATCTATTTTGATATATTTTATGAGTTTTTAGTTTTTAGTGGGTTTATTTTTATTAATTCAAATTTTTAACAATTTAACCTTTATTTCAATCAATACAATCTTGATTCGACAAAATCATATACTTTTGGGGGAAGTGTTTGACGGGTAATAGATTGCAAGGGCCTTTCTATATGCAGGAATAATAATGTCACGGGAAAGCAACGGGAAACCCAAGCAAATAAATACAACTAACATATACATTCGGAGTGTTGTGAAACGAATTCATTAAGTGGGTATGGAATTGCGGGAAAAGTTAAGCTATCAATTCGTTTACTATATTATAATATAACTATATTTATCGTCGCCGTTGTGCACGGGTATCCAAGTAATGTTAAAACATTTAACTCTAAAGTGTAATTCGAAACTACATAAGATGTTTAATCTATTTACGACTTGTGTATTTTTTATTTAAGTAAATGACTCAAGCTTAATCAGGTTAAAAGATTGGTAGAGTGACGAATCACAAGTTTAATTTCAAAAGGATACATTGGTTAAAATAAGACAAATAAATCAATTTAAAACGCCAAATAAAAGTGCTAAGTTAGAATTTGAGTATAACTTCATATTGAGCACGTATTGTGGTAGGAATTTGGAAGTAAAAGAAATAAGAAAGTTTATAATAAATTAGAATGACATAGATGTTCAAACGAAAAACATAAAATATGTATAAAAGCAAGTGTGTAATCGTAAAATTGTTAGTTGTCTCTCATTTTCTCTTCAATTTTGGGATACAAAGGCATCTTTTTTCTGTCTCTCATTTTTATTTTCTTTATCTAAACAGACAACACAAAATACAAAATTATTTTTTCTTCATCTTCTCGTCTTTTCTACCAATTTTTGCCACATTTCACTTCCAAAACTCGAGAATATTTAGATCTTAACACAGCTAAAAGCCTACAAGCATTATTTTGTTTATTACAATACTTTTTAACATGGTTTGATTCCTATTACATGTATTTGCTTAAGTCATAATGCAACTTGATTCTATGAAAAAGATCATTATTGGACTTAGATGTTCAAAATGACAATTGCTTAAAACAAAATGTGATGTCGACTGTTGCTTACTTAATGTTTTAGTAATTGTAGTATTTTTCCTATATAGATGAATGCAAGTACTTAAAGTGCTAGGTATCATAACTTTAGTTATGCCGTCACCTCAGCGTCACATCCGCTTAATCATTTTAATATTAACAAAAAAAACCCTTTGTCATAACACCACATCAACACTATTTTTTGGAACCCACTATTTTTATTTTCTTTTTCATTTTTTCACACAAACTTATTTTTTATATATTAAATAAATATTCAACTAACACAAAAAAAAAAAAAAAAAAAAAAAAGAAAAAAAAGTGTGGTTAATCTTATACTTAAATGGACCTCCAGCCCATTCATATACACAACCAAGAGCCCAATATTCCATTTACAAAAAAAAGAAATAATAATAATAATAATAATAATATGGTCATCTTCTACGCAGACCATTCTTCTTCATCTCTCGACACACACTGAGGTAAAAAAAAAAAAAAAAAAAAAAAAAAAAAAAAAAAAAAAAAAAAAAGCCCACAATAGCTTCTTTCCTCGCCTTCTTGTTCCTGTTGCAAAAACACACACTAAAAACAAACATATGCTTTAAAAACACACACCATGATACCATTTAAATCCAAAACTGATTTTAATTCATTATTATTATTATTATTATTATTATTATTATTATTATTATTATTACTACTTTTGCTTTTTGTCCACCGTTACGTTTTGTCCCACGTTGATGTGGCAACGTGCAACTCAACGCCACCAATAACGCCAAGATCCTGGTATGGCAACGCTGCCATAGCGCCAGTCACGTCACCATAACGCCATTTCAAATGTTGTTGTACCCCTAGGCTCTATAACATTTTGAAAGTTGTCATTTTATAGAAAAGATAAAATAGACTCCATTTAAATAATATACTCCATTTAAATAAGGGAAGTGTCGTGCTAGTTTAATCTCAAATATACATGTTATATTATTTTTGGGGATTCTTTGAAGTTACTAAGGATTTGTTTGGTGCGCGAGCTTATCAGAGCTTATCGTAGCATGAACTTATTCAAAAAAAAAAATAAGCTACCATTTAAAATAAGTCTCGTTTGGCTGACACGGCTTAAAGGAGCTTGTTAATAAAATAAGCTACTAAATGAAATGCTAGTTGTACTAGCATGCAAAAAAAAAGCTCCAGCCACATGCTTCAGCAACCAGCTCCAGCAACCCGCTCTAGCGATCCGCTCGAGCTCCTACTTGTGCCAAACATATCCTAAGTTTTCTTTTAACATATCCTAGTGTCATGTGTCCCCCACCCACTCCCTCACTTTTTTCTTCAATATTTTCGGTTAGAGGGCATTTTGTTCATTTGACCCATTTTTTTAATTCCACCTTAAATTTCAAATGCAAATAACTTTCAAACGACAAACTTTTACAAAAAACCGATTTACCATAATTTTTTAAATTTAATCCTCTTTAATTTGGTATAAATCTTTTTATTTTTTTCAAAACTTTTTTTAACATATTCATTGGGTCATGATTTTCTTGAAAATTTTAGCATTTTCGGCTCTAATTTTGTCTAGTTTAAAGGCCGAATTTTGCAAAACACGAAAGTTGTAGCTTCTTGGCCATTCTTTACCCAGAAATTTGAATCACTCAAATCCGATATGATATGAGTGAGATATCGCGCGTTAAAGATGACGTCTTAGTCATAGTGCACACAAAGTGTTTGATAAAATGACTAAAATAGATTTTTCATATAAAAATACATTTAAATGCACTAATTGGTCAAGTTATTTTCAGTTTAACAAAACTATCAGTTTGTTTTGTTAAATAGAATTGATGAACCCCAAACATTTGATCAAATTGATGAACCTGAAATTTGATGAACCTGAAAAGAACTGTGATCAATTTGATGAACCCAAGCATTTGATCAAATTTGATGAACCTGAAAAAATTGATGAACCTGAAATTTGATGAATCTGAAAAAGTTGATGAACTCAAACATTTGATCAAATTTGATGAACCTGAAATTGATGAATCTGAAAAAATTGATGAACCTGAAATTGATAAACCAGAGTAACTGATGAACAAAATGTCTAACTGATGAACCTATAACATATAACTTAACTGATGAACAGAACATAATCTAACTGATGAACAGAACATAATCTAACTGATGAAACTAATAAGCTAACTGATGAACCTAATAACCTAACTGATGAACTAAACGTATATTTAAAAAAATAATGATTAAAAAGCATCACTTTTTGAATGTTACATTAATAAAATTATTAATAATGCGTTGTGGGACAACAATTAGTGCATTTAACTCGATTTTAAGACAAAAAATCTAAGCTAAATATTTTATCAAACACGTTGTGTGCAACAAATATGACTAAAACGTCATCTTTAATGTGCGATATCTCACCCATATCATATTAGATTTGAGTGATTCAAATTTCTGGGTAAAGAGTGAATCAAAATCTACAACTTTCATGTTTTAAGTATATTATGATTCGGCAATTTTTAAGGTAAAAAATAAAGTCAAAAATAGCAAAAATATCAAGAAAATCATGATCTAATTAATATATTAAAAAAAATATTTTGAAAAAATTAAAAAGATTTATACCAAATTAAAGAGAATCAAATTTTAAAAATTATGGTGAAATCGGTTTTTTTTTTCTAAAAGTTTGTCATTTAAGAGATATATGCGTTTGAAAATTGAGGTGAAAAAGTAAAAAACGAGTAAAATTACGACTTTGCCCTTGATGTGATTTTTTGAATATTTAGTATGGGGACATGTGGCATCACTACAACTCTTTTTAAACTTTTTAATTTTAGCCTCCTTTGCAAGGGATCCGGTGTCTTGAGATAAAATCTATGCATTGATTGCGGTTATGAGATAATATTTATGTATGAAATTAATATACAAACATGTCATAAAACTTTTTTTTTTTTTTTTTTTTTTTTTTTTTTTTTTAATGTGCATAAATTAATAAATTTTCATTTTTTCATTTAAGTTATTGCAGTATTTAATTTATTGAACTTATAAGAATTGACATTTAGATATCTATAATTTCAATGTTGATATGAGTTATTTGAACACATATTTTTGTATAAGTCAAATTACATAAATGTTGCGTTTTCCCAAATATTATGCTTCATAAGTTCAATAGCATAAATGAATAAAATAAAAGTTTATTACCACAGACAATTTTTTTTTTTTAAATATTTACTATTTAGTAAAGTATTTGTATATTAACCTTATTGTCCATGTTCATATTAGTACTCGTGTTTTTTAGATTGCAGAACATTTTTTAAAATGTTGAAAAACTTATTAATAAGGATATTTTAATATTCAACGAGGCTCTAACATAGAGATTCTGTGTGGAGTGGAGTTGTTACTCAAGTATTTTGATATTTGATTATTTCAAAACGAGGTTGGCTCCAGGCCACCGTGTTGCGGCGGGGCATCAGTTATGAAACACAAAGAAAAAAACATGAAGCCACAAAATGGTAATGCATCTGCTCATAAAGAAAGGACCTGATGTTGATCATTTCCTTATACAAAGCCAGAAAAAAGAAAAAATAAATATAAAAAAGGCTAAAGATTTTGGGCCAGGCTATCCTTAAATATTAGGCCACATAAATTTGACGTCGGAAAACGGCAAAATCTTGAGTCGTTTTTTACGCTAAATTATATACACGAGATGGGCGATGGCCCGCCGCGTTGCGGCGGAGCGCTGTGTTATGTCGTGATCATTGCACGATAGAGTATGCAAATCCAATGATACTTAACTCCGTACAATACCTAAAAAAACTACATATCTAGCTCGTCATAAACCTGGTATAGGTTCTAAAGGTGGCGACCCATGTGGCAACAATTTTGTTAATTTTGTAATCCTTGAATGAGCGTGAAACTAAGCAAAAGTACATGAGAGATGCAGCATGACAAAATCTGAAAACCACAAATATAGTCAAAATAAAATGTTGTAAACTACATGAGTACACCATAAAATTAAAAGTTGAACATCCATATCGAGAAGTTACAAACTGAAATGAACTAAAAATTATCAAATACCCATTTGATGTTTTAACCCATTTAAAATTTTGCAAAATACAATAAGTTATTGCTATGGTAACGTGTCTTTCAGTCTTTTGTGTCAAGTCTTCCAAGAACACATACGCAAATCAAATCGGTTGGCGCACCACGAAAAGAAATGACTGCATTTGCCGCATCGACGACACAAATGACATTATAAATAGGAGACTTTATGAAAGGGGAAAATTACATATTCTCGACTTTCATTTTAGATGAAGGTTGTTAACATTGGAGAGCAATTTAGAAACAATAGAAGAATGTTTGAAATTCAGCAAAAAAAAAAAAAAAAAGAAAAAAAAAATGCAACAATTTTTCGCTTTCTTGTCACTGTATGCAAGGAACTATTTCTTTTATCATTTTACTTCGCAAACATTTTTTTTCCCCTTTTTTGTAAGTGACCACTTTTAACCATTGTAATGATAGTGTGAAAAGTGACCCAAGATATAAGACATGTACCAGATAGGAGTGTTGCCACATCAATGAAAGCAGTATTAGATCTTCAAGTCTTCAACTAAAGAATATAAATAAATGATTATGGACTTCATCAAGCAACCTTTCCCCTGCATCATCCACAACAACAAAAAACATAGTAATAGTTTCAAGTTTCAGCGATCAGTAGAAATGTTATTGGCATAGCATGGTAGATTGGAAATATGTATAATGAGTTTCATCACGCATGTTTCGTGTAGGAAGTAAGAATTTTACTTGCCTTGAGTTGTACAATTTCTTTGTTTGCTGTTGTCATGTGCGCCCTTGAAATATTTTTTTAGTACTTGATCAATAGCTGTAGCGACAACACATTTAAATGTAGAGTCGTACAATGGGTAGTGGCTGCAATACATATAACAGGAAAGAATCAATATAAGCGGACATATATTTAAAACTAAAGTGCCTAAAATATTGTCGCTAATAATCATATTTACTGGGTCAAAATGGGTCATTACTGAATGGGTCAAGTATTCGTCGGTGCTAGTAAACATACCAACTAAACCCTCCACTACAAATCTGTCAATTATAGTATCTATTCATGTGTACTGGTGTCTGTTGTGTCAAGCACAACTGTATTGAAGCTGGTATTGAAGGAAACCTACACACATTTTCAAAAAGTTAATATCTAAATAATAAGGTGTAGATGTGTGTGTATATGTAATAAGCGTAACCTTATCTAAATGAAAACTGCAAAACAATAAACTGAAACAATGAAATTTATGGTTTACAGTTAACCAAAAATAAATTCTAAGAATTGAGAACTTGCCTGATCCGCGAAAGGCTCCGATATTCAACTGTTCCCCGGAGACACGGTGGAAGCCCGCCCGCCCATCAATAGAATTCATACTTTCTTTCAAGTTCGTCTTGTCTGTAAAGCATCAACCATCATTCATTCATTGCTTGAATCGGTATTGCATTAATATCAACCTCTTATTAGAGCATAGGCTTGTTAAACATAAATCTATATCAAAAGTGCAAGTTGAAGCACAACAAATATTTAAAACTCACCTCGTGGACTACTCACGTATTAAACGCAATTGTTCTTGCAAAGCGACTATGAGCTACTAAGCTTTAAGCGTAAAAGAATTATAATCTGAGATGTTGAGTTATTTATTTTGTTACTATAAACATTAAGTTACCTTCTCATATGAGATTTTAGTAAAAATAAGAATAGTGCAAAAATGAGGACAAATTGTAACTATCTTTTAACAATGGTCTAGGTAACATTTTGGTCGCATTTAGCTTAGGATTTGGCTTATTTATAGAAAATCTGTATTCATGACATAATGTATTAGCTAAGGTTGTAAAATCTACCTGGCAACAGAGTTATGGCTTCTTGAAACGCTTATATTCCTGTGTAGTCGGCATCAAGATTTCTATCAATATCAACAACTTATACAACAGGTATGTTCAAGTCTAAAACCTGCAAATAGCAAGAAACTCATATCAAATGTTATGCAATCAAAAATTTTATACACTAAATGATTCTGTCCAATTTAATGGGATATATAGTTACCTAAAGATAAGGAAGCTGAGTCTGACTTAAGCATTTTCATTAAGCTCAACTTCAAGTTAATGTATAATCGATGTATCGCCTACCCGATGGCGCTTATAATAATTAGCATGAAGTTCGGTCTGGGAACCGATTTTTGAAGATGTCGGCTTCGTGTTATTAGAAAATCTCCTTTTATTGGCAGAACACAAAGAACCCACTGATAAGGCTTGAAGCTCCATTTCGTCCATCGCTGTGAGACAACATAAAAATATTAAGTACAGGAAAGCCATTTATTTGAAAGGTAGGTAACAAAAGTTGATATAAAAAGACTTACTCTTTCGGATACAATGAGCTTAACACTGTCATTCTGAATGAAACATTGCAATTTCTTTGGTCTATTTCCATCATGGATCTCCAGGCAATTGTCATCAGCATGTGCAGTAACTCCAGGCGCCTGCAAATAACGAATTTCAAACATATATGTAAATGTTCAATGCACATTTAGAGCAATCTAAAACATCAGAACCGTTTTTTACCTTTGACGTTAACATCAACTAAAGATGCCTTCGAACAGTCTACATAATTCTATGTAGAAGCGTTTCACTGCGTAACTACGGATACCCCTCCATTCTTGATACTCTAGCTTAAAATAGCAGCAATTCCAACGGACTACACTAAACAGTAAACATGCCCGTGGGTCATTATCATGATTTCTTGTGGAAAAAGATAATGGTATATGTTTTGGTACTGTGCAATTAGTGTTTTGTGGAGGGTTTTCAAAATGAACATGAAAACAGTTGTTGTTGCTGTTATCATTCCTTTAAATGAACATATCAACCTACTACAAAGTGCCCTCTTATAGCTTGTGGTGACAGTTTATAATGATATTTGTGACCACAGTTCCCGATACCAAGCACCCGCCATGGCTGCAACCACAATCGTGGTATAGCTACCCCGCTAAGATACAGGTTACCTTTTTTTTTAAAGAGGAAGTGAATAGTGAAACGATGTTATTGTATATTCTTACCACCGAGACATCTTCGCCTTTCACATGACCACAATCGATGAATAAGCTGTTTCACAGAAGCAACAAAAAAAATAAATTGAAGTCTTTTCCAGCCTAAACTCCAAGTCTCCAATATCAAAAAATAAAAATAAAATAAAAATAGAAAACTGCATATAATCATTGAGTAAAAACTCATGCAATACAGTGTCTGTTACCATACAAAGACACAACATATCTTCCTGGAATTAAGAGTAAAGAACCCGGCCTCAAAACTTCTCGAAAACTCAATGTCGTTGTCCTGCAAATATAAGAAAGAAACAAAGCATCAGCCGAACTGTTAAGCTGTGATTATGTACCACTCAAGCAAAAGCAGAAAAAGCTCCATGAATGGGCTAAACTTGAGTTACTTCTTTATAAAGGACTTCCATTAAAAGCGGCAAACACTTTCAAGTAGTTCACCAAGCTTGTCAGCTCTATCCTTTAGCTATTGTTTAGCATACCTTATTTTGGGGACCATTAAGTTTTTTTGAGGCTATGAACGTTATGAATTATAAACTCATCAGTTACCTTTTAGAGCAGGGACTAATCAAAGTATTGTGAGCCGCAACTTTGGACCTAAGAACGACATGCCTAAAGTGATACGACAGCAGAACCTAAAAACAAACCAAACCAGCTTTAGAGATTTTTGAGATACAGTTTTAAGTTTTAACAAACACACATCTCTGTCAAGAATTTGAACAAATGATATCTTGCAAGCTTCATTGTCATTAGCATTCTAGATCATCCAATGTTCTTCGGTGCACAATCATAAAAGTCTTCAATCCGGAATATATCTAATTATCTAAAATACTCTACGTTCCTGATCATGAAAAGCATATTTATTCCTCATTATGACCTTAATGGACAAAATTAAGAGGGAATCAAAGTGCTTGACCCAACATCCAATTTGATCAACTTCCAATGGTTGAAACTATATCCAGGGTGTTTGGGCTTCATTATTGAAAATGCTTATCAATCTATCCACATTTAAACAACTGCTTATTCTAAATAGAAATGATTGTATAAGCAGATTGATAAGTCATCCTAGATATTTGCAGAACGGCACATGTGTATAACACAATAAGCATAAGCATAATTAATAACGAATTGCAAAAAACTGCGTATCCATGTATCTATCTTTGAGCAACTGCTTATTATGCAGTGCTGATAAGCAATCCTAAACATCCTTAAGACTAATCATCCACTATATCAAAACGCAATAGGCTAAAGCATAACTAATAAGCAATCCCAAACACCACTGAAGGTCATATTATTAGCATATACTCATAACCGACCAATATTGACATCAAAATCTTAATAAAATTATAACACAACAGAAATATAAGAAATAAGCAATAAAAACATTAAAAAAAATGAGAATCACAAATATTTCATAGTATGATAACAAAACCCATTCCACAAATCATGCGAAAAAAACCCAGAACCAAAACCCACAAATCAAAATCCCTTACTTACCGGAATCAACTCAATAGGGATAGCACCCAACACCATCTGACCACCACAATCTCAAAAAAAAAAAAAAACGATGGTCACTGCTGCCGCCAAACTTGTGAGGCGTGGATTATGGAAGGGTCTGGAGTGTTTATCCCTTATAAAAAAACGACAGATCAGGCAAGAGGCCGAAAAACGGATCGGAAGGCGATGGATCAGTGGCAGGCCAGTTAGCCAAAAAAAAGGCGGGAGCCCAGCATGATAGACGACGTCGTATTACATGTGCTTTAATATATATAGTAATAGTAATTTCAATTCCAATATTAGACATGTTTATGTAAGGCCATTTTAGAAATAGGCCTATACTAAGGCCCGGTTGCCATAGAGAACCTTAGGGGTGTTCATGGTTCGGGTAATAAACCGAATAAATCGAAAATCGAATCGAACTGAACTGGAAAAAAACCGAACCGAACTTATAACCGAACCGAATTTGTTAAAAACGAACCGAACCGAATTAAAATTCGGTTTTCGGTTTGGATATGGGTTTAACTATCTGAATCGAAAACCGAACCAAAAACCGATTTTATATATATATATATATATATATATATATATATATATATATATATATTTTATATATATATATATATATATATATATATATATATATATATATATATATATATATATATATATTTTATATATATTTATATTATTATATATATATATATATATTTTATATATATTTATATTATTTTATATATATAAAATGTTATACTAATATAAAAAACACTTTTTATGCTTTAAATATTTTCTTTTTCCAAAAATGTATATAATTAAATTTAAAAAAATATAAATAGTGTAATTCAAGTATAAAATTCGGTTTTCGGTTTTGACCCATAACCGAACCGAACTTCGATTCGGTTCGGTTTTCGGTTTGGTTCGGTCATAGTTATTTTTGGTTCGGTTCGTTTTTTGGTTATGACCAAAAAAATTTTTTTAACCGAACAACCCGAATCGAATAAATCGATTAACCGAGAACTGAACCGATGAACACCCTAGAGAACCTAGTTTGAAACCAAATTGTACATTATGGTTTAATTAATCACACAAAAATTATTATTATTATTATTTTTGAATTAACACAAAAAATTAAAATGAAAATTCATGTTATACGGTAAACTAGTCCATCCGTTCCACAATATTAAAAGATTACTTTTCAATCTTAAGTCTTAACTAATCAAAACAATTTAAAATAACAAAATTAATGTGCACTCACATTTCAAGAAAAAGTAGTTCGGTGGTAAACGCCATAGAAATACCGGTTAAATCGTATACATCAAACTTAAAAAGACTCGACTATACTTCTTTTTAACCGTTTTCAAAACGTGACATTAAAACAAATGCTCATTGTGTGAAGCTAGCCTCGTAGGGGGTGTTTGTTTCGGCTTATATAGTCATCTTATGACTTATTTGGTTGTGGGCTCATGTTTTAAAAGCTCACATTTTTATTGTTTATTATTATTATTATTATTATTATTATTATTATTATTATTTTTTTTTTTTTGGCTTATATAAGTTTATTATGTTATAATTAACTTATATAAGTCGAAAAGTTTCAAAATAAGCCAAAATGTGAGCTTATAAAACATAAGCTAAAAATCAAATAAGTCATAAACCCAAAAAAACATTCTCTTAGAAAAAAAAAAAATAATCGGCACTCTAAAATACAAACTCTATTTATATTGGGTATGTCTGAAAAAATGGGTTGGGACTGAGACTTATATTATAAGCCAAAATTAAAATTTGTATTTTTATAAACTTGTTTATCAAATGGGCTGGGGCTGGGGCTTATTATTGCAAAATTATTAAAAAAGACATAATTAAATGAGTTTTGGTATATATTAAATATTTTTATAGATAAATAAGTAATTTATTATTCAAAAGCCCCGCCTTTCAAAAAAAAATTATTCAAAAGCCCCGGCCTAAAGTTTTTAGCCCCTTTTATGGGCTAAAGTTTTTAGCCGACTTATTTTATAAGTCATTCTATAAGCCCCATGAAAAATGAGACTTATTTTATTAGCCGACTTATTTTAAAAGCTCAAGCCCCTATAAGCCTTTTGCCAAACACACCGGGGGTTTGATGTATAACTTACGATGCATACCGTATAAACCAACGATGCGTGCAACTATCGAAGCGCTGCCGTAGCGTCCAAATAACTTGCCCCAACAACAATAATGCCCAAACCATCTTTCCAACACCTCACCAAAACTTTCCTAAAATGATCACCTGTCACTTTCATTTCTGCATTCTCTTTTCCCACATTTTATAAAAAAACATAAAACCCATTACATTAATCCTTAATAAACAAAAAATTCTAGTATCTTCTTCTCATTAGCTCAAGAAAAAATAACCCATTCAACTTTCCTTAAACTTAAGTGACGTCATTGAGTTGAAGTGAATTTTGGTGGTAGGATGACGTCATCATCATCATCATTGAGTAAGTTTCAGATGAAGCTTATGAATGCTGGTAAAAAGCTGCTGCTGTTGTCTTGTTCTTCTTCTTCGAGTGGTGTGGAGGTTCTAGAAGTACTTACAGTAAGGTTTTTTTTTTTTTTTTTTTTTTTTTTTTTTTTTTTTTTTTTTTATATATAATATTATTGTTGTTATTGTATTTTGTTATGTTTGGTAATAATGTTGTTGTTGTTTAAAATGCATCTTATCGAGCTTGTGCCTTTTTACATTTTTACCTTTAGGGGGTGGGGTGTTTGCTTAGGGGGTGTTTGTTTAAGCTTATATAGCGATAGCGGGTTCATGGGTTATTTAGTTTTAGGCTTAGGGGGTGTTCGTTTAAGCTTAGATAGCGATAGTGGGCTCATGGGTTATTTAGGGGGTGTTTGTTTCGGCTTTATATGTGGGCTTATGAGCTTATTTGATTTCGCCTTTTATTTCATAAGCTCCGATTTTCCGGCTTATTTTGAGACTTATGGGCTTGTCCGCTTGTATAAGTTTATAACAATAATGTTATAAACTTATACAAGCCCACAAGCCTCAAAAAAGCCAGAAAATTGAAGCTTATGAAATATAAGCCGAAATCAAATAAGCTAATAAGCCCACATATAAGCCGAAACAAACACCCCCTTAGTTTTAGGCTTAGGGGGTGTTTGTTTGAGCTTATACGTGGCTTATGAGCTTATTTGATTTCGGCTTATATTTTATAAGCTTCAATTTTTTGGCTTATTTTGGGACTTATGGGCTTATAAAAGTTTTTTATAGCATAATAAACTTATAAGCTTACAAGTGTAAAAATAAGCGGGAAATTTGGGGCTTATGAAATATAAGCCGAAAAAAATAAGCTAATAAGCCACATATGCTTAAACAAACACCCGTTATATTTCGTAAGCTAACTTTTTGAAACTTTTATATAAGCTTATTATGGCATAATTAGCGTATATACACCGAAAAGTTTCAAAGAAAGCCACGAAAAGTTAGCTTATGAAACTTAAGTCGAAAACCAAATAAGCCATAAAAAACGGATGAGGTTTGACTTAGATGTACGCGGCCTAACTGTGTTATTCCCGTGATTGTTTTCGACCCTTTCTGGCGGCCCCCAAATATGTATATAGTGATGTTTGAACTCTAGACCTCTTCTGATGACATGTTTTACCTTTAGTGTATATATGTATATTTAAGAGTGTTTGGTTTGGTTGCGTTTAGTTTGAGAGAAAAGTCCCTAGTTTTTTTTGTTTTTTTTTTTTTTTTTTTTTTTTTTTTTTTTTTTTTTTTTATCTCTAATTTTGTATAAGTTTAGAGGGGATTTGATTTGCTATAATAATGTTGTTGTATAGTAATCACTACTTCCATTTGACTCGATTTTAGCCGAGTTAAGCTTATTTTTGGGCTTACGAGCTTATGTGGTAACGGCATATATTCCATAAGCTTATTTTCTTGGCTTTTTTGAATTTTAATAGCTTATACAAGTTTATTATGTCACAATAAGCTTATATAATAATAAATTTCAAAATAAGCCCGGGAAAAAATGGGCTTATATGATATGAAACCACATAACCTCATAAGCCCAAAAATAAGCGTAGTTTATTTAAGAGGTGTTTTCTTGCGTATAGTTGGAGAATAAAGTTCCCTAGTTTTCTGTCTCTAGATTTGAACCAGATTTTATCTGCATAAAAGAGTTGAGAATTCGGAAAGCGTGTTTAGTTGAGAAGGGGATGAGGGGTTTTTGGGTTACAAAGGAAACAAGGAAAACATCACTTGTGTTTTGTAATTTCCTTGTTAATTTGTGTAGAATTTTTTCTGGGATTAAGCGATTTGAAGGCGATTTTTGTTTTCCTTGTTTTGTACAAAACATTTTTTTTGTTATTATTTTGTTATGTTTGGTAAAGGTTGATTTTGTTATAATATTGTATAAAATCGATTCTGTAGTGTTGAAAACCGTACCGGACCGGCTGGTTCAACCGGTTGAACTGGGAAACGGTCGGTTGGATTGAACCACTGATAGAATGTACTTAGTAATACTTCCATTCGAGTTGAGCTCGAGCATTGAAATACTTATCGAGTTTGTGCCGTTTTATATTTTTAGCTTTAGTAAACGGTAAACTGGTAAACGGGTGAGGTTTTTTTCTGTTTAGTTACCAGCAAGGGCGAGTGTTTGACTTAGATGTATGCAGCGAGGGCGAGTGTGTTATCCCCATGACCTGTTTGCGACTCCTTCCGTGGCCACACCCAAATAGTGAGGTTTGAACCGTATCTTGTGAGGACAATTTATTTAAGAGTGTTTGGTTTCGGTGTGTTTAGTTAGAGAAAAAAGTCCTTAGTTTTCTACCTTTAGTGTTTTAGGAATTTGGACCAGATTTTTATCTCCATTAAAGAGCTGTCGTGGCCGCAGTTTTGGAAACCTATAATCTTTTTTAAATATTAATCCCAAACACCCCCTTAATTACACGTGGAATCTGATTGTGAGTGAGATGAATGATGCTTCCAGCTTGACATTGATACCTCTGTCCATTTGTCACGTCTGTAGTATCTTGCTTTGTTAGTTGAAGTGTTTGAGCAAGTCAGATGCATAGTTTCATTGGATGAAAATCCTATCTTATGGTTGTCTAACTTGATTCCTAGGAATTTGGAAAGGTTGGTTTCATCAGCCCATGGTAAAAATCTGAAATCGTAGTTTGAGAAGATCCTTTGACATACCCGCTTACCTACATAAGTACCCCTGCACCTTGATGCTCAGTGTACAATGTAGGCTCATTAGGACTTCATAGAAATCCAATTGATGTAACGAATTTGTCAATCTTACTCAGTACAACAACAACAAAAACAAAAACAACAACTTACCCAATCCCGCCAGAGCGTGAATCTTACTCATCCACTTTATTAAGCCTATACACCTAGTCCTCAGCACTTGCTACTTCTGATCCTTGTTACCAACATGAATCTCTGTTCTGATAGGAGCACAAATGTTAGCATGAACTAGCTCCAGGTGCTTTGCTGCTCGTGATGCTATTCTTCAGTTTTTGCACCTTTGGCAGACCTTTTACTATCCTTAGTTTGGTTGCTGATTAGGGTGAGAGAGGTCACCTGGTCAAAATTTGAGGTCAAGCTTCTTAAAAAGCTGTCGATGACAGTGTCATCACGGATCTTGTCTCCATAGTCTCTCATTTGTTTGATCAAGACTAGCCTTGAACCTCCTCATCTTTTTTTAATCGTAGCAGCCTCAAAAAATGTTTCTCACATATGAAGCTTTACTGTGATTACAATTTGCTGAACCTTGATACTCAATTATGAGTATACGAGGCTCTGGCATCATTCTTTGTGACAGACCTTCCACTTGTGTCATCTGAGGTTGACTTATTTGTTCTGAGTCCTCTACCAAATCTCAAAGATCGTGGAATTTGAGTAAGGTCCTCATCTTAATGCTTCAACACTCGTATAATTAATTGTTTTTGGGTAACAATGGTTTCCAACATTCATATATTTCCCGTCTGAATACACCGATATCTGGTTCCATCATATTTACTGCTGCATTGGATCATGTCATTCTGCTATGAATGGTTAGAAGCTTCAGTTTGTTTGAATCCACTTTTAGTCTCTGATATAACAATGTTGGATAAATTATAAAGCATGACATACAAGATATTAGTATATTACTTTATTAAATGGAATTCAAGCCGCGCATGATAAAGTTAATACAAGGACGTAACTTGAAGATCTCATCCTGATTTTCCTACATCAATGTTGATGTGTTCTTTAACTATTACCATACTATCATAGTCTGATATCTACAAACTGCAAATGCACAAATGATATTAGTTGTTGTTTGCTTAGGTTCAAGCTATTGAGACTAGCTCAATAATCATAGTACTTTTTCCCCTTGAATTTTGTAGATTATCCAAACATCCAGTAGGCGACACAATTCACTTGATTACACATTTTTACCCATACAAGTTAGAATCAGTAATGTATAACCATGTTTCGTATTTGTTTATGGCAATCAGTTTGTAGCATTATATACGTTTTTAGTGAAAAAGATTTTCATTTCTACCCATATTCCTCTGCTAGAATTATCAATTTTAAACTCATTATTGTAATCTTGTAATAGCAAATGGATGAAATGCTATCTGAGGTGCTGCAATTGCCATCCGAATCGATGATTAAAGTACTGCATCACATAAATGAGTCGTTGTTTGCTAAAGAACTGTTGAAACATCGTGATATGAATGTGAATATCGCAGTTGCATGTTGCATATGTGAGGTCATGAGAATTATGGCTCCTGACAGCCTATGCAATGATGACCAAATGAAGGTATGTACATCTGCACGAGGTTCTACATTTAACTACTGAATAATCTTTGCAATATTATGTAGTATATAACCCTTGTTGTTGGTGCTCAGGATTTCTTTGAAGTGATTGTAATGACGTTCGAGAAGTTATCTTCTGAATCTGGTGGATGCTATACAAAGATGACTAAAGTTCTCAAAATATTTTGCAATATTAGACTGGCAGTGTTGATGTTGGATGTACAAGTGGAAGGACTAGTAGGTCGCCTGTTTAAGCAATTTTTAACTTCTGCCGAGTAAGAAATCTATTTCTTTGATAGCATTAAGAATTGTTCTAGTTCCTGTCAGGAAATTTCTTTTGTTATAATCGCAACAAAAGAATAACGTGATATCAGAATGGAACATTATGTGGTGTAGCTGAAAAACTTTTAAGCTTATCTGAGGTTTTCTTTCTTTTGACTTTGTAGCTCCAATTCGTCTGCTATTGTACTCAAGATGGAGAAGATTATGACCATGATCATAGAGGAAAGTGAGGATCGCGCACCCGAGCTTCAAGGTCTCATAGTTGCAAGTCTGAAAAAGGATAAGCAGGTGATCATTTTTTTTTGCTGACCTTCACCATTATAGGTTCTTCATTCATCACTAATTTAGTCCTATGCTATTGCAGATTGCTTCACCTGTTTGTTGGCAGTTAGGGGAAAAAGTACTCATGAACTGGTTTGCTAAGCTTAAACCAGGTCTCCTAAATATGGGACGAGATATGAGCATTGCCCTATATGATTATTCCAAAATGATTTCACTTATGCGTAAGACTGCATCGGAGAGTCATATTATGGTATTTGTTACTCTTTCTCATACTTCTTTACACATAGAAATTACTTTTATATCATAGACATTCAATTCAATTTCATTGTGAGATTCTTTTTGCATTTAAATAAAGTTGGTCATCTTTTATATCACATACTGCTATAAAATGATAAGTATTCTATATCCTCATACCCTTTCTGCCTAGTTCATCCTCTTAACCACAAGATGATGACCTTTGGCATTCACCAAATTACTGTTTGTTTTTCTAAAAAGACGCCTTTAGGGATTTTACATCTGTGCGGTGGAAAGAGGTTGTTTTAAAACTGATAAGATGTAAAAATGTCTTATTGCTGTTTGTCGAACTGCTTGAATAGGGTTGCTCTTTCAAAAAGATGTTTCATAATTATCTCTTTTCTTCTCATTTAGTTCCACCAAACACCCATCTTTTCTCATCTTGCGACCACCAGCCATCTCACCATCACCGTTGTCCAGTATGATGATTACATTTCCCTTACAGGATCCTAAAGCTTTGGGAGAACATAATACAACTACAACTAACAAGATAAAAATCGAGTCTCTAGAGGAAATGGGTAATATGGTGCAGACTATCAGGCATTGTCAACTTGGATCTAGCGATACAGTTAACACTCAAGGACCAAAACATGAAAAGACAACTATTTCGGTTTCTGGTGACCCACCAATGCCATCCAAATCTGTGAAACAGGTGAATGGAAAACGCAAGAGATATAACACTCCATGGAAAAAATGGGTAATACCATCTGTGTCCGAAAACTATTTTAGTTAGAGGTGGCAAAATGGGCTGGTCGGGCTAGTTGGTCAACGTACATTTTTAGAACAGGTAAACCATTAAACGGTCTTCTTTGTCTGTCTTTTTCTTTTCTTGAACTTTACAAATAATTTGAATGTATCAATTTGATTAGATGTCTGAGTTAAGAGGTTCTAGGTATATTAAACATTTTGAAAGACATACCTCCCTCAAGTTTCAAACTTTTTTTTTAACCAATTTGACCCGTTAAAGGTGAAGTATAACCTAGATCGACTTGTTGACCCGTAAATGGTTTCCATATGCCACCTCTGGAAACAAAGTTGAACAAATCTTCATATAGTTATACTAACCGTATTCTGGGTTATACAAATCTATACCGAATCAGGCTAAATCTGCTGAACATGGTGAAAATTTAGTTGGGAGCAGAGTAAGAGTGTGGTGGCCTGCAGACAAAGAGTAAGTACCAAATCATTGCATTAGATTCATGTATCTTTGTGGCTCTTTTAACGTGAACATTTTTTTGTTGCAGCTATTATGAAGGAGTTGTGGATTCCTTTGACCGTAGCAAAAAGAAGCACAAGGTGTGAAATTGACAAACAATTACTCCAAGATTTTTGTTTATATTTACTATATAATTGGTATACTGACTAACGTTTCTCATTGTTTCTTTTTAGATATTGTATGACGATGGGGATGAAGATTTCTTAGACCTGAGGCTGAGAAAATGGCTGTTATATCAAGATGCGTCTGATACACCAGAACCTGTATGCATTTCTTCTCTCTTTATACGTGTCATACATTTCTAATATTTATCAGAACGCACAAATATGGCTCAAGTGGACAAAACTGGGTCAATTTGTGCTTTTATTGTTAATGTATTGAGTTTGTTTGGGCGAAACAGTATATCCAAACGGGCTAAACTCAATAAAGTGCTTAAGATATTGTGATTCAAGTTGGGTCGAGTCGGGTTGTGTTGACCCATAAACATGTTTGTTCTTTGATAAGCTACTATTATATTTACTCTAATTTTTTGGAATAAGCTAAAAATTTTATACGTTATCCATAACTTTCCCATTGTAACTAGTTTAATACTACTTTATATGCTCTAAATTCTATTTTGGGTAATAAATATTTGGTTTTTGAAATAAATTTCTGTTGACGCATTACCCAACCTGACATGATTCGAGCCGCCCATTTTCCCTACTCTTATTTATATGGCATTCGTACAGGCAGGAGAGGAAGTGCCTCAAAAGGTTTCTTCCCCTCAACCTTCTATAATATGTGTTCACGGGTACAACGTGAAGGAAAGTGTTGCACCGATACTTGAATCCATTTTCAAGAAGCACGGGGACATTGCAGCACACTGCTCATTCAAAACAAACTCCATCAGAGCATCTTTTCTGGAGTTCGTATGTGAAATTTTCAAGCAGATTCAAAACAATGAACTTACTGTGACAATGGAAGAAATAGAGTGTAGGGTGTTAGATGCAGAGGCAGCGAACATTGATGTTTCATGGCTTCGTGCTCACTTGGAAGACATGAAAAAAAGTCCATTTTGCTAATGGAAAGCGAACATCATTTGAGTTTAAAAGATGATTGAAATGGATTTAGACGGGAGATCTGAAGAGAATTTGGCTGTTGCGAGATAGGTTCAAAAAGGCTGTAACGTTCAAGAAGGTACTTGATCTTGTTGAAAAGAAGATTGAGGACATTTTGGAATGTAAATGCAAAAAGGACTCATGGGTAAAAAACGCTGAATTTATAGGCTAATCATTACTTAAAATCATGTGTATGAGTTTTGACATGTAATTAATAGAAGCTCGCTTGGCCGCTTGGGTCAAACCGACACCTCTCTATATTATGACCATTACTTCCGAAACACCTTATGTTTTATCTACATAGCAAAATAGTTGGGGTGAGCTCATGCTACATGAATGCTTTATGTAACCATATGAACACATGATCCTTCTTTAAAGCAAACTTATTCGACTGCTGACTCAATCTTTGTTTCAAATTAGACATTTACTTGAGGACAATCCTCGTCCGAATCTTAAAATTCACCTTGTCCGATCATATTAATGATTGGTGGATATAGATGATGGATATTACTAAAACAGAAATGATTAAGAGGCTAAAAAATTTGGCTAATTTTATATATCTAAATTGATGTGACTTGTGAGTGGTTTACTAGTTTGTGAAGAAGTTTCACTGTTACCAACAAAATGCTATCACATTGGTTTAGACTTTAGGTCATACCAATTAATCTTGCCAGTTAATTCTTTTTGAGTATTAAAAATGGAAAGTATTGGTGAAAGATTGTAAAAATATGTTGGCCCTCATGTTGACTTATTGACTTTAATTTTTCTCTATAAAATCGTTTCATGAAGGGGAAATTATTAAAAAAAGTATCATACTTGACACAATTTGTTCTTGTGGGTAGCGAACAAAAAATTTTGCTTTTGTGGATAATTTTTTTTCAAATTTATCATTTTTAGGGTATTATGTGACATTTTTGCCTTTCTAAAAAAAAAAAAAAAAAAAAAAGTCTATTAGCTAAGAGGGGCAAAAATATCCAAAAATTTCGCAAAATATCATAAGAAGATGAATTTGAAAGAAAAGTACCCACAAAAGCAAATAAATTTTGCTCACTACTCACAAGAGCAAATGGTGGCAAGTATGATACTACAATTTTTTTTATCATTTGCCTTTTCATGAATATGACTCGAGCAAAAAGCTAACCCAACCAATTACCATGCTACATATAAAGTTTAAATTTCCATCTTCTCAGAAGTAAGTTATACGAGCTTTTAAACTGTTAGGGTTCAGAGCATTTAGAAGAACATATAATTCAAATTGAACCAAATAGTTATATTTTGACACGTGACAAAATAAAGCAATTTAGGCCGTTTTTTTTTTTTTTTTTTTTTTTTTTGGGAAATGCATCTTGGCACTTTTGCCTGCGGATGAAAAAAAACGAAATATTGTTTTAGCTTTATCCTTTTATGTCACTAAGTAGAAAGTAGAATTGAAGGAAGCGTTTTCCTTTTTTTTTTTTTTTTTTTTTTTTTTTTTTTTTTATAATTTTATTTCATTTTATTTTAATTTTTAAACATAAGGGGGGGAAAAAATCTACTTCACTTTTGCAAAAAACAAAATTAATTTCATTAACACTCTAATTCACATATACACTTCATATCCGCCTCTTTTGCCTCAAAATGAGACAAGAAAACATCTAAGGCTACTCTCCGGTGGGAGCCGTGAGCCTCGGTGAGGAACTTAGGTCACGCGCCACCCCTACTTGTCAATGATTTAGTTCGCTCAATGATTTTATGAACATAAGTGTCAAATTTTTAAGTTTTTTCATTTTTCTTTGTATGCTCATAAATTTAACGTATTCCCACTAAACTTTATATATAAAATAAAACAACCTTAATACTAGTAATCATGATAAATAGGATCGTAATATCAAAAAATTTGGTATTATACATGAGGTTCTAAGAGCATTAAGTATGACAATTTATAAGGCAAGTTATAGTTCTATAATTCAGTCTTATGGCTTGACATCACATTTCATCTAGTTATAAGTTTTCGCGTCAAAGTTGTCAGCCGAGTTATATGCCATTATCAAAAGGGTAGTACTACTAGTAGGGATGTTAATCGGGTTAGGTTTGTCGGATTCTGGTCAACTCGGATAGGGTTAAAGTCGATTTGAGACTAAAAATAATTACTCGTACCTGCCTCTATTAATCGGATTTACGTCAATTCGAGTCGGGTCAATTCGGTTCGGGTCAACTAGAATTTGAGTAAACTAGTAATAAAATTGCTTAATTATACTGGTTTAAATAAATAATTTATAAAAATTATATAAATAAATAATCCTTATTCGGGTTAAACGGGTCGGCCTGAGCGTGAGTTAGCCAAAAATATTTATCCGATACCCAACCTTATTTAGCATTCGGGTTATTCAGGTTGACCCGAATAAGATTATTAACTCTAGTAATCCTACCCAAATAGTATTAGTAGGATTCGGGTTCTGGTCGGGCCAGGTTGGGTCAGCCTGTTTCAACCCTAACTATTAGTACCCAACGCTAACTATTAGTACCCCTTATCCCTCCTACCTCCATTTTACCCACTTTATTAACATGACAAGATGATTTTATGATTTTTTGTTCCGTATCTTTTGTCTTCTTTGTCTTTTACTATTTTTGATTTTTCGCATTTTTTTCGGCAATTTTACACACTTTATTAAGAGACAAAACAATTTTTACGATTTTCTGTCTCATATTTTTTTGTTACTATTTTTCACTTGTCAAACTTTATATATTTTTTTCATTAACTTCAGTTTCACATTTTTATAATAAAAACAAGTTACAAAAATAAAAATAATGAAAAAGGGTAATTAACAATCATTTTAGGGAGCGTAAAAAAAAATACAGTACTTCATTTGACACTCTATCGAAAAGAAATAGTATAAACATAAAAATGAGAAATGGGGGAGAAAGAAAAGAAAGAGGTCTTTATTATATAAACCCAAGTCCATGTTTTTTTCCTCTTTCTTTGTCTTTTTACCTTTCATATTTATTATTATTATTATTATTATTATTATTATTATTATTATTATTATTTTGCCTTTTCTCTCATTTTTTTTTCTTTTTTCTTTTTAAATTTACGCTTATTTTAATTCACGTTTTTTTATTTGAATATCACAAGTGATATTCTTAATATCACAAGTAGAAGAAAAAAACGTGAATTAAAAAAAGAGTAAATTATATATAAAAAAAAGACAAAAAAAAAAAAAAAAAAAAAAAAAAAGGAAAGAGAGAGAAAAGGCAATAATAATAATAATAATAATAATAATAATAATACAATAGAAATTCTATAATATAATACACTTGGGACAACCAAAATTTATTAATTAATCGATAAATTAATAATTATTAATTTATATATTAATTAATTTATATTAGAATACTTAGTTTACAAACACTTTTCAAGCTTCCACTTAATTATTGTATACAATGCATGTATATCAAATGAACGGCCCAATTTGAAAGAAACCTTCAATCTCCCATCTTATTATGCTTCTTGTGTTCAATGTATCACTTTATGGACATTAAAAATATTTTATATATAAATACAAAATCAAAATAGGTTAACACAAACAAATCATACACACAACATGGCTTCCCATCTTAAAGGTGTGAGAAAACAACACTAGAAGTTCTTACCATACTAAGGAAAATAAGAGACGAGATTTAAGGGGAAATTGATTTCAACAAAAAACAAAAGACAATTGAGTCATTTTTCAAGAAACCTTCATAAATCATTCATGTAATATGCTATATGTACGGAATTATTAATTTATATTTTATATGGGGTCTAAAGAAATTACCAAAAATGTATTATCTTATAATTTTAGCGAATTATTAATTTAGCACCCTATCCCCGAGTCGGGACCGGCAAAAAATATTATCTTAGAGAGTTTATTAAATAATCGAGTATTAATTTATCGAGTTTCTACTGTAATAATAATAATAATAATAATAATAATAATAATAATAATAATAATAATAATAATAATAATAATAATAATAATGTACACCATGTGGACTAATGGGGAATCACGCGGTCCATTGCTCTAGCGACGTGGGTGTTAAGTTCAGGCACAATCTGATGCGTGATATCCTCGTTGATATATATTCCAAGGCCGGGATCATGGTGCGTAAAGAGGCTCAAATGGGATTTCTTTCAGAGAATGGGAGAGAATTACGTCCTGCAGACGTGCTATTATTCAACTGGTTTCAAGGTAAGGACGCATGTCTGGATGTGACTGGGGTCTCTCCGTTTGCTGGGACTGGGGTGACGTCATGGGCCCCCGGGGCTGCTTTGAGTAATGCTGTGGAAAAGAAAAGGAAGAAGTATGCGTCCAAGTGTGAAGACAATAGATACAAGTTCGTCCCTTTCGCCTTTTCTACGTTTGGGGAACTCGATGTAGAAGCTTTGAATACACTTTATCGTATCAAGACCATTGCCAGCAGCGACTCCAATAACATTAAGAGCGAGTGTTTTTATTTTTCATCGAGTTAGTTTCTGTATTAAAAAAGGAGTGGGAACACAGATTGTGTCTAGACTCCCCTCCAATTTTATGAAATTTCCATGTTTTCAATGAAAAAATCACTTCATAATAATAATAATAATAATAATAATAATAATAATAAAGACAAAAAGACAAAGAAAAAGGAAAAAGACATGGACTAAGGTAATCTCTACCATTAGATCAAACTAGATGGATGGTGTGAATTTGTAAATTGGTATGCAATTGAACTTTTTCTCGTATATTACATTATAATGCATTTAAGACTATTATATAATTAGAAAAGCTTAAAATTAGATTTTTTTTTTTTTTTTTTTTTTTTTTGCTTATTATGGAAATATTTCAAAATTAATTTGTTACTAAGAAAATTGGTTAGGATTCGGTTGGTTGTTCAAACTAAAATGATTTGGCTTAACCATCTCTAATATCTTTACTTATAACGCAAAATATAATTACACGGTACCTGTTGCCGCATTGTATACTAATATTAAATTAGATTTGAGACTGACATTTATACCCGGGAATTAACATAGGATGACAACTGTTCCCCCATATCACCCTTTTTTCCCTGTCATTTCTATGAACAATTTCAATACACTCTTAAGCTTGCTGCATTTTTTTGCTACAAATTTTATTTAAAAAAAAATGGGTACTAGAATAGTGTTTGGTTCTTCAGTTAATAATAATAATCTTGAAATAGAGATTATGAAAGCTGGGAATAAGTTGCTAGTGTCAACTTCACCTGCTGACGTCATCAACGTTCTTTTGGTAATTTTATTTTATTTTATTTTATTTTTTTGTTATTATTATTAGCTTATATATGGGCTTATGAGCTTATTTGATTTCAGCTTATATTTCATAAGCTCCAATTTTCCAGCTTATTTAGAGACTTGTGGGCTTATTATATTTCATAAGCCCACAAGTCTCCAAATAAGCTGGAACATTGAAGCTTATGATAAATAAGCCGAAAAACAAATAAGCTCATAAGCCACATATATAAGCTTAAACGAAAAAGCTAAATGATTCATTTAGGAAAGATAAAAATATAAAAATATGTATATTGGGTATGTCTGATAAAACTGGCGGGTAGGTGTTTGTTTTATAAATGTGTTTGGTAACGTAGTTGTATATGTAATCAGAACACCTCCAATGGAGGTTTATACTGCATTGGAGTGGTTTAACGCTTTTAAATGCTGCGTGCCAAACATAGTAATTGGAAAATACTAGAATAAAGAGAGTTTGAGTTTTGCGGGGAATTTTTTGGAAAAGAACCGTTTTGAACTCGGCTTTTGTTTTAGCTTTAGGTTTAGAGGTAAGCTCCGATATAAGAATAGCTTCTATTGGTTGGAAGAGATGAGATTTATATTCTCAAAAATTGAACTCCTAAACGGTAAGCTTAACCAACAATGGACTTATTTTATTTAGTCAAAATAAGTCCGTTGTTGACTTATGAGCTTATAGAAAGGGGGTTTTGTAAGCCCCTTTCTGTGGCTTATGGGCTTATAAGATTAGCTTATGAGCTTGTTCGTCATAAGCCATAAGCTACTTTTATTGAACATAAGATAAAGCCCGTAAGAATAAGCTTAGTTAAGCACATGTTTAGTTTATTTGTCCATCTTGTGGGAGTATTGAAAATTTGAGAAGCCTATAAGCTCAATTTTTAGGACTTATGAGATCGACTTAAATTGATAAGCTTATAGGCTCTTAATTGGCTTTTCAAAATTTCATTACGCCCATAAGACCGACAAATAAGCTAAACAAACACCCTTCCAAATTCATAATTGACTTTTGTGTCTTTTATGTAAAATATATATTTCACGGTTACAGGTTCTTTGCTAAATATGCTCACAAGCAAAAGATGCAACTCACAGTTCTAGCATCAGAGTTTTACGTTCATGTTTGGTTTTAAAGTAAATTTCTATGCTCGTGTTCATTAAAACAATATACAAACATAAACTATATTGATTAATGATGAGTTATGTATTCTAAGTAAATGACCACATAATCTTGTTCCCATTCGTCTGTAATTTCACGTAAAGTTGTTTTTCACGTATCTATCACTTGTTTTATTTTTGAAAATTTTATGCTAAAAAATCATTAAATGTGTAATTTCACGTTTATTGATATCTGTTTATAGCTTAGTGCTGTTTTCACCAAACATGGTTTCTACTTCTTGTTGTATATACTTGTACAGTTGTCACAGTTATTAAGTTTTAACTCAGTTGTGTGTTCTTGTGATAGCTTACGGAGGAAATTCTATCTAGGGTGTCACAATCGCCTTCAAAATCGATAATTTTCGATTTGCATCGAATAATAAATGCACTGATATCTAAAAGGCTTGTGAAGCATCCGGATATGAATGTAAGTATGTCAGCTGCATGTTGCATCTGTGAGATTTTAAGAATTACGGCACCCAATACCCCTTATAACCACGAGCAGATTAAGGTATGAAACATCTCAACGACTTTTCAATAAAACCTTTGCATCATCTTTAGAGCATAATGTACATGTACTATAGTCGCAAGTAACTGTTTTCCTTGTCGTTGGTGCACAGGAGTTTTTTGAAGTGGTAGTGACGTCGTTTGAGAAACTATCTTCTGTATCTGGTGGATACTATGGTAAGATGATTAAAGTTCTCGAACTATTTAGCAAAGCTCGGTTGCCAGTACTGATGTTGGACCTGCAGATGGATGGACACCGATTAATAGTTCGCCTATTTAAACATTTTTTAGATGTTTCCGAGTAAGAAATCTATACTTGTTCTATCAACTTAAAAGTTAAACTGCGTTCAGTTCATAGTCTTTGACACTTCCAACTGTATAATGGCTAGTGTAGTCACTAAGTTTTTCTTTGTTCTGACTATTTAAGCTCCAATTCCACTGCCATTGTACTTGAAATGGAGAACATTATGTCCATGATCATAGAGAAAAACGAGGAGTTTGCATACATTCTTCCAACTCTCGTAATTACAAGTTTGAAAAAGGATAATCAGGTGATCATTATGTTGCTGACCTTTACCAAAGAAGGTTCTTAATCCATCACTAATTACATCACGTACTATTGCAGATTGCTTCACCTGTTTGTTGGCAATTTGGTAAAAAAGCTCTCATGATCTGTGCTGCTAAACTCAAACTGCATCTCCCAGATATGGTACGAGATATGAGCATTGCTGTGTATGATTATGCGCAGATGGTTGCGCATATATGTAAAACTGCATCAGAAGATAACGTGATGGTATTTGTTACTTTTGGTCAGACTTTTGTATATACAGATAAAATATAGTTTTTTGGTTGATTACATCTGGTTAAGTTCATTTGGTTCTAACCTTTATGGTTGGCCAATATATACGTTGGTTTAGTATGTATGCTCATATCCCAAAATGGTCGTCCTATGTGCGATAATCACATTTCTTTTCCAGGAGGTGCAGACTCTAAGGCATTGTCAAGAAGCATCAATGCCATCAAACTCTGCAACAGAATTGAATGTAAAACGCAAGAGAAATAACGAAAAGGTATTATGTTGCTTCTGAAAGCTAACCTAGTTAAAGCTGTAAAATTGGAGTGGGCTGGGCTGGTTTAGGGGTGTGCAATTGTGTAAAACTGGAACCGACTGGACGGAACCATGACCAAACTGAAACCAGCAAATGAAAAGTATTGGGACCGAGAACTGGACCGTTTACTAGTTAGTGTTCAATTTCGGTCCCAGTTCCAAGGTGGAACGTGAACCAGACTCAATATTTTGTGCCAGTGTGTCGAGCCTAATTGTTGTTATAGTTATAATAAAAGAAATTTTATGGTTGTGGACTGCACCAGAACTGAACTTGGAATTGAAAACCAAAGCAGACCGAGTATACTGGTTCCGTACAGCACGGTTGCGGTTTGGTTTTTGGTTTTGGCCTGAGTTCTGAGTGACGGGTTGGTTGACTGGTCAAATCGGGTCTGTTTATAACGGGTCAAAACAGGCTGGACCAATAGGCAAACACTTATTTGTCTTTTCTTTTCTAAAGTCTTGCAACCAATGCAAATCGACTCATTCACCTATAAATGGTTCTAAAATGCCACCTCCTCTGAATACAAACACGGACAACTCTTTATTATAAATTCTGAAAATATTTTGTGGATTTTACAAATCTATACTGGTTTAGGCACAATCTGTTGCTGAAGTTTTGGTGGGCAGGAGGATAAAAGTTTGGTGGGCTCAAGATGAAATGTAAGTATCATAGTACCTGAGTGAGATTCATGAATCTTTATGGGTCGTTTAATGTGAACCATCTATTGCTGCAGGTATCGACAATGTGTTGTGAAATCCTTTGACTGTGTATACAACTCATACAAGATGCACAAGGTCTGAAGTTAACAAACATTTGCTCCGAAGTGTTGAAAAGCGTTTTGTTTATACTTTATATGCTGAGCTAGCTTTGTTCATATATCCTTTTAGGTATTGTTCGATGATGGCGTTGAAGTATTCTTTGACCTCAAGCGGAAACGATGGATGTTGTTTGAAGATGTGTCTACTGTACTGGATTCTCCTGTATGTATCCTCCCCTATCTTTTAACATTGAAACTTCAAATGGACAAAACTAGGTCAATTGAGCTTCGTTTTGTTAGTCTTCTAAGTTTCTTCGGGCGCACAATGAGTCCAAATGGAATCTGATCGGGCTGTGTTTGACGTGGTGAAACAATATGGGAGAGATACGTATTCAATACCTTTTAAGCTTGAACCCATAACATGTTATTTAAGATATTGGTTATTATGTTATTCATTAGAAAATGGAAGAAAAATCTGTCAATGCAGCCCGCTTGATCTATTACTCAACCCCGATCCAACTGTTTTGCCACCTGTAATCTATGTCTGTTTTGTACAGATGAAAAAGGCAGTGCCTATAAAGGTTTCGCCTCCTGAATATGGCATAATTTGTGTCCAAGGCTACAAGGTGAAGAGCATCAATGCACCAATTCTTAAAGCCATTTTCAAGAAACACGGTGACATTGCAGCAAAATGTGTATTCCCAGATGCCATGAGAACGTATTTACTTGAGGCTGTTTGTGAAATTGTCGGGCGAATTGAAACCAATGATGTTACTAACATCATTTCTAAGATGGAAGAAATAGAGAACCAAGTGTCAGTTGCAGAGGTAGCCAAAATTAATGTGGCGTGGCTTCGAGCTTACTTGGACACCATACATAAAATGAACGAAGCCCAAAAAAGGACAACTTCACTTCTGGAAATGAAAACAAACACCACTTTGGTTAAAATGGCAGCGAAAACTGATCTGAAAGAGAGTTATGACGAGTTTGTGGCTGCAAGAAATCGGTTAATCAAGGCAAAAAAGTGTGAGAAAGTACTCGAACTTGTAGAAAAGAAGCTAAACAACAATCTCTTAGAATCTAAGGCTGAAAAGGACTTGTGGGCAAGACAACCAGTTATATAAGATAATAGATCATGCTAGACGTATGTTGTGTAGTGATTATTAGGAAATCGTATGGGTCGCACGATTACATGTTTACCCACTTTTTGACAGTCAGTTAAGTTTTATGCACATAGCTCGTTTCTAAAATACCTGGGAGTTGGGATTAGCTTGTTTTTACATCATCTTTTCTGGTATGGTTGTTAACGACACACGACCTGAGTCTACTACATTTGGCACGGGTTCTCTCGTGGTGGCGGATTTAAAATGTTCTTTTTTATTACATGGGTTCTCTACTTCTTTTATTGGTTTGGAGCATATCAGACTGGGAACATCTTAGGCCGCTACAATTAAAAATTCATGAGCTTTGTTTTTACTATATGTGATGTTGAATAATGTTGCATGCTGCTCTACTTGATCATTGCTAAATGATACAAAGATGTGCATATTTATCTTATGTTTAGGATGGTTTCGATGTGCTACATGTATGCTTATTTTAACCGTGGACGTGTGATCATCTACTCGCAAACTAAACAATTGTTGACTCAAGCTTTTGGTTGTCAAATTATTATTGTTACCATCATTGGCAAAGACATGTCCTATACACACTTAGTCTATAAGGAGTGATATAATTTGTGAATAGCATATGAAATGACCACATTTACGAGAAGAGAGGGGAAGATACAATGTGTAAATTATAAAATTGGGTTAAGAGTGTTTGTATCTATAAGTGCTCAAGTTGTGGCCAAGATTTATATTCGTGACAAAGTATTACTCCAGAGAGAAAATACAAACAATCCCACATAGAATAAAGAGAAGAAATTGTGCCACTTAATATAATACATTATGATTGCACCATATAAATTAGGATTAGCAATGAGTTTTCGTGGGGTATGTTGTTGATGATTGCTTGACTTAAGTTTAATATCAAACATCATCAGCGACCTTCAGCAACTTTCATCAAAACCTATATGAAATCTTAATTTTTTATATTTTATATTATTTAACAATGACTTGGAGGCAATGACATTCATGATTTTTCCATATCAACGGTATACATACTACATTCATGAACCATTAATGTGAGATCGACACGGTTGGCCCGTGAATTTTAATGCCTTGTGCCATAATAACACAATATATAGACCTTTGACGCTAATTATCGTTGAATACAATTACGATTTCTCAATGCATGAATGATTTGTTACAAACACAAGAAAGAAGTTTATAGTAATTTCATGTATTATATGTAACCCGACTAAAAAGAAGCCAAAGAGATTCATCACACCAACATTTTAAAACTTTTAAAAACAATATACAAATAGAGTGGGAATTCAGTTAAAAATAAATAAATAAATAAAAATAATAAACACCATAATTTAAGAGATGAGAAATAACTATCTTTCGTTTCTACATGTGTGATTAATGTGTTTGACATAAGTTTTACATATTTATAGTTTTTCATATAGGTTAAAATCATTTGGTCAATGTTCAAGCTTCCCTTTTACCGTGTATTGTATACTTCATATGCTAAAGCCTTCATCGTTTTCATTCTTTAAGGGGAAAAAAAAAGGTTTAACTCAATAAATATCAAAGAGCTTTTTCTAGTTCTATTCAAGTGCGTAAATTTAAAAGTGTTTCATTAAATTTTAAAAAGTGTTTTAATATACACATTTTTGTAACGTATCATACCCATAATTTGTATGTTAAAGAAGGGATCTGTTATTCACATCGGATACGATACAATAGTTTTAAAGTACAATTTTTATATTAAAGAAGGGATCTGTTATTCATATCCTTTTAAAATGATTGTAGTAACGCCTATTTTTTTTAATTTATTTTTATTACGAAACTGAGAAATAAAAACACGGAAAGTAAAATATAAAGTTTGATAAATCAAATGTAGTAACACACAAAAAAATACAAAGTAAAAAATCATTAAAACTGTTTTGTCCTATAAATAAAGTGGGTAAAATTGACCAAAAAAGTATGGAACATAAAATATAAAGAGTCATTTGGTTTAAATTGTTCATAATAGTTAAGTTTTTCGTGATTTACGGAGCCTCATTCGTAGTTTTGCACCGGGTCACCAAAATTAATAGAACGGCCCTGGGTAGAATGAGTAAAAAGGGTAGGGGTGTTCCCATAGTACCGTCCATGAAAAAATGGGTGCTACTATGAGCACGGAAAAGGATCCTCTCCGGTGGCGGAGCTATGTGGGAGGTAAGGCGGGCCATGACCTACCCACAAAGCCCTTAAATTTGTACATAGATATTATATAAAAAACTCAATGTTGTATAGTGTAACTAATATAACTTTTCTGGCCCACCTTATTTGATATATAAAGTCCATCTAGAAATACTAATTGTTGTACAACTGATCCATCACCTTTTATTAATTCTTCTATATATACTTTACAAAACTTGATTGGCTAAATAAATAAATAATCCGTAACAATTTAGATTCGGTTTTAGATGATTTTAATAACGCGGATGAGCGAATTGTGCAACTAAAGCACTAAATTAACAATTTTATTGCAACATTTTACATAGTTATATATTATGATGTTTTTTAGCACTTGCTAACATACTTTAATTTTTTTTGGCCCCCCTAAAAACAAATTCCTGGCTACGCCCCTGATCCTCTCAAGTTGAGGATAACTTGATTGATCAAGTTAGACAAATATCAACCATTGGATCAAATCTAATAGCTCAAATCAAAAGAATATGATTACTTGTCTTTTAATACTTTTCACTTGTCAAAGTTTACATTTTTGTTTCGATACTTTTCTGTTTTCTACTTTTATAATAAAGACATTGTTAAAAAATATAAAAATAAAACACAAAAACTAAGGAGGGATATGAATTATCTAAGGGGTACTAACATCCGCTCCTTGAAAAAAATAAAACTTAATGACAGCTAGTCTTTAGCATTGTAGAAAATTTTGGTCTTTGTCATTGACTTTGAGCTCACTCAAAAAACACTCGAACCATCATTTTCATATACAATTATAGGCCAAAAATCCAAGTTTAAATTACATTGTGTTGTTAGAATTTTTATAAAAATGGGGTCAATGGGGTTTTGTTCATTAGCTAATCAGCTTCAAATTGATAACTGAAGTTGGAAAAAAGTTGTTAAATACACGGTTTAAGGAGTGATATAATTTGTGAAGAGCATGAAATGACGACACCTATGAGAAGAGCACATAATGTCGTTTTTCACAATAATCGTCAAAGTTATTTACTTTTTCTAAAAATAAACACACTTCAAATTCTGTAAACAAATTCAAGTAAAAAAACGACTAAGTGAAATTCACAGCAAAGCACGGTCTAACATTACACTCGTTAATAAACACATTTGTAGATAAGTGCTAGAGTTGTAGCCAAGATTTATATTTGTGACAAAGTATTAAGAGATAAATGAAAACAATCCCACATTGAATAAAGTGAAGAAATTGTGCTACTTAATATACTACATTGTGATTGTTCAAGACTGGACACAACCATTACTAGTTTTTGTTCGATTTCGCTCCCGGTTCCAAGCCAGAACGTGAACCCGACTCAAACATTAAATAACGCTGTTGTATTAAAATAAAAGAAAATTTATGGTTTTGGACCGGATAAAAACTCAACCAGGCGAGTAACATGTTGGATCGAGTATGCTGGTTTCCTACAGTGTGGTTGCTGTTGATTTGTGGTTTTGATCTGAGTTCTGCACTCTTCTAGACGAGTTGGTTTACTGGTCGAAACGGGTAACGGGTCAAACACAGGGTGGACCGATTGGCAAACACTTATTTGTCTTTTAAATATGATTATAAACCTATATTAATTTGATGACAAAATATAAACGGTTTATGAGGTTTTATACATCCTGAAAAATTGAAGTTTGACCCATTAGGGTAGAAAGGTATAAAGCAAAATGACTCGTTCATCTCTACTGATACAGGCACAATCTGTTGCTGAAGTTTTGGTGGGCTAAAGATGAAATGTAAGTATCTTAGTACCTGAGTGAGATTCATAAATCTTTATGGGTCGTTTAATGTGAACCATCTATTCGTGCAGATATCGACAAGGAGTTGTGAAATCCTTTGACTGTGTATACAACTTATACAAGATGCACAAGGTCTGAAGTTGACAAACATTGAAATGTTGAAAAGCGTTTTGTTTATACTTTGTATGCTGAGTTGGCTTTGTTCGTATATCCTTTTAGGTATTGTTCGATGATGGCGTTGAAGTATTCTTTGACCTCAAGCGGAAACGATGGATGTTGTTTGAAGATGTGTCTACTATACCGGATTCTCCATTATCCTCCCCTATCTGATAACAATGAAACCTCAAATAGACAAAACTAGGTCAATTGAGCTTTGTTTTGTTAGTTTTCTAAGTTTTTTTGGGCGAACAATGAGTCCAAATGGAAACTGATCGGGTTGTGTTTGAACCCATGAGAGAGATAAGTATTGTAATAAGTTTGATTCATTTGATGCTACATTTTATTTAAGATATTGGTTATTACGGTATTCAAAAGAAAATGGAAGAAAAATCGTATCAATGCAGCCCGCTTGATCTATTACTCGACCCCGATCCAACTACTTTACACACACTCTGATGCATTTATGATACGAAGTTGTGCATATGTCTCTTATGTTTAGGATGGTTTCGACGTGCTACATGGATGTTTATTTTAACCATGGACGTGTGATCATCTACCCACAAACTACAATTGTTACCATCATTGGCAAAGACATGTCCTATACGACTATAAGGGGTGTTACAGTTTGTTAAGAGCATGAAATGACCACATTTATGAGAAGAGAGGGGAAGCCATAGTGTAAATTATAAAATTGGGTTAAGAGTGTTTGCATCTATAAGTGCTCAAGTTGTGACCAAGATTTATATTCGTGACAAAGTATTAAGAGACATACAAACAATCCCACATAGAATAAAGAGAAGAAATTGTGCTACTTAATATACTACACTGTGATTGCTTCATATGAATTAGGATTAGTAATGAGTTTTCGTGTGATATGTTGTTGTTGATGTTGGTTGCATAACTAAGTTGACTCAAGTTTAGTAGCAAACATCAGCAAGCATTAACATCTTGCATGAAAACCTATATATGAAATCTTATATTTTTCTATTGAAAACTATATATATTCATGATTTTTCCATATCAGTGGTATATATACGACATTCATGAACCATCATCAATGTGAGATCGACAAGGTCGGCCAGTGAATTTAAAAGGCCTTGTGCCATAATAACACAATAGAAGAAAGAAATTATAAGTAACCCAACTAAAACGAAGTGTAAAAGTCAAAGAGATTCATCACACCAACATTTTGAAACTTTTAAACACAATATACAAATAAGCCATAAGGTACAAATTCAGTGAGAAAAAATTTAATGTAAGAAAGATGAGAAAGGCGAGTAAGTGTCACTTTCACTTATTTGAAAATCAGATGAATCAGCACTTCTTATAAGCACGACAGTTTCCTGACAAAAATGAATATTCAATGTGTAACTTTTGCACTAATTTGAACACAATTCTAAAAGCAATTTTATGAATGTTAAGAAGCAAACTTGACGAATTATAAGTATATACCTTACTCTATTTTCAAGTTAGTATAAGGCTTTAATTACTTAAACCCTCCTTTCAGATAACTCTTGTTTTGTTGACAAGAAATTGACGTACAATACACGAATATAACATTTATTTTTTATGAGCACTTTTTAATCCGATTTGTCCCTTCCGAATTAAGCTTTGGCCGTAAGAAAATGGTATATGACAAAAAAAAATAATAATAAAATGACAATTTCTACTTACGATAGGAATGGTGACTTTGTTCTCGTTATAGTTTTTCAAACTTAAAGTTGTACATAACTACATAAGTGTATTTCTAATGCATAAATCTTGTAAATCATTTTATACAAAATTAAACTCTTACTGAATACTCCTTCCGTCCTAAGATTATTCTTTGTCGACAAAAAACGCACAGTTTAAGACAAATGTATTAATTATTGTTTTGATTTTTTGTAAAAGCTAAAAAAGATACTTTTACCCATTGAACGCTTTATGTAATTACCATATGAACACATGATCCTTCTTTAAAGCAAGCTTATTCAACTGCCGACTCGATCTCTGTTTTCAAATTAGACATTTACTTGGGGACACTCCTCATCCTACCCTTAAAAATTCACATGTTCCGTTCTTATTCATGATTGGTGATTGACACACATCAAGTAATTTTTCATGAATATGACTCGAGCAAAAGCTAACTCAGCAAATTACCATCTATAACTACGTAAGTACATATAAATTTTTAAGTTTCATCTTCCCAGAAGTTATAAGGCTAAAAAGGACTCGTAGGCAAGACAACCAGTTATATAAGATAACAGATCATGCTAGATGTGTGTTTTGTAATTATTAGGATGTTGTATGGGTCGTGCGATTACTTCAAGAACGCCTATTGGCATGTCGACCCCCTTTTTTGACAGTCATTTAAGTTTTCTACGCACATAGCTCGTTTCTAAAATACTTGGGGGAGTTAGGATTAGGTTGTTTTTACATCATCGATGTGATATGGTTGTTAAACGACACACGACCTAAGTCTACTACATTTTTCGTGGGATATGTTGTTGTTGATTGCTTGACTCAATATCAAACATCATCACTAACATCTCCGATGAAAACCTATATACGAAATCTTAATTCTTTATATGAAAGAGGGAGCAGAAAATGAAGTGGAAGAAAATTTTTGAATTATTTTATGTTTTCATGTTAAGAATGAAAATTGAAAAGAAAAAGAAAAAAAAAAAATCGCTTTGACATATTTTATCAAAAAAGAGATGTGGTTTAAAGTTTAAAGTAAGGTAAATTAGAGAATGATAATGTCGTGTCACTTTTGCTTATTTGATAATCGGATGAATCAGCACTTCTTATAAGCACGACCGTTTCCTCACAAAAACGAACAATCAATGTGTAACATTTGCACTAATTTGAATGCAATTCTAAAAGCAATCTTATGCACTAATTACTTAAACGTTCCTTCCAGATAACTCTTGTTTTTGTTAACAAAAATTGACGTGCAATACATGAATATAACATTTATTTTTTATGAGCACTTTTTAATCCGACTTGTCCCTTCCAAATTAAGCTTTGGTTGTAAGAAAATGGTATGTGACCAAAAAAAAAGACAATTTCTTCTTGCTCATAGGAATGATGGCTTTGTTCTTGTTATAGTTTTTCAAACTTAAAGTTGCACAAAAGTGTATTTCTAATGTATAAATCTCCTAATTTTTTTTTTATAAAAAAACTAGTGTCTTACTGAATACTCCCTTCATCGCAAAATTATTTTTTGCTGACAAAAAAATCACAATTTAAGAAAATGCATTAATTATCGTTTTGATGTTTTGTAAAAGCTAAAAGATAGTTTTACCCTTTGTAAATGCTAATAACAAGAAACTCAGCATATAAATGGACTGCTTCAGAATTACCTTCTACATAAAATGGCCATACCTTTTTCACCAACCCCGCATCCACTATCGCCTGCCTCACCCGACAGCCAACAAAAACTATCGATACTGATTGTAAACAGAAGTTTCTGAAACCTAAATCAAAATACGAAGGTCACACCTAAGAATATTAAAGTAATTAAACCATGAATTAAACAATCAAAAACTCAACCTTCATTAAATTGCTAAAAAAAAAGTTAAGTAAACCATCATGAATATGAAAGAAAAAAACTAATCTTGAAGATTACATATGATTAAAGACAAAAGCGACAAAAACATGAGTCTAAACCTACAAAATCGATTTGGGCAAAACCAATAATCTGCTTTTTCTCGATCATAAAATCTAACAACAGCAACAGGCCGCCTGAGTGACGTATTTTCCACATCAAACATACTAACCACAGCTTCAGTAAAAAATGGGGATTGTGATGGGAAATGAAAGATGTAGAAGGCGTAGTGCTTGTGTTCTCGAGAGTGTTCTAGCGTTATCAGTTGTACTTATCAAACCGGATTAGGCGCAAGCTAGAAACGATGGCATTGGATTGGGCCGTAGCTAGCGCGTAGCCCATATTACTACACGACACCATTTTAAACGGTAATATATATATATATATATTAATTTCTATTAGGGGTATTATAGTAAATTTAAATAATTTCAACTACTTGTACAAGCTTATGGTATGAAATGAAATCACGACTGAGCAATTGAGTGAAATACACCTCTAACAAAAGAAATGAGTGTGAGTGAATTATATTATTTCTTTCTTTTTGTGAGGCACTTAGTTGTGCTATCTAGCTTGATCGAGTATTTCGTTTTTAATTTCACATGGAAATAATGAAAATCACTTTTTTATCTTTTTCTTTGGCAATAAGAACGATTAGTGAAACTTTTTGAGAATAACAATTTGTTGGCTTTGGGAACAATTTTCTAAAGATCACCTTGCTTGAGGGCAAGCAAAACTTAAGTGTTTTTGTCTATGATAGAGTCGCGTTATTTGTATATTTTTGTATATTACTTAATTGAGTTTATGAGTATTTTACGCTTATTTGGTATTAAGATGTGTTCAAGTTAGGTACAAGGAAATATCAAAGAAATGACAAAGAAAAGCTAAAAGATTAAGAGAATATTCAAGAAAGATTATCGTCGAAGATATTGGTTCATGATATGATGATTTCCTTGGTACATGAGAAGATTTTGAGGACTGTAAATGAAGATGGAGTCATGGTTTAATGCTTAAATGTATGTTGAAGGTTTGAGTTTTTATGCCAACCTTAGGCTGAGAATTATGTGCAAAAAATTTCCCAACTTGAGGTTGAAGCTGAGGTTCAAACCCAAGGTTCAAAAGCCCATTCTGAGGTTTGGCTGATATCCTAACCGCCCGGTTCACACTTGAACCGCGGGTTGAGATCGTGGCTGAGATGAAAAGTTGCATTAACTCAAGGTTTTAACTACCATTATGACTTAAGTCCGATTATTTCCTTAGTTTATGATTAATCAAGGCTTGTGGCAGTTTTTGTGAGTAATTTCAAGCATAAATAAGGGCCTAAGGATCCCATAATCATAGACAACAATAGAGAACACTACTCAACACAATTTACAAGGGAAGTTACTTGTTACCACTAATTCTCAATCAAGCCTAACAACCTAAGGACTTGATCATATCTTATACAACCCGAAAGAGCTCAATAATTCCTGTGATTCTTACAAAGATACCAAGAAGAAGAGTGTTGGTGATTCTTGTTGAAGAGGCGGAGAGTTCCCTTGTTCAATTGGAGGCTTGGAAGAGTGCTATAACTCTTTACTTTGTTTACTCATACGTAGACTTGCTTCTGGGTAACTTTCTCTTACTTGTTTATTATGTTGGACGATTTGGAGTTGAATGAAATGTTATTTTTATTGATGAAACTTGTTATGGAGTAATTTGTGATACTTGTTTGGGAATAATGTAGACTTTCGTATGAGTGTTGAATGGTTAGTTGGTTAGAAAAAGTGATTGTTTTCATAACTTTGTTTAAATATAATTCATGTTCTAAAACTTGTTGATTTGACATTATTGGATTTAAAGGTCGAAAGAATTTCTAATATTGTTTAATTCCAAGAAGTTGGTGCACAAATGAATTGGTACTTGATAATTAACAACTATTGAGTAGTCAAGTTTTAAATGAATTCGGGAATATTTAATCACGAGATTGGGTCGAAAGGACTAGTAGGAACTAATGTCACTAATCATCTTTTTCATACATTTAATAATACAAAGTAGCTAGTGTAATGGGATGATGTATTGGCCGAAAGGACTCACCCATGAAACTAGTAGAAACATGGATTTTCTTGATAATAACCATTGACTAGAAAACCTTGTGAAAATTAGTGTGTGCCTTCTGCATATATGTTTCACCCAAACATGTTCAAACATTTATTTACGATTGTTGATTATTCCTAAACAAGTACTTGTTCATTGATTGATTGAATTTAAGAACCATTGATTGTTTGTTCGGTTATTTATGGTGCTTTAGAAAGTGACAATCTTTAGTACTATTCTTGTGCTACTTAATTACTAGATTAAACTTGGTAGTCTCTTGGGACGATCCTTATTTACCACAAAACATATTACACATGGACGAGTATACTTGCTCGTATGCGTTTCCTTAATAATTGGTAAAAATGTGTTTTATAAATTTAAAATTTGAGTGAAAATTGATATATATATATATATATATATATATATATATATATATATATATATATATATATAGACTCGAAACACGCATCAGGGGCTCACATGGTGTTGATTGGTGGTGGCGGTGTGGTGATATGGTGGCGGTGAAGTGGTGGTGGCGAGTTGTAGAGGTGGCGGCTAGGGTTTATGAGAGGAGGGAGTATATGTTTGTGTGGAAGAGATGGAAGTGAAAGGGATAAGGAGGGATTTAGGTATTTATCCCCACAAGGACCAATCTTGCAATTCTCTTTAAACTTTAGGGGGCGTCGGTTACATTTAACCACAAGGATCATTCGTGAAATTTTACTAAACTTTAACGAAACGCATTCTAAGGCTCGTAACTTATACTAGGGTTGCTCGATAGATATTTAAATTTTTGCCATCGTTTCTAAATTAATTTTTCCATTAACTTTGAATGTAAATACGTCTATATTCAATAAACGCGTCAAAACTTATCGGTTTCACGTATTATTAAGTTTTTCTAGTGCCGTCTCACGTAATGCCTAAAATAATTATACTGTCAACATACTATAAATAAATCAACATATAGTGATGATTTCACATAATCAATTCATCAATACGAACAATATCCAAGATATTCTGAAATCAGTTTCAAGTTAATTAACGATTTATTTTAAATTATAACATGGAATTGCTTGTGAAATGAAGCCTGAATATGAACCTGTTGCTGCTAGTGATAATAGTAATAATGCATCCCTTCCTTCCTCTGTTTTTAATGGGGTTTAAAGCCTTTGCTTGAATGTTAGGGGTTTGAACAACACCACCAATCAAGATCAGGTCAGTAAACTTCTTGGTGAAGATAATTATAGTTTATGTGGTTTGTTGGAGACTCATGTTAAAAAAAGAAAGTTGGCTAGGATTTGTAGTCATGTTTTGGGTAGTTGGGATTGGGTGTCTAATAATTCTTCTTGTGAGGGGGTACTAGAATTATTGTTGGATGGAACCCCAACCACATTATTGTTATGGTTATGGAACAATCTGCTCAGGTTATGCATTGCTTTGTAATAGTGATAAAAGCTTCCACTATTCTTTTGTTTATGCTTTTGTTCACACAGTTGATAGGAGAAGCTTGTGGAAGTCCTTGCAAAGGTATAAGAGATCTATTAATAATGAGCCTTGGGTTGCTACCCTGGATCCCTCTGAAAAGTCCACTGGGGGTTCTAAAATAACAACTGCTATGAGTGATTTCATTGATTGTATTGAAGATATTGGTATTGGATGATATTGCTATGTTTGGGCTTTGTTTTACTTGGAATAAGAGACTTGGTAAACCTGGTGGCTTGTTGAAGAAATTGGACAGGGTAATGGGTAGTGCATCTTTCTTGTCCTCTTTTCCTACTTCTTATGCTCAGTTTCTTCCTTTTATGACATTTGACCACACACTTGCTACATTTGTTATTCCTGAAGTTGTGATAACCAAAGCTAAACCTTTTAAGTTTCATAACTATTTAGCTAGTAAAGAGGGTTTTATGCCTGCTATTAGGGATGTTTGGGATAATAAGGTTGTGGGTTATTCTATGTTTGTTGTGGTTTCTAAGTTGAAGATGCTTAAGAAGCCTTTGAGGAAGCTTAATCTTGAACAGGGTAACCTTTTTGAAAATGTTAAAAATCTTAGAGAAGAGTTTTCTATAATTCAATCTCTCATGGTTGTTGATCCACACACAAATGCCTTAAGAGAAGCTAAATTTAATTGTCTGATAGCTTACAAAGCTGCCTTGAAAGATGAAGAATCCTTTCTGAAGCAGAAGTCTAAAACTCAGTGGTTAGAGGAGGGTGATAGGAATTCTAAGTATTTCCATAATGTTGTCAAAGGTAGATTGAATAGAAACAGATTTTCAGTTGTTAAGGATTTGAATGGGGTTTCTCATTTTGGAAATGATGTGGGCAGAATTTTTGTCAATCATTTTCATAATGTTCTTGGTAAAAGCTCTTATGTTAGTCCTATTGATGATCCTGATGGCCTTTTTCTTCATAAAATCTCCACTACTAATGCTATGTATTTGATTAGAGAGATCTCTGATGATGAAGTTAAATTGGCTTTGTTTGATATTGATGGAAACAGGGCCCCAGGCCCAGACGGGTTCTCTTCTCAATTCTATAAGTCTTCTTGGAGTATTATTGGATATTATTTGTGTAATGCTGTTAAAGAATTCTTCAAGTCTGGTAAGCTTTTGAAAGAGGTTAATTCTACTATTATTTCTCTTGTTCCTAAACTACAAACCCCTAGAATGGTTTCCTATTATAGACCCATTGCTTGTTGCAATGTGGTCTATAAGATCATTAGCAAAATCATTGTTAGAAGAATAAAAAATTGACTTAGAGATTTGGTAGATCAAAATCAGAGTGCTTTTATTCCCAATAGACAAATAAGTGACAATATTCTTCTTGCCCAAGAATTGTTGAGGGGATATCATCTTAATAGGGGTTATTCCAGATGTGCTTTCAAAGTTGATATACAAAAAGCTTATGATTATGTTGAATTGGCTTTTTTGGAGTCTTGTTTGATTAATTTTGGATTTCATAGCACCATGATTAAATGGATTATGGAGTGTGTGTCTTCCACTTCATTCTCTATTAATATCAATGGTGATTTACATGGCTTTTTCAAAGGCAGAAGAGGTTTGAGTCAAGGTGACCCCCTTTCTCCCTATCTTTTTACTTTGGTGATGGAAGTTCTTAATTTGATGATTAAAAGACATGTTTAGTTGAATCCTGACTTTGAATACCATTGGAAGTGCAAAGAGCTTAACATTACTCACATTTGCTTTGCTGATGATCTTCTTCTCTTTTGCCATGGTGATGAGGCGAAAAATGATCCGTTTTTAGGGGGTCATTTAAGCCGGAATTGGAATTTATTTGATCAAATATTACCCTAAATCGTTCCTTTTGTGATTTTAGGTACTTTGGGAGGGAATTCTGGAAAATGAAGCATTTTGGACGTTTTTGGAGCATAAAAGTGAAGAAAACGGCAAAGTCTTAATTTTCCTAGCTGGGAACAGTACCTGACGACGTCAAGAAGGTTTTTGTGACGGCGTCAGGAGCAAAATGGATGACGGCCCAGAGAAAACGTGACAGCGTCAGAACAAGGGCGTCAAGAGTAAAAGTGGTGACGACCTAGAGCAGAAATACACATGACGGCGTCAGATCTGGATCTAGGCAATCCAAGAAGATTTTTGGCGGTGAGATGACGACGTCAGAACTTTCCTCTTGACGCCGTCACCTCATGAAATCTATATATACTTTTCTAATTTTCATTCATTAAGAGGGGAACTTGTGTGGAGAATTTTAGGGTCGAACCTAATAAACCCTAGCTCGTTTGTAACAGTATTTTCAAGGGTTTTCACCCTTTGAAACCCTTCATGTTCAATTGAGATAAGTATCCTTTCAATTCATTCAATATGTCTATGTGTTGTTTGAATATATCTTACGCTTGTCTTAATTTTAACATGCTAGGCTAGATCTATTGTGTGTTTGCTTAGATGTAATCAAACCTAGATGTTGATTATAGGTTGATTGCTTGTTTATATTTGTAATGGATGAATGATTTCAATGTTAGGCTTAAGAAAACTGGCAGATCTCCATTGTGTAACTTGCTTGAACGTCTTAAGAAACATGAACCGATGTGTACTAGGTTTTTATGGTTGTATTTAATGCATGAGCGAATTCTAGTGATCCCATGTTAGGAGGTTCTTGCAGGCTCGACATAGGAGTGAAGTAGGAGCTTATAGAATTGGGGAAGTAAGTACGCCACCCCATGATTGGTATTAAGGAATATAACCCGTCATCCATGCAACTATAACAAGTAATTAACTTGTAAAAGATATCTAGGGAGTAGTGAAATCTAAGTAAACACAATTCTCCATCTATTGTTCACACCACTAGTTTAATTTAGTTTATTTACATTTTGGTTATTTTATTTTATTGCATCTGTAGTTATTGGGTTAGTTGACTAGCAACTAATTCCGCCCACTCCTCTAAAAACCAAGATTTTTAATTCCGCCCACCATTGAGCTCACCCAAGGAGCCAATGTGTCTCCCTTGCGATCCGACACCATCCGGTTGGTGCAAAGCGGATGTGCATTCCATGGACTTCATTTTGAAGATCCTAATCAACATCTCAAGGACTTCCTTAAAATCGTAGATTCTATAGACCTTGATGTTACAACTAGAGAGTCAACCCGATTACGCCTATTCCAATTCTCTCTACGTGATCAAGCTAGTCAATGGCTTGAACGTTTACCCGCGGGATCTATCACCTCATGGGATGATCTCACCACTCGTTTCCTTGCTCAATTTTTCCCACCGGGGAGAACTACCAAGCTTAGAAATGATATCTTGATGTTCCAACAACGTCAAGGTGAAACTCTATATGAAGCATGGACTCGTTTCAAGGACTTACTCCAAAAAGTCCCTCATCATGGCATAGATCTTTGGCTCCAAGTCCAAATCTTCTATGACCATATCGATCTCTCCACAAGGCGAACCATTGACCAATTGGCCGGTGGCAAGCTACGTGATCTAAGTGCGGAAGAATCATGGGAACTCATAGAAGATCTTGCTCTCTATGACAACGAAAGTTGGAATGATCCCCGTGATTTGAACAAAACGGTCAAGGCAATATCTTTGCCTTCGGACAATACTAGCACTCCAGACCGTAGGATCATGGAACTTGAGGACCAAGTCAAGTTTCTCATGAAATCTTACGAAGCTCCTAAGCCTTCAAGCCAAGTGAATAAAATCACTTCTTCATGCGAATTATGTAGTGGTCCCCATGACACTCGTGATTGCATGGAACTCCCCGGAACAGCATTTACGGACTACGCATCCTTGCATACCGACGAAGTGGGAGATAAGTGGTACACTTTCAAACCCGAGCCAAACCCTTATGGTGATTCCTACAACCCTTCTTGGAAAAATCACCCAAACCTTAGGTGGAAACAAAACCAAAACACATCCTCCAATCCGCCTAATCGTTAGTAACCAAACGGTCCACCCTCCAACCGTACTTTAAACAACAATCCTTCTAACAACTATGGTAGTACCAACAATCTTGAAGGATTGATGTCCAAGTTTATGGCATCTCAAGAAGCTAGCATAGTTAATTTGGAAACCGAATTCAACCAACAACAAACGGAGATGACCAACAAGATTGACAACTTGTTGAAAGCCCTCAACAACCAAGCGTTAACTACACCTAGAAAGGACACTATGGATGCCAATAGCGAAATCCAAACTAAGGACTCCTCGTCATCCAAACACGTCCACTTTGTCAATGTTGTCACCGTTAAGCCAATAGATAAGGAGATAGAAGAAAGTGACAAGGATGAAGTTGGAATAGAAACCGAGACTAGGGATGAAATTAAGGAAGTTGAGGTTAATAAGGGAGAAAAGTTAGAGGAAGTAGAGACTGTAGAAGAGTACTTTGATAAGTTGCCCACCAAGGAAGAACGGGAATATCACAAGGATTATTCGATGATCCCGAGACACCATATATCCTTGGTTCACCCCTTATCAAAAATGGGAGACCCTTCTAACATCAACATACCATGCAACATTGGGCATATGCATGTATGGAAAGCCTATATCGATCCTAGGTCTCCTATAAACATCATGACTAGGACTTATTATAATTGGGTAATGAAGAAACAACTTGGTTATAGGATGATGCCCAGTAAGAATTTGATAAGTAATTTTGTAGGTAGAGTGAAAGGATTGCATGTGATTGTAGGAAATTTCACTTATGAGACCGATTTTATGATAGTTGAGGATACTCATCCGGTGATTGATGCTTGCCTAAGTCAAGTAGTGTTCGGAAAACCATTGGTTGAGGCCACGAAGATGAGTTATGATCCGACTCTAGGGATAGTTAGGTTCAAGGAAGAGAATGAAGAGATTGCCTACCAAATGCCCTATAAGATTGAACAATACCGCCTCCTATCGAACATAGAAAAGGAACACAAACAAGCGGCTTACTATAGAAATGATGAGGATAGACATAGAGGAGTAGAGTATGTGATGAATAAGATGCTTGGTTTCTACAAAGAATGCTTGCAACTAGGTCCGGAATACAAAACTAATATAGGAGATGACCTAGAGAGTGAAACCAATGATGAGGTCACGTAGTAACCTATGACCTTGAGTCTAGCTACAAGACTCGTAAATAAAGTAAAGCGCTTCTTGGGAGGCAACCCATGCTTTGTGTGATTTTTATTTGTTTGATTGTTATTTGTTTCCATATGCATGCTTTATTTTTATTGTTGGTAGATCATGTTTCAAAATAAAATGGTGAAAATACTCTATTTTGTTGTTTGGCTTTGACTTAACTTCAACCAAAGGTATTTCGCAAAAGATAAGTGTAAGGGGAAACCCCAAATATGTTTTTAAGAAACAAAATTAATCATGATTCTCCACAATATTAAATGGACATGTATATTAGTATTTGTTAGAGTCAAATGCTTGTATCGAGTCATAATGATGTTTTGCAGGATTTTCCAGGAAGTAGGACAAAGTTTTTCCAGAAATTTTCTGGAAACTTAACATAAGGATTTCTGCAGGTCACTTCTGACGGCGTCAGGAAGAAACTCCTGACGGCGTCACGTGGAAAATTCTAGAAATTTTGCTAGTTTTGTTTTTCTAACGGAGTCTTAAAGTTTTTGTTAAATATTTAGTTTTATAATCTCCAGGAAATCTGCAAACACTCATTCCACAAGCATTATATCTTACATTGTTTTCAAGGATTTATTATCATATATAGATTGCCGCCGATCTTACGCGAGGTTGCCTTGTTTGTTTTCTCGGGTTTAACAGGTTATGTTTGACAAGAAGATGATTTATATTCTGGAAGGGAAGCCTTGATTGTTTATTTTCTTGGAGGAAGATCTAACCTTGTTACCATACTATCCATACCGAGCGAATCAGGGGAGTATTTGATTTCATTCTTTTACCTATTTCACTTTTACATTCTTTAATTGAACATTGGGGACAATGTTCATCCTAAGTGTAAGGGGAGGGTAAAATGATGATACCTCATAGGATACACTTTCGCTTGAGTTTGTTTGTTTGATGGTAGATGTGTAATAAAACTATGAGAAATACTTGTCAGTGTAATTTTAGCGCCAAATTTAAAATTTTTTACAACATTTAGGAGTGAAACCTTAGCCTTAACAAGCGTCTCATGGATAGGAGTCGTATGACTAGCACAAAACCGTACCATTCAGAAAAATTTTCCACCCAAATATGTGAGGTTCGCCTTTAGATTTGATAGGAAAAGCATTTACTATTAGTGCTTATGAGTGTACCGGTAGCATTTAGATTCTAGAACTTGCGTTAGTGATACATCCCGAGACCGCTAGTGAGACTACATTCGTGTAGTGGGATTTACTACATGATAAGAGGCATTAGGATCACCCTTATGTTAAACCCGTTTCATAATTACTTGACCATTTAAGTCATATTACTTGGCTAGTTAAGTCAATTAATTTTTCCCACACCTTAGCGTTGTACTCATTTTTAGTACACGAAACCCCTAGTACACCCCTCCGAGCCTATCTTTTCATTTCTAACTTTAAGCATCTTACTTAAAGGAAGAATTTGTTACACCCCATTTAAATGTACAACCAAATCGCCTTAGCCTTCCGTGTATGCACTCATCTTTAGTGCATTACTGTTATTTGTTTAAACCCTTAGTTAATTATCTAATTGATTACATGGTTGCTAAGTCGAGTCATATCCTTGTACATATTGTTTTGGGACGATTGGGACTCATGGGTAAAGTACTAATGTTATGGAGTAATGGGAAGAGCATCATATTATTACCCCCATATGTACGTTAAATATTAAAAGTACTCCAAGTGTTTTGATTATCTTAATTCGAGTCATTAGATTAGTTTATTGTAAAGTATGTAAAAATTCAAGTGTAAGGGGAATTTTCATTCCCTATGATGTATTATTTTGGATGGTAGGGTAAGAGTGTATGCAAATATATATATATATATATATATATATATATATATATATATATATATATATATATATATATATATATATATATATATATATATATATATATATATATAGAAAAAGAAAATAGAAAAAACATACGGACTACCATCCCGTTTCATTTTATGTTTATTTTATGTTTTTGTTATTTTTCATTTATTAGCTTAAGTCGAATCTAGTCTTGGCTTAGCAACGCCATGTTGTACATGTAATTAACCAAGATTATTAACTTGCCACCAGTAAAGATTGCCTATATCCAATAAAACCGTGTATTTCATATCCCTACACCTAACATTACAACCCTTTTAAACGACCTCTTTGATAGTTTATCCTAGGTGCTTACGCCATGTGGTGGAGGTTTGATCCTTTCCCAAGCCTATGGTAATCTATTTTGCTATGACAGGTAGTGAGAGATGTTTTCCATTTCCATATTGTGATATATACTTTATTACACCCAAGAGATGTGAGTATCTAAACACTATTTGTGAGGTGCTAGTGTATGACCTCCGTGCTTGTCTTTGGTTTTTAGTGGAACTATTATTTGTTGTAATTACTTTTATATTAGTGTTAAATGACCCCTAACTTGTATTTTGACTAGAATAAAAGCACATTTGCTTGAGGACAAGCAAATCTCAAGTGTAAGGGTATATGATGAGGCGAAAAATGATCCATTTTTAGGGGGTCATTTAAGCCGGAATTGGAATTTATTTGACCAAATATTGCCCTAAATCGTTCCTTTTGTGATTCTAGGTACTTTGGGAGTGAATTCTGGAAAAGGAAGCATGTTGGACGTTTTTGGAGCATAAAAGTGAAGAAAACGGCAAAGTCTTAATTTTCCTTGTTGGGAACAGTATCTGACGGCGTCAAAAAGGTTTTAGTGACGGTGTCAGGAGCAAAATGGATGACGGCCCAGAGAAAACGTGACGGCTTCAGAACAAGGGCGTCAAGAGTAAAAGTGGTGACGGCCCAGAGCAGAAATGCACATGACGGCGTCAGATCTGGATCTAGGCAATCCGAGAAGATTTTTGGCGGCGAGATAACGGCGTCAGAACTTTCCTCTTGACGCCGTCACCTCATGAAATCTATATATACTTTTCTAATTTTCATTCATTAAGAGGGGAACTTGTGTGGAGAATTTTAGGGTCGAACCTAATAAACCCTAGCTCGTTTGTAACAGTATTTTCAAGGGTTTTCACCCCTTGAAACCCTTCATGTTCAATTGAGATAAGTATCCTTTCAATTCATTCAATATGTCTATGTGTTGTTTGAATATATCTTATGCTTGTCTTAATTTTAACATGCTAGGCTAGATCTATTGTGTGTTTGCTTAGATGTAATGAAACCTAGATGTTGATTATAGGTTGATTGCTTGTTTATAGTTGTAATGGATGAATGATTTCAATGTTAGGCTTAAGAAAACTGGCAGATCTCCATTGTGTAACTTGCTTGAATGTCTTAAGAAACATGAACCGATGTGTACTAGGTTTTTATGGTTGTATTTAATGCATGAGCGAATTCTAGTGATCCCATGTTAGGAGGTTCTTGCAGGCTCGACATAGGAGTGAAGTAGGAGCTTATAGAATTGGGGAAGTAAGTACGCCACCCCATGATTGGTATTAAGGAATATAACCTGTCATCCACGCAACTATAACAAGTAATTAACCTGTAAAAGATATCTAGGAAGTAGTGAAATCTAAGTAAACACAATTCTCCCATCTATTGTACACACCACTACTTTAATTTAGTTTATTTACATTTTTGTTATTTTATTTTATTGCATCTGTAGTTATTGGGTTAGTTGACTAGCAACTAATTCCACCCACTCCTCTGAAAACCGAGATTTTTAATTGCTTTTCATAAAACATAAAAATACAAAAAGAATCATCCCTCATCTATAGACCTAGTTTTTAGGTTTTCTAATCCTAGCGACAGTATTCCTGAGTTGAACGATCAATCCCCCGGTACTTGTCACTATACTATACTACAATGATCAGGTACACTGCCTGGTGGGGGTTGTAAGCTTCTCGAGATCCCTCGAGAGGTAAAGCCTGGTGCAATTCCCACGCATCACATGGAGATGGTAAATCTATGGCTATTTTGAAGAAAGCTTTGGATGAATTTGGTTATGGTTCTGGTCTCTTGCCTAGCCTCCCCAAAAGTACTATTTATTTTGGTAATGTTAAGGATTCTGTTCAAGCCAGAATTTTAGACATTATGCCTTTGAATGTGGGTAAACTTCCAGTGAGATACTTGGGTGTACCTCTTATATCCAAAAGACTTTATTAAAGATTGTCAGCCTTTAATTAATAGGGTTAGGAAGAGGATCATGGACTGGAAAAACAAATCATTATCTTTTGCAGGTAGACTACAACTTATTCTTTCAGTTGTGGGGTCTTTGCAAATTTACTGGTCTTCTATGTTCATTTTGCCTGTGTCTATTGCTCATGAAGTGGAGAGATTGATGAGAGATTTTCTATGGAATTATGGTGATTTCAAGAGAGGTAAGGCCAAGGTTGAATGGAGTGACGTTTGTAAGCCTAAGGTTGAAGGTGGTTTGGGCATTAGATCTCAATATAGCCTTAATTTCTAAACACATATGGAATCTGATCACTTGTAAAGATTCCTTATGGGTTAAATGGATGCATATGTATAGGTTGAAGGGTAGGAATTTTTGGGATATTCCTGAAAAAGAGGGTTCCTCTTGGAGCTAGAAAATGATTCAGAGAATCAGGGGTGTCATTAGAAGTCATATTGTTCACAAATTTGGAAATGGTAATAATACCTCCCTTTGGTTTGATATTTCGCATCCTATATGTCCTCTCAATGGTTTTATTACTAAAAGGAAGATCTACCAAGCTGGACTTTCTCTGGACACCAAAGTTGTAGAAATGATTGACAAGGGAGTTTGGTTATGGCCTAAATGTCTGTCTGATGAATTTGAAGGCTTGCTGGTTATTGATCCTCCTTCTATTCATAAGGATAAAGCTGATAAAGTTTTGTGAGTAAACTGCAAAATACATCCCTGTGGTTTGCCCAATTTGACACCATACATCCCTCTCGAAAAAGTTAGGACAATTACATCCCTCCGTTAGTAAAAGTCAAACAATATACATCCAAAAGGACGAACGATGCAAATATTATGTCGTTAACTTGGACACGTGGCAGTTAGTAAGGGTATATCAGTCATTTTACGTTTCCCTCTCCTTCTTTATATAAAAACACACACACTCACACCTCAATAACTCTCTCTCTCTCTCTCACTCTTGAATAACCGGCCACCCCACTCGCCGGAACACCAGCAGAAACCGGCGCCGGCCACCGGAAAATTTTCCGGCAACCCTTTTTCTTTTCCCAATCGATAGATCGACATCTCCACAACCTATCTAGAGCTTTTGAGCTCTCGACACGCCCCCTAACTCACTCCACGCGCCACCACTGTGAACCACCACCACCACCGAGAGTCACCACCACCTCCTTTCACCTTGTTATCGACGGTAAACCACCCACGAGCCACCCCCGTTCGTTATTTTTCATTTTTATTCAAAACCCTAATTTCTAAATCTTTTAATAAAACCGATTTATTGATAAATCTTTTCTAAAAATCATTTTGATAAATGTTTTTAACTTCAAAAACTCATGTGGATCCATTTTTGTTTGATGTTTGAGGTTGTTTGAGGGTCCGTTTGGGCTCGTTGGTGCTCTGCAGTCACCACACCCCACCACCGAGACTCTCGTGGTGGTGAGGGTGTTAATGATGTTGTTTATGTTGCGTTTGGATTTAGATTTTCGAACCAAGAGGATTGTTTGGATTTCTTTGATGGCTAGGTAACAAGAAATTAGAACCAAGAGGATTGTTTGGAAATCGAACCAAGAGGATTGTTTATGATTTGTGGTTTGGATTTGTGTTTGTGTTTCGAGTCTTGATTTAATTACTATAGTTGTTATTAACAAATATGTGTTTGTGGTATGGATTTATGTTTTTGATTTGTGTTTTGATTTGTGTTTATGATTTGTGGTCTGGTGGGTTTCATACATAGTGAAAGGATTTGTGTTTTTGATTTGTGGTGTGGTTTGGATTTGTGATTAGGATTTGTGTTAGTGTTCTTGATTTGTGTTTATGGTGGGTTTCATACATAGTGAAAGAAAGAGTTGGTGAAGTAGATTGAATTATAAAATGACACAAATAACCTTATTTAACTGCCACGTGTCCAAGTTAACGACACAATGTTTGCACCGTTCGTCCTCGTGGATGTATTGTGTTTGACATTTACTAACGGAGGGATGTGTTTGTTGCAACTTTTTCGAGAGGGATGTATGGTGCGAAATTGGGCAAACCACAGGGATGTATTTTGAAGTTTACTCAAGTTTTGTGGAAAACTAATTCTGGTATGCACAAAAACTTCTCTGTTTCTGATGTTTGGGATGATATCAGAATTGGTAATCAGGTTGTTCCTTGGGCTAAGTTTGTTTGGTTTAGCCAATGTATTCCTAGGCATACTTTCATGGTATGGCATGTAGTTTTGGGTAAATTGAAAACTCAAGATAAAATGAGTTTGTGGGAAGGTAATGCTGACATGAAATGTATCTTTTGCAAAAGAGTTAAAGACAGTCATGACCATTTATTTTTTTGGGTGTAAGCTTCCTTTGATGGTGTGGAATAGAATGAAGAATCTAGTGAAGCTTAATATGCTCCCAATTGTTGGTCTGACATCCTTGCTTTTATGCTTAGAAGACCCATTAACAAGTCTATTTGGAGCATCCTTCAAAGGCTGATTATTGGGGCTTCCATATACTACATCTGGCAGGAGAGAAACCTGAGAACTTTTCAAGTTAAGTGATGAGTGCTAAAACACTCATCATTTTTAGTCAATCTGAACTGCAAAAACATTTAAAAACACACAAATATGCATCAAAATACTGAAAATATTCCAAAATTGTGTTTTATATGTTTTAGATGCAAAATGTTTAAAAACCAATGAAAAACGAACAAAGTTTGCATAATTGGCAGGTTCAATCCCTCAAGTTTCATAAATTGACAAAACTAGTCCCTGAAGGTTTAAAATGAAAGAAAAGTCAACCCAAGTCCTTTGGAATTCAAAAGTTGTCAAAATAAGACTTTGTGTGAAAAGTTTGAGAAAATTATACATTTGACCCCTCAACTTTGGCAAACTGGCAAATTTAGTCGTTCAAGTTTCAAAAGTGTCAGTTTTGGTCCCTGGGAAATAATTTTTGGATAAAAAGTCAATTTTGAACCTTGGGAAGTCACAAACAGTCCTTGGGTAAAAAGTTTTGGAAATTACAATTTTGGTCCCTTAACTTTCCAAATTGGCAGAAAATACCCTTGGAAGTGTAAAATTAGAAAAAGCTCACTTATGGTCCTAGAATATTTGAAATATGGCAAGAAAGACCCTTATGACAACTTCAGAAGATTTCCAAATCCTACCCTCCATTTTCAGAAATTGACACAATTGGTCCTTGTTATTTACCCTAAGTTATTAACCTAATGGACCCTTGTAATTTTGTTTCCTAAACCAAACCAACCCAAATAACACAAACATCCCACCCCTTTGGCCCAATCCACCCTCAAGCCCAAACCCTAATAAATATAATACCCCGTATTATCCTCTCCTAGGTTAAACCATCTGTCAACCTCCATCTCCCTCCCAATAATACCAACCCGTGAACCCTCCCCCTGCAAAACCTGCCATAGCCAACATCATCACTACCCCTACCCCTGCCATTCACACCCTATAAAACCTTTCCTCCACAACAATCCAAACCTACACCCCCTGCTGATGAGGCGAAAAATGATCCACTTTTAGGGGGTCATTTAAGCCCGGAATTGAATTTATTTGATCAAATATTGCCCTAAATCGTTCCTTTTGTGATTTTAGGTACTTTGGGAGTGAAATCTGGAAAAGGAAGCAATTCGGACGTTTTTGGAGCATAAAAGTGAAGAAAACGCCAAAGTCTTAATTTTCCATGCTGGGAACAGTAGGTGACGGCGTCAAGAGTAACTTCCTGACGGCGTCAAGAGCAAAATTCCATGACGATCCAGTACAGATTTGACGGCGTCACAAAGTAGGGCGTCAAGAGTAAAAGTCATGACGGCCAGGAAATGATTATCACATGACAGCGTCAAATGTAGATCAAGGCAGTCCAAGAAGAGTTTTGGCGGCGAGGTGACGGCGTCACAAGTTTAGTCTTGACGCCGACAGACCCCTTTTCCAATATATAGTTTTCTAATTTTCACATTAAAAGGAGAGAAGTTTTGGAGAAACCCTAAGTACGAACTTGGTGCGAATTTTACAGGTTTTTCAAGGGTTCCAAGCCCTTGATACCTTTCATGTGTAATTGAGATAAGTGTTCTTTTAATTCAATCAATATGTCTATGTGTTGGTTGTATATATCTTGTTCTTGTCTTAATTCCATCATGCTAGGCTAGATCTATCTTGTGTTTGCTTGGATCTAATGAAACCTAGATGTTAATTATGTGTTGATTACTTATTTATACTTGTCTTGGATGAATGATTTATATGTTAGGCTTAAGAAAACTGGCTGATCTCCAATTGGTAACATGCTTGAACGTCTTAAGAAACATGAACCGACGCGCACTAGGTCTTTATTGGTTGTATTTAATGCATGAGCCACTGTTTATAATCCCTATGGTTGTGCTGGGCATGGTATAGGAGGAGATAAGAGCTCATAGAATTGGGGAGTTAAGTGTGCCACCCCATGAATGGTATTAAGGAATACGATCCGTCATCCATGCAATTATAACAAATAATTAACATGTAAAAGATGTCTAGGGAGTAGTGAAATCTAAGTAAACACATTTTCTCCACTTACTGCTCACAACTTTAATATAATTTAGTTTATTTTCATTTCTAGTATTTTATTATGATTGCATCTTTAGTATTGGGTTAGTTGATTAGCAACTAATTCCGCCCAAATCCTTCAAACCCGAGATTTTTAATTGCTTTCTAAAAAATATAAAATACAAAAATAATCATCCCTCACCTTTAGAACTAGTATTTAGGTTTTCTAATCCTAGCGACACTATTCCTAAGCTGAACGATCAATCCCCCGGTACTTGTCACTATACTATACTACAACGATCAGGTACACTGCCTGGTGGGGGTTGTAAGCTTCTCAAGATCCCTTGAGAGGTAAAGCCTGGTGCGATTCCCACGTATCAAGTTTTTGGCGCCGCTGCAGGGGAATAGTTATTGTCTAGGTTAGAATTTCTTTTTATTAGGTCTAGTTATTGTCTAGTTGCTAGATTCCGTTCTAGTAAGATTTTATTTTTATTTTTAGGTTCTCTTTAGTCTATCTTTTTCTTTGTGCCTTTGTTAGTAAATCAAATTCATTGACTATTCCGTTGACCATTATGGAAAACGCGAATCCACCCCTTTCCCCTAGAGAAGTGGCTTTGTTACGTGAACAAATTGAGAGTGAGATTAGGGAACTTAGGGAGCTTAATAGTTTGATCAAGGTTGAGCTCGAACATGCATTTAGTGACCTAGCGACTGCCTTGTATTCAAATGAGGACTAGGGCCTAATGACTTTGTGAATGTTATTGAGGGACTTGAAGAGGGGGAAATAGATCCGAAGCTTAATGACTATTTTAATCTATACCCCACTAAGGAGGAGACTGCATATTATAATAATCTTATTGATAACCCGCGATCTCCTTTCACCATAATTGAACCTAAGATCAAGAGAGGCGATCCTAAGAATGCTAAGATACCATGTATGATTGGGTATAGGCACATTAGCAATGCTTACATTGACTTTAAATCTCCAATCAACATTATGTCCTCAACTGTTTATAATGATATAGTGAAAACAAGACTCGAACCTAGAAAAGAACCCAAATACCCCGGTGGAGTTTGTAACTTTGTCGGGAGAGTCAAAGGTCTCCATGTCTTTGTTGGTAATTTCACCTTTGTCACCGACTTTATGATTGTAGAAGATCTTGCTAATGTTAGTGATTGTCGATTATCCAATGTTGTGTTTGGCAAACCATTTGTTGAGGAGTCTAAGTTGGAATATGATGAGATAGAAGGAACGGTCCGATTTGCAAGTAACACCGATAGTATCACTTATAGGATGCCTAATAGGATGAAAGAATTTCGCTTTATATCCCGTTTTGATAAGGACAACGTTGGTGCTTTTGAGGATACTAATGAGGAGGATAAGAAAAAGGGCATGGATTATGTATGGGAAAAAAAGAGTCTTTATTACAAAGATTGCTTGGCCCTTGGACCAAGGTATAAAGTCGATAAAGAATTTGCCCAAATGATTATGGGGGCGGTTGAGAAAAAGGTGATTGGTTTCTACAAGGAATATCTACAATCAGAGAGTGGAACCAATGATGAGGTCACGTAGTAACCCATGACCTTGAGTCTAGCTACAAGACTCGTAAATAAAGAAAAGCGCTTCCTGGGAGGCAACCCATGTTTTGTGTGATTTTATTTTGTTTGTTTGTTATTTGCTTCCGTATGCATGCTTAATTTTTATTGTTGGTAGATCATGTTTCTAAACTAAATAGTGGAAATACTTTACTTTGTTGTTTTGGCCTAGTCTTAACTCCACCTAAAGGTATTTTTGCAAAAGATAAGTGTAAGGGGAAACCCCAAATATGTTTTCAAGAAACAAACCGATCATGATTCTCCACAATATTAAATGAACATGTATATTCGTATTTGTTAGAGTCAAATGCTTGTATTGAGTCATAATGAAGTTTTACAGGATTTTCCAGGAAGTAGGACCAAGTTTTTCCAGAAATTTTCCGGAAACTTAACATAAGAATTTATGTAGGTCACTTCTGACGGCGTCAAGAGTAAAGCGTCAAGAGTTTACTCTTGACGGCGTCAAGTGTAAAAATCTGGAAATTTTACCAGTTTTGTTTTTCTAACGGAGTCTTATGGTTTTTGTGAATTACTAAGTTTTATAATCTCCAGGAGATCTGCAAACTTCATTCCACAAGTATTATATCTTATCTTGTTTTCTAGGATTTAGTAACTTATATAGGATGCCGCCGATTTTACGTGAGGTTGTCTTGTCTATTTTATCAGGTTTTACAGGTTATGTATGACAAGAAGATGATTTATATTCTGGAAGGGAAGCTTTGATTGTTCATTTTCTTGGAGGAAGATTTAACCTGGCCACCTTATTATCCATACCGAGCGAATCAGGGGAGTATTTGATTTCATTCTTTTTACTTATTTCACTTTTACATTCTTTACTTGAACATTGGGGACAATGTTCATCTTAAGTGTAAGGGGAGGGTAAAAAGATGATACCTTACATATGCACTTTCGCTTGAGTTTGTTTTGTTTGATGGTAGATGTGTAATAAAACTATGAGAAATACTTGTTAGTGCAATTTTAGCGCCAAATTTAATTTTTTTTTACAACATTTAGGAGTGAAACTTTAGCCATAGCAAGCATCTCATGGATAGGAGATTGTATGACTAGCACATAACCGTATATTCAGAAAAATTTTCCACCCAAATATGTGAGGTTTGCCTTTAGATTTGATAGGAAAAACATTTATTATTAGTGCTTATGAGTGTACCGGTAGCATTTAGATTCTAGAACTTGCGTTAGTGATGCATCCCGAGACCGCTAGTGAGACTACATTCGTGTAGTAGGATTTACTACATGATAAGAGGCATTAGGATCACCCTTGTGTTAAACCCGTATCATAATTACTTGACCATTTAAGTCATATTACTTGGCTAGTTAAGTCAATTAATTTTTCCCACACCCTTAGCGTTGTACTCATTTTTAGTACACGAAACCCCTAGTACACCCTTCCGAGCCTATCTTTTTGTTTCTAACTTTAAGCATTTTACTTAAAGGAAGAATTTGTTACACCCCACTTAAATGTACAACCAAATCGCCTTAGCCTTCCGTGTATGCGCTCATTTTTAGTGCATTATTGTTATTTGTTAAACCCTAAGTTAACTATCTAATTGATTACATGGTTGCTAAATCGAGTCATATCCTTGTACATATTGTTTTGGGACGATTGGGACTCATGGGTAAGTACTTGTTTTATAGAGTAATAGGGAAGAACATAATATTATTACCCCCATATGTACGTTAATCTTAAAAGTGCTCCAAGTGTTTTGATTTTCTTAATTCGAGTCATTAGATTAGTTTGATGTAAAGTATGTAAAAATTCAAGTGTAAGGGGAATGTTCATTCCCTATGATGTATTATTTTGGATGGTAGGGTAAGAATGTATGAAAAAAAAAAAAAAAAAAAAAAAAAAAAAAAAAAAAAAATCGAAAAATCAAGAAAAAAAAAAGAAAAAAAAATAGAAAAAGGAAAAAGAGAAAAAAACATACGGACTACCATCCCTCTTTATTCTATGTTCATTTTATGTTTTTGTTATTTTTCATTTATTAGCTTAAGTCGAGTCTAGTCTTGGCTTAGCAACGCCACATTGTACATGTAATTGACTAAGATTGTTAACTCGCCACCAGTAAAACTTCCTTTATCCAACAAAACCGTGTAATTCATATCCCTACACCTAACGTTACAACCCTTTAAAAGACCTCTTTGATAGTTTATCCTAGGTGGAGGTTTGATCCTTTCCCAAGCCTATGGTAGTCTATTTTGCTATGACAGGTAGTGAGAGATATCTTCCGTTTCCATATTGTAATTTACACTTTATTACACCCGAGAGATGTGAGTATCTAAACACTATTTGTGAGGTGCTTGTGTATGACCTCCGTGCTTGTCTATTGGTCTTTAGTGGAACGATTATTTGTTGCAATTACTTTTATATTAGTGTTAAATGACCCCTAACTTGTATTTTGACTAGAATAAAAGCGCATTTGCTTGAGGACAAACAAATCTCAAGTGTAAGGGTATATGATGAGGCGAAAATTAATCCACTTTTAGGGGGTCATTTAAGCCCGGAATTGAATTTATTTGATCAGATATTGCCCTAAATCGTTCCTTTTGTGATTTTAGGTACTTTGGGAGTGAAATCTGGAAAAGGAAGCAATTCGAACGTTTTTGGAGCATAAAAGTGAAGAAAACGCAAAAGTCCTAATTTTTCATGCTGGGAACAGTAGGTGACGGCGTCAAGAGTAACTTCCTGACGGCGTCAAGAGCAAAATTACATGACGATCCAGTACAGATTTGACGGCGTCACAAAGTAGGGCGTCAAGAGTAAAAGTCATGACGGCCTGGAAATGATTATCACATGACGGCGTCAAATGTAGATCAAGGCAGTCCGAGAAGAGTTTTGGCGGCGAGGTGACGGCGTCACAAGTTTAGTCTTGACACCGTCAGACCCCTTTTCCTATATATAGTTTTCTAATTTTCACATTAAAAGGAGAGAAGTTTTGGAGAAACCCTAAGTACGAACTTGGTGCGAATTTTACAGGTTTTTCAAGGGTTCCATGTAACAATTCGCAATTTCAGGTTAATTACTATTCCCGGAAAATTTTACTATTCATTTTTACTATTCATTTCTTTCCGAAATTTTCCCGAAAGTTGATTTTTACTTCATATTCTCGATTGATAAATCATTTCCATGGCAAATTAAATGTTTGACATTCGTCAGATCATTTTCGTGAAAGTTATTAAGGAAATACACGTTTTAGGGTAAAACGTCATTCAGAAATTCCACGCACAACGAAATTTGACCCCGTCAGGTGACCCCACATCAGAAAAATGTTTGACACACTCATGATTTATTTGAGAATAAATCATGACTGAGAAAAATATGACCAGAATAAACCTCGGTCGTGAAAAACTGGAATTTTCAGTTTTAAGCGTTTTTACTCAGCCGTAACCCTAGCCTATACCTGCACCGCGTTTCTAAGATGATTTGAGTTTTCAACTTATTAGAATAATTCAACATATTTTTCCCTCCTCCATTGACCAAAAATCATCCCTTGATGTTATAAGTCATTTCGTGATTTTTAGGCTTACGGTTTGATGTCTAAAAGACATTTAATACCAACCGACACTAGACTAAGCCCAGTCTAGACATTATAAATCATTTTAAATCATTTATATCATATTAGAAAAGTAACATTTTACTTTTCTCAATTTTACGCAATATTCGTACATTTTACGTATTACGCGTTTTAGACCCGTGTTTCCAGTTTTAGCAGGGTTTTACCACCCAAATGACACCTACCACTCATTTTATATTTTATTATGGGACATATGGACATGTCTAACAATACTTTCAAGTTTCATAATTTTACGACACCCGGTTTTACGTTTTGAGGCCTAATCATTTACGGTTGGCATTTCCCGGAGTCAAAACTCATCCTAATACTTAGGATATTATCAAGCCAAGCACACCTCACCCCCCCTAGACCTTGTGAACCGCCAATAGGGGGGGAGTCACCCTTGGTGTGGCTTGATCCTAGGCAATGTGGTCTTGAGATGTTTACATGTGTTAAGCTTGTCATGAAAGGCATTGACTAGTCTTGATAAGTAACCTCCTCATGAGCATATAAATACCCCCTCCCTCCCTCTTGTTTGCCGTCCACCTCCAACACCAAAACCATCCATCCTTAGCTTTATTTCCTTCTAATTTCTAGCAAGATTCAAGTGAAGTTCAAGTATAGAAACCCTAGTTGATCTTAAGTTACCAAAACACTTCCAAACCCTAATATACTTGGTGATTTCTCTTGAGTTTAAATCCACTCAATTCACCTCAACCTTCATCATCCATCTTTCAAGAATACCAAGGGTAGAAAGGTTGCATGAAGTGAAAAGGGTTGAAGCAAGTCTATCAAAGTCCATTTCCTTACTTGTTACTTCCTTTCTTTATTAGAAAGCCAAAAGTTGTAAGCCAAAACCTAACATGCTTCTTGTTAATTTATCATGTTCATATCATTTACATGTTATTCTTGCTATATTATGTCTTGTATGAATGTCCATGGTGTATATAAATGAGTAAAAGATGTTATAATTGATTGTTACAATAAGTTACTAAAACAAGCAAACTAGTGACTTTCTTGGTAAGACCTGATCAAAATGGAAAAAATTTGATGTTGGATTATTACATATTACAGTAGAGGACTTAACAAGGAAACCATAGCAACTTGAACCACTTAAAAAGAGTAAACGAGTCAAAAGTTATGGCGATTTGAAGTTACCAAAGATTTCCGGCAAAACTGCCAAAACCTTACTGTTTTGCATTCTGAGTTTTTGAAAGTCACCCTTCTGGTCCGATTCATCAAAAAGTTAAAACACGAAAGTTGTCCGGAACGCCGTTTTCGTTCAGGAACAAAGAAGCTCGAGCCCTAAAAACGCTTTCCGAGTGATAAAATTCTTCAAATTCTAAACAGCCCATTTTTAGGCGAAAGTCACTAGATTATGGTTATACTTTAAAAGGAACAAGAGGTCTTATGACCTATAATCAAGACCACAACCATGGCTAGAGCCAAGGTTGTGTCTCATGACCTTGGAACAAGGACCAAAGGTCATGGCTAGGCCATGACGAAATGATCATACCAACTTACATAGGCGTAAACATGAAACAATGAATTAGGCGATAACTTGAACAAGCAATTTGGATCTACTTCACTTAAAAAGGAACCATGAGATATTACAAGGAAAAATGGTCATACAAGACTTATGAAACTACCCCTAATAACAATCTTCATGTACTAATAAACTTTCCTAAGTTTATCCAAATATCAGACATGTAACTTTTCGGATCAAAACTTATATCTATATATTTTATCAACTACTACAATAGTAGGGAGCCTCATGTGAGGAGTTCATTATGTAAGCCGTCGAGATGAGTTGTGGATTTACGAGTTAAAGTGTCCTGGCTCCTCGGACGCTTACTAACATGACTTCTGAATTATGTCGGCCCGAACGGTAGTAAACGATATACCAAAACATACATGTTTCATGAATCTTTCTTTCAAAGACTTACAATATACATCATACCACATCATGGACTAAATGCAAGATATATATATATAGGCACTCCGTTATATTCATTACTCAAATCCTAAGTCGCAACATTCTATTATAGGTTGCTCGTAGAAACCTACACGATCCAATCATCACCTTCATTACTTGCTATCCTACTTAAGGTGAGTTCATAGCCCCACTTTACATTACTTCAATGTTTTACAAACCCTTGGGGGGAATACATGCTACTTTTAAACCGAACACAATGCTTTGAAACTGTATGCTGCCTGATTGTTTTATTATTACTAAGTACCTACCTTGCCAATCCTAGGCCCCTATCATGAACCATTTAATCACTAGTATTAGTGAGCGCGAGTATTGTGAATAGGCCTATTGGGATTGACGAATCCCATTTGTTTGAGCAGATTAGTTCAACAAATGCACTATATTTGAAACATTAAGTATGACGGCAAAGTACTTACCGGGGCAACAAAACCGCCGATTGATATTGGTACCCGTTAACGTATTGGTTGCATGAGCTTAGTATATAATAATAACTGTTTTGTTTTCTAACATGAGTATGAGTCTAATTAACTCTTACTACCAACATATTGTGTTCAACCGTTAAACAAACTCTATGAACTTCACTCAACCTTTGTGTTGACCTCTTAAGCATGTATTTCAGGTCCATGATAATCAAGAATGGAGCGGAAGGGCACGTACCGAAGGAAGAAGGCTATAAACTATTATGTCATTCTATAAAAACATCAAAGACTCTATATTGATGTATTTTGAAACATGGAACCGTTTTGGGACCTTACTATGTAAACTCTGATATATTTGAATAATATGAATGACAACTCTTTTTATTACGACTCGGTTAGAGATCGTTTTCTATTATTATGACTGTTGTGCCATCGAGTAACACCCAAGTTGAATTCCGCTGCATCATGAATTGGGGGTGTTACATTCCAAGCCCTTGATACCTTTCATGTGTAATTGAGATAAGTGTTCTTTTAATTCAATCAATATGTCTATGTGTTTGTTGTCTATATCTTGTTCTTGTCTTAATTCCATCATGCTAGGCTAGATCTATCTTGTGTTTGCTTGGATCTAATGAAACCTAGATGTTAATTATGTGTTGATTACTTATTTATACTTGTCTTGGATGAATGATTTATATATTAGGCTTAAGAAAACTGACAGATCTCCAATTGGTAACATGCTTGAACGTCTTAAGAAACATGAACCGACGCGCACTAGGTCTTTATTGGTTGTATTTAATGCATGAGCCACTGTTTATAATCCCTATGGTTGTGTTGGGCATGGTATATGAGGAGATAAGAGCTCATAGAATTGGGGAGTTAAGTGTGCCACCCCATGAATGGTATTAAGGAATACGATCCGTCATCCATGCAATTATAACAAGTAATTAACATGTAAAAGATGTCTAGGGAGTAGTGAAATCTAAGTAAACACATTTTCTCCACTTATTGCTCACAACTTTAATATAATTTAGTTTATTTTCATTTCTAGTATTTTATTTTGATTGCATCTTTAGTATTGGGTTAGTTGATTAGTAACTAATTCCGCCCAAATCCTTCGAACCCGAGATTTTTAATTGCTTTCTAAAAAATATAAAATACAAAAATAATCATCCCTCACCTTTAGAACTAGTATTTAGGTTTTCTAATCTTAGCGACACTATTCCTAAGCTGAACGATCAATCCCCCGGTACTTGTCACTATATTATACTACAATGATCAGGTACACTGCCTGGTGGGGGTTGTAAGCTTCTCAAGATCCCTTAAGAGGTAAAGCCTAGTGCGATTCCCACGTATCACCTGCCAAAGTTATCTGCCAAATTGCTATACACCAAAACTTCCCGCCAAAACAAAACTAAAGGTTGAGATCAACCCTGACTAATCCAATGGTATAGATTGAAGGTGGGAAAGAATCAAGCAGAAAAGCACAAGGAAAGGGAACCTTAGTTTTCTTTGAGTATAAATAGTTAATGTTGTAAAGCCAAGAAGGCAGTAGATTTTTAGTGGTTAAAATAGATTTTGAGTAATTTAGTTTTTTATAATTAGTGTAATTTGTATTGTTTTTCAGTTTTACTTTCAATATTGTACTCTTGAAAACTCAGTTTAAGGCAATTTCACGTTTTCTTTTATCACTTTGCATAATTCACCTTTCTACATGTTAACTTATTTCATTGCTTATTTACTGTTTATTTTTGCTTATTCACTCTCAGTATAGTATAATATGTCCTGTGTTTTCCATGCTCTAGCATAGAATATGTTTTTGCTTTTAAACTCTCATCAGGTACCACCTTAAGAGGTGTTTGGTTTAGTATAGTAAACTGTGTTGAATTGTTTGTAGGTGGTAAGATTAGCTCAGATAATCTCTATTAGGCTAACTTAGATCACTTTAGTCATAAAAATCATAGGTTAAATAGCAAAAGTCAAAATCTAGTTATATAGACCAATTCTGTGTGCAATTTGATGTTCTAACTGCTACCATTATAGATTTAGGTTCATACTAGTCACACTGAGCTTAATCAGGTCCTAAACAAGCTTAAGATAACACATAGATTAAGTATTGATCAGTAGAAGTTCAATTCAGTCAACTTGGGTTTGCATGCAAAAAGTCAACCTATTGCTTGTACCTGCCCAAATAGGACCTGATCTAGGACTCAATTAATGGTCAATTAGGTTAGTAGAATTAGGGCTTTTAGGTTTTTAAGCTAGGTGGTAATATAGGCTTCAAGTATTTACTCTTTGTTTGCTTTCATTAGCTTATTAGAGGACTGAATTTTAGGCTGCAAGTAGGTGATTTGGAGCACTCAAATCTGTCTTAGCATTAAACCTATGAACTGCTTATGTACTTATTTGAATGTTATGAGTGCTTATCTGTGTGAAACAAGTTGTTCTGAGCTTAAATAAGTTACATGCATTGTTCCTGAGCTTTTAGTCATTTGTAGGGCTTATTTACTTATTTACTAGTGCTTATTGTAACTGCTTTTCTGCCTAAACTGCTCATCTCTTTCCTTAATGATTAGTTGCTTCTAAATCTTAGCTTATCTAGGTTAGATTTTTATGATTTGAAGCTTATTTGGTTCAGTTTGTAGCTTATTTAGGATTGCTATAGCTTATTTGGCCTGCTATGCCCTGCATCACCAAGTCTGTCAACTGCCCAACTTCCTAGGATTGCACATGGTTCATTAGTGAACCCCACTGGGTGTCCTTGGGATTTCTGGGAAGCCTAGTAACCCAACTCTTTGGATCATGGCTTGTTTTGGACTCCTTAGCTCATTTGATAAGCTTTCTAAGGCATGCAACATGTTGCATTTGGCAATCACACTAACACTTCAGTGTGGTTAAGCTAGGTCACAAGCTCATTCTTAGCTTACCAAGCAGGACCTACTATGCTTATTTTAGTTTTTTAGAAAGCTCACAAGCCAAGCTTGAAGGTTCAAGCTTCTTTTTGTGCTTTTTGGCTTATTGGATAAGCTTTCTGAGGCCTGCAAACAAGCCCTCCAGGCCTGCATTGTGCCTTTTAGGCCTGTTGGGACAGGGTTTTGGGTTTGCTTATTTGACCTGTGAGGCTTATTCAGTATGAAGTTCTTGTTGTTTTAGCCTGTTCTCAGTTAATTCCATCATTGTCCATCTTATCTTATGTTCAGGGTCAGTAGTATAGCTTATTAACAGCTTGTGTGTCATCAAAAGCTTAAAACATCAAGCTGTTGGGAATTAAGCTCTCCACAGAGCTTATTTGGTATTTCTAGAAAAGTTGGTTTTGTAAAAGTTTATTATTTTCAGTAGCATAATAGTTTTGTAAAAGAAAATTAAAGAAAAGCCAAATTTAATTTCTAGTGATAGCTTCTATTTAATATAATTTAGCTTTTTTATTTTTCTTTTTAAATTTTTGTCAAGTACCTATCTGTTTTTATATTTTTCTTAAATTCCTAGTATATTAAAGTATTTGTAGGAATAATTTCAGATTTTTCCCTTTTCATTTAGTATTTATTATAATTAATATTAGTTTTATTAATTAATTAATATTAGCTAATTAAATAGTACAAATAGTTTTTATTAAGTACTCCTATGTTTTTATATTTTTCCTATGTTTTAAATGTCATAAAATAGTTTCAGAAAAAGTTTTAGGATTCTTAATGTTCATTTTCTATTTTTCTTAATTTAGTTTAGTTTTAAGTAATTAATAAATAGTAATTAATTAATAATAATTAGATAAAAAGTTAGAAAAATATAATTTTAATTTTAAAATTAGTTTTATAATATTTTAGATTTTTCCAAATTTAATTTTCACATTTTTAGTGTAATCTCATAATTAGTTATAATTTAGGTTAATTAAAATAATTAATAAGTAATTAGAAAATAGTAATTAATTATTAGTAATTAATTAAATAGTGTAAAAATTAATTTTAATTTTCTTAAAATTTTCTTTTATTATTAGGATTGTAAAAATGTAATTTTCATATCCGTAGGCATTTTATTTCACAAAACTCGCGTTTTATTTCGTACGTATACGTAGAATTAAATCATACGAACGCGTTTTTAGACTTAACTTACGTTTTTAGTATACCTGATCATCAGTAATTGTTTATATAGTGTTTCTAAGTTATTTCATTCCTCATATCTTAGTGTAATCATTCTAATCACTCAAACCCCCTTTCCCGTCCAAATTCACCAGATCACAAACCCGTTTTGATTACCATCACACCTCGTCGTGACATAACGACCCGGGGAAGCCACTATACTTCAACGGAGATTGACTTTGAGCAGTTTGACTTGGTTGACCACTCACCTAGTCAATTAGGTTGACCGTTTGGACCCAATCAAATTTTGGCGCTGCTGTCGGGGAGGTTGTGCGCGTTATTCTAAAATGGTTTGCTGATTTGTGCTTTTGGAACTCAATCCTTTGTATATTTACCATCCTTGTTCATATTTTCTTATCTTATAAAAACAAAACTGTTCCCAAAAACATTTTCAATCAGTTTTCAACGAACACAAAAAACACAAAAACATTTTCTTTCGTATTTGCACAAAATGTTTATCCAAAAATCCAAAAACATTCTCCTTTATCCTCTCACGTCTTTGATTCTTCATCCCTACCCCTCTGTAAACCTTTGATTATTTCTATGTCGTATCCACACCATTGTGGTTGTCAATGGTGTGGTGGTCCTCATAATGGTGGGAATTGTCTCGGCTTTGGCATGGTAGAATCAGGATACGGGTCTGTCTATAACCAGGATCCCTATTCTCACCATGAAACGACTGATTTATTCCACCAGCCACCATACCATGAGATACTGACATATTCGTGTGAGTATTGTGGAGGTCCTCACCAAGGATTTGAGTGTCAATCCGGAAACACGTTTGTCTATGAATAGTTTCCTGATAACACTCAGAATTTTGGAAATGACCAATATCCATATTATTCACCAAACCAGTCACAACAATCATATTGTTGTGAATACTGTGGAGGGCCCCACTTCAGCTCGGATTGTCAAACAAGGAATCCATTTCCTTGTAACAATTACGACTATTCGTTTTCAGACCCATCTCCACAGTACCAAACGATCCAAGCAACTCCTCATGATAATGAGCAAGACCTTTTACTAGAGGCTCTTGAGATATTGCAAGAACTTAAGGAGGAGTTAGCTACTACATCGTTTCAAGATTCTCGTGAGAAATCTATGGCAGAATTACTTGCTGAAGAACGAGATGCTAGAAACGAATTGAGCAAGGAAGAATTGCTAGTCTTAGAACAAGCAGCTAAAACACGTGCCATATTTCGCCATGCTGCTCTTCTCGACGATGATGATGATGATGAAGTTACCCTTGATATTTCTCAATTTTGTAAGGGTTCATCAAGTTCATCTGTTGTGATTCCTTCCTCGGTAAATCAGGGAGAAAAGACTATGATAGAATTACAAGCAGAAGAACAAATAAAATTTATAAAACTCATGTCTGCTAGTCCTTCTCAACTCCCTCAGTCTATTGATATCACACCCGAAGTTCACACTCACTCTCTAAACATGGGGGATGAGCATCTTAACACTGTTCCTAATAAGGAATCGGACGAATTCATAAAGTCTAGTGTTGAGAGCCTTGTCCCAATCCCGAGAGAGTCACAGGGAACATTTGATCATGTGTATGATTTACCTTCCCCTCTTGAGTGTTCAAACGATCATTTTGAGACTTTCTCAGATTTTAATGATGATTGTACATCTCATAGAGACATTGAGTATATTGAGGCATCACTCCCGCAGTCTGATACTGATCCTCTTCTTGAGGAGTTCGCCGATGAACTTACTCACATCAATCCACGTTCATTAGAAAGTGATGATGGTCTCCTTGATTTCGAAGCCGATCTAGGAGAAATTGAAAGTCTCCTATATCATGATCCACCACTCAGTTCTTATCCCAGCAGTCCAATAGAGAATGATAATCACTTTGTTCCCGAATCATTCAATACTACTCTCACTAATCCTCTATTTGAATTCGAATCTGAATTCACTTTGATTTCTGATAATCCACTCTTTGATATTCAGAACGAGGATAGTGATGAGTTTATATCGGAACATGAATTCACAGATTCACATCTTATGAATAATTCTCTTCATGAGGAGTTCTCCGGTGAACTCACTTATATCATGACTCCTCCGGAGTTTGATAGCCCGGGGGGAGATGCATTCAATCATGAGGATTTGCAAATTCCCACCCACCCTCCCGGGATTTTTTTGAGCTTAACCCTTGAAATCCAAAATCAGGCTAATGAGCCTGATCTCGAGGAAGAAGATTAAATCATGATTTTCATCATGGTTTTCTTCCTTTTCTTCACCTATAAGGTGACTTCTCCTGTTCTTCACTCCTTCGGGAATGAAGACATCATCTTTGATCCCGGCATTTTCATTTACCATTATCTTGAGCCGGGTACTTATCTCATCGGTGTGGAACTTTCACGTGCTTCAAATGTTTGTCCAAACATCTTGAATGAAAGTCCGATGGAGATTGTTTCTACCACATCATGCTTCCCCAAGAACCAATGAATTCGGGGTCGAGTCAAGCTAGCGACTCGGTAAACAAAAACAGTAGCATTTAATTAGGGTTTTCACCCTAAGTGTGGGGGAGTTACCTCTACTGTGGTTACAAATAAAGTGAAAAACAAAATGGTATTTCCACATTTAGCTTGTAATGTTTCCCTTTTACGTTCAAAGAGTCGGTATAATAGCTGGGACTTTGAATATTGAGTACAATATTCATTCTAAGTGTGGGGGGGGGGGGGGGGGTATTTCGCTATTCTAGCGAATTTTATCACATTTTATTATCTAATACCCCCGTTTTTGGCAAAAATTTTAAAAAATTTTTTCACTTGAGTTTAAAATTTTTGTGGTTATCAGTCCGCCATGTCTAACCGACAAAAGGATTGGCTAATCCAGGAGCAAACGGCTCTTGGTAAAGATACATCAAATCCGTTGATGGCTTACAATTTGCCCAAAATTGTATGGTATCTCAACTCTCCATATCCTAAAAGTGAATGAGTTGGCTAGCCCGCAAGATTATGGCTTGTGGTAAAGGCAGTGGAAAAACCATAATTGGTAATCAACTCACCAAGATGTTGACTATTCCATCAAGAGTTGGCTAGTCCAGAAGCAAACGGCTTTTGGTAAAGACTAACCAAATCCGTTGACAGCTGGTGGTTTGCTCAAAATCACTTGGTTATCAAGTGGACCAAAGTTCTTACTTGAATCGATACATCTGGCTACTCCAGAAGTGATGGCTTTTGGTAAAGAGTTTCAAATCCATCAAGTTTTTCTCAAAATATTGCTAGGGACTAGCAATAGTTTAGTGTGGGAGATTGATGAGTGCTCAAACACTTATCATTTTTAGTCAATCTGAACTGCAAAATATTTAAAAACACACAAATATGCATCAAAATACTAAAAATATTCCAAAATTGTGTTTTATATGTTTTAGATGCAAAATGTTTAAAAACCAATGAAAAACGAACAAAGTTTGCATAATTGGCAGTTTCAATCCCTCAAGTTTCATAAATTGACAAAACTAGTCCCTGAAGGTTTAAAATGAAAGAAAAGTCAACCCAAGTCCTTTGGAATTCAAAAGTTGTCAAAATAAGACTTTGGGTGAAAAGTTTGAGAAAATTACACATTTGACCCCTCAACTTTGGCAAACTGGCAAATTTAGTCGTTCAAGTTTCAAAAGTGTCAGTTTTGGTCCCTGGGAAATAATTTTTAGGTAAAAAGTCAATTTTGGACCATGGGAAGTCACAAACAGTCCTTGGGTAAAAAGTTTTGGAAATTACAATTTTGGTCCCTTAACTTTCCAAATTGGCAGACAATACCCTTGGAAGTGTAAAATTGGAAAAAGGTCACTTATGGTCCTAGAATATTTGAAATATGGCAAGAAAGATCCTTATGACAACTTCAGAAGATTGCCAAATCCTACCCTCCATTTTCAGAAATTGACACAATTGGTCCTTGTTATTTACCCTAAGTTATTAACCTAATGGACCCTTGTAATTTTGTTTCCTAAACCAAACCAACCCAAATAACACAAACAGCCCTCCCCTTTGGCCCAATCCACCCTCAAGCCCAAACCCTAATAAATATAATACCCCGTATTATCCTCTCCTAGGTCAAACCATCAGTCAACCTTCACCTCCCTCCCAATAATACCAACCCGTGAACCCTCCCCCTGCAAAACCTGCCATAGCCAACATCATCACCACCCCTACCCCTACCATTCACACCCTACAATACCTTTCCTCCACAACAAACCAAACCTACACCCCCTGCCAAAGTTATCTGCCAAATTTCTATATACCAAAACTTCCCGCCAAAACAAAACTAAAGGTTGAGATCAACCCTGACTAATCCAATGGTATAGATTGAAGGTGGGAAAGAATCAAGCAGAAAAGGACATGGAAAGGGAACCCTAGTTTTCTTTGAGTATAAATAGTTAATGTTGTAAAGCCAAGAAGGCAGTAGATTTTTAGTGGTTAAAATAGATTTAGAGTAATTTAGTTTTTTATAATTAGTGTAATTTGTATTGTTTTTCAGTTTTACTTTCAATATTGTACTCTTAAAAACTCAGTTTAAGGCAATTTCAAGTTTTCTTTTATCACTTTGCATAATTCACCTTTTTACATGTTAACTTATTTCATTGCTTATTTACTGTTTATTTTTGCTTATTCACTCTCAGTATAGTATAATATGTCCTGTGATTTCCATGCTCTAGCATAGAATCTGTTTTTGCTTTTAAACTCTCATCAGGTACCACCTTAAGAGGTGTTTGGTTTAGGGTAGTAAACTGTGTTGAATTGTTTGTAGGTGGTAAGATTAGCTCAGATAATCTCTATTAGGCTAACTTAGATCACTTTAGTCATAAAAATCATAGGTTAAATAGCAAAAGTCAAAATCTAGTTATATAGACCAATTTTGTGTGCAATTTGATGTTCTAACTGCTGCCATTATAGATTTAGGTTCATACTAGTCACACTGAGCTTAATCAGGTCCTAAACAAGCTTAAGATAACACATAGATTAAGTATTGATCAGTAGAAGTTCAATTCAGTCAACTTGGGTTTGCATGCAAAAAGTCAACCTATTGCTTGTACCTGCCCAAATAGGACCTGATCTAGGACTCAATTAATGGTCAATTAGGTTAGTAGAATTAGGGCTTTTAGGTTTTTAAGCTAGGTGGTAATATAGGCTTCAAGTATTTACTCTTTGTTTGCTTTCATTAGCTTATTAAAGGACTGAATTTTAGGCTGCAAGTAGGTGATTTGGAGCACTCAAATCTGTCTTAGCATTAAACCTATGAACTGCTTATGTACTTATTTGAATGTTATGAGTGCTTATCTGTGTGAAACAAGTTGTTCTGAGCTTAAATAAGTTACATGCATTGTTCCTGAGCTTTTAGTCATTTGTAGGGCTTATTTGCTTATTTACTAGTGCTTATTGTAACTGCTTTTCTGCCTAAACTGCTCATCTCTTTCCTTAATGATTAGTTGCTTCTAAATCTTAGCTTATCTAGGTTAGATTTTTATGATTTGAAGCTTATTTGGTTCATTTTGTAGCTTATTTAGGATTGCTATAGCTTATTTGGCCTGCTATGCGCTGCATCACCAAGTCTGTCAACTGCCCAACTTCCTAGGATTGCACATGGTTCATTAGTGGACCCCACTGGGTGTCCTTGGGATTTCTGGGAAGCCTAGTAACCCAACTCTTTGGATCATGGCTTGTTTTGGACTCCTTAGCTCATTTGATAAGCTTTCTAAGGCATGCAACATGTTGCATTTGGCAATCACACTAACACTTCAGTGTGGTTAAGCTAGGTCACAAGCTCATTCTTAGCTTACCAAGCAGGACCTACTATGCTTATTTTAGTTTTTTAGAAAGCTCACAAGCCAAGCTTGAAGGTTCAAGCTTCTTTTTGTGCTTTTTGGCTTATTGGATAAGCTTTCTGAGGCCTGCAAACAAGCCCTCCAGGCCTGCATTGTACCTTATAGGCCTGTTGGGACAGGGTTTTGGGTTTGCTTATTTGAACTGTGAGGCTTATTCAGTATGAAGTTCTTGTTGTTTTAGTCTGTTCTCAGTTAATTCCATCATTGTCCAGCTTATCTTATATTCAGGGTCAGTAGTATAGCTTATTAACAGCTTGTGTGTCATCAAAAGCTTAAAACATCAAGCTGTTGGGAATTAAGCTCTCCACAGAGCTTATTTGGTATTTCTAGAAAAGTTGGTTTTGTAAAAGTTTATTATTTTCAGTAGCATAATAGTTTTGTAAAAGAAAATTAAAGAAAAGCCAAATTTAATTTCTAGTGATAGCTTCTATTTAATATTATTTAGCTTTTTAATTTTTATTTTTAAATTTTTGTTAAGTACTTATCTGTTTTTATATTTTTCTTAAATTCCTAGTATATTAAAGTATTTGTAGGAATAATTTTAGATTTTTCCCTTTTCATTTAGTATTTATTATAATTAATATTAGTTTTATTAATTAATTAATATTAGATAACTAAATAGTACAAATAGTTTTTATTAAGTACTCCTATGTTTTTATATTTTTCCTAGGTTTTAAATGTCATAAAATATTTTTAGAAAAAGTTTTAGGATTTTTACTGTTCATTTTCTATTTTTCTTAATTTAGTTTAGTTTTAAGTAATTAATAAATAGTAATTAATTAATGATAATTAGATAAATAGTTAGAAAAATATAATTTTAATTTTAAAATTAGTTTTATAATATTTTAGATTTTTCCAAATTTAATTTTCACATTTTTAGTGTAATCTCATAATTAGTTATAATTTAGGTTAATTAAAATAATTAATAAGTAATTAGAAAATAGTAATTAATTATTAGTAATTAATTAAATAGTGTAAAAATTAATTTTAATTTTTTAAAGTTTTCTTTTATTATTAGGATTGTAATAATGTAATTTTCATATCCGTAGGCATTTTATTTCATAAAACTCGCGTTTTATTTCGTACGTCTACGTAGAATTAAATCATACGAACGCGTTTTTAGACTTAGCTTACGTTTTTAGTATACCTGATCATCAGTAATTGTTTATATAGTGTTTCTAAGTTATTTTCATTCCTCATATCTTAGTGTAATCATTCTAATCACTCAAACCCCCTTTCCCGTCCAAATTCACCAGATCACAAACCCGTTTTGATTACCATCACACCTCGTCGGGACATAACGACCCGGGGAAGCCACTATACTTCAACGGAGATTGACTCTGAGCAGTTTGACTTGGTTGACCACTCACCTGGTCAATTAGGTTGACCGTTTGGACCCAATCATTAAGGTTATAAGCATTGTTGATATTTGTTATCTGATTCAAGATGCTGTTAGGCTTAGGATTTTGGGTCTTAATCTCACTAATTCTGATCAAGTCCTGGAAGCTGCTAATGTCTGGGATTTCCATGTGCAAAGAGTAATTGGCAAGAAGAAAATTAAATTTTCTGATGGTAGGAAAAAGTCATAGTTCTTTCTTCTTTTGGTTGGTTCTTGGTATTTCAGTGGTAATTCTATTGGTGGGCCTGTAGACTGTTGGATCTTTCTTAAACAGGCCTATGTTAATGTTTGGATACTGATGATGTTTGATGGATCAAGGCCTGTGATAACTCTGCTTTCTGGAAACAGGGGATGAACTTTGGCTTAGGGCATTCTTTTTGTTGTTATTGGTTATCCTTAAGACTTATTGATATGCTTTTGTAATGGTTTATTTCCTTTTTGTATTTTTTCCCAAAGCATATTTTGGGTATGTCAGTTGACATTAGCTTCAATGGGTTTGTCCATTTGAAGGTTAACTTGTAAATGTTGGTTGTTTCAATATAGTTTGCCGGGGTAGGGTCCCTTTTACCCAAAAAAAAAAAGAATCGTTCTTGTGGTTTGTCGGGTTTTACATGTTTTGTCTATGTGTTTTTTTAAGCGGGTCATATCTTTGTGGTTTTGGCCCAATACGGGTTTGGTCCATTGACTACCATTTCTGTTAGTTTGACTGCAAAAAAATGTTTGACGAGGTAAAATGACAAAAATACCCTCATATTATTATTATTATTATTATTATTATTATTATTATTATTATTATTATTATTATTATTATTATTATTATTATTATTATTATTATTATTACTCCCTCCGTCCTAAAATTATACTCCTCTTTTGATTTTTTTGGTCTTTATTTTTCAACTTTGACCTTAAATATTTTTGTTTGTATTACATAATACTTGATGCAAAATATACGAATGAATTGAGTTTTAAATGTATTTTTCATTGGTATAATTTTTATCAACTATTGTATAACACAAACAAAAATATTTAAAGTCAAAGTTGAGAAAGAAAGACCGAAAAAGTTAAAAGGGGACTATAATTTTGGGACGGAGGTATTATTATTATTTTTTATTTTATTTTATTTTATTTATTTTTTTTGAACCATCACTTTATTAGAACCATAAAAATTTACATAAAGTTGGATGGGAGTCTAGATACAAGCTGTGCTCTTACTCTTTTCTGAATACAAAAGCTAACTTTATGAAAGATAAAAACACCACTTTTAGCATTATTTGAGTGGCTGCTGGCAATAGACTTAATTCGTGAAAGTATGTCCAAAGCCTCTGTATCGAATTCCCCGAATGTAGAAAAAGCAAATGGTATGAACTTGTATCCATTGTCCTCACATTTGGATGCATACTTTCTCCTTTTCTTCTTCACAGCATTGTGCAAGGCTATCACAGGAGCCCATGAAGTCGCCCCAATACCAGCAAATGGAGAGATACCGGTCACATCCACACATGCATCTTTACGTAGAAGCCAATTAAATAATAGCAAGTCTGCAGGACGCAACTCATTCCCATCCTCCGAAAGGAACCCCATAGGAGCCTCCTTACGCACCATGATCCTAACCTTATAACATATATCAACAAGAATATCACGCACCAGATTATGTCTAAACTTCACACCCACTTCACTAGAGCAGTGGACCGCATGATCACCCCATATGTCCATACGATGTACATTACAACTTGGGCAAAGACTACCTTCAGAGAACATAGGTACAGTAAGTCTATAACACAACACGGATCGGAATTGGCGATGGTTCATCCTCTGTCCCAATCCATCAATAGGGATGGTGAAAAGAAATCTTGTGCATGTGGGGCGCGTATACAACTGAGAATAGCCACCTGTGTTGGACTTAGCGAGTACTTAGAAACAAGGCCTTTCTCAGTGACACCAAGGTAACACTTTGCCAAGGTTTTCATCATTTGGGGGGCGGAAGCGCCATTAGTGACAGAGAGAGCGTCCATGTTACAAGTAATGTTGAAAGTATCAAGAGCATACTGAAAGGAAGGACCATAGGAGATATTACCAGTTTTAGACAGTATCTTGTCCTGTAGATCTGTAGATCGCTCGTTTGCAAACGAGAGGCAAGAAAAGCATACTGGATAATGTCACCAGTTGAAAGGATACCTAGACCACCCAACTTGATTGGAAGAGTGGCGAGCCGCCACTGCCAATCACCAAACCCCGACCCTGAGGCGATAACAAGCTTCTCCTAGGAAGTACGTAACGACTGATCAAACTGACCCTGGGCTTCCTGTAAATACAAAGGGGAGCATGTCCTTAAAGCATAAGACAATTTTGCAATCCCGGCACAACTACGAAGAAGGAGCTCACATTGGGGATCATAAAGTTTGTGGATTGCCTCCATTAAGGTGATGGTCTTAGAAACTCTTTTCATCATCATCATATTATTATTATTATTATTATTATTATTATTATTATTATTATTATTATTATTATTATTATTATTATTATTATTATTATTATTTTTTTTTTTTTTTTTTTTTTTTTTTTTTTTATATAAACCAACACTTTTATTAACAATAAATAGGATTTTTACAAAAAATTGGTAGGGAGCCGAGAAACCAACTGAGTCCCCACACCTCTAGCATATTCATCTTCATTATTTTACATCCCCATTATTTCGTCTATCATATTTTCCAGCAACCTATTATGAATTCCGGTCACGTCAATATATGTAGTACAACAGATGAACATATGGCCTTTTCAAGAAGAAAATTGAGGTGCTTTTAACGCAAAACTTTATTAGAAGTGCACCACTTCATCCTCTTCTCTTCGGAATAAATACTTGCAAAAGATGATTCAACCTTTTTTGTGTAATTATTGTCATTATATCATGTCAAATGTTTCATACAGATTTTCCGTATGCATGTACCGAATAAACATAGCTCCTTTATTTCCAAACTATGTAAAAGAAAATTGATTTAAGAAAGGTCGCAACAAAATCTTCATATAACAATCGGACCGCAAATTAATGTTTAAACCCGCAGGGTCTTAACTTGTTAAAATCATAAATATGCAAAACAGGTCGCAACAAAATCTTCATAATTAACCTTGGCTCCAAGTGATTTCGACTTCCAAAGTGCAATCGTTACACTTAATGTTTTCTTTGAAGCTACCTTTGTAATGCGAACTAAATACGCAACGACCATGTAAAATAACATACCCAAAAACAGAATCGGTTAAGCGTGCTTCAACAATGAGGGACCTCTTGATGGGTACAGCCAATATTGATCTCGTCAAGGGAACATCACCATCTTCTAAAACAGAACCATCAAAAGATTCAAATAGTAATGCCTTGTAGAAACTCTTTTCCAAATCATCATCTCCATAATCAAACTCATCATCGTAGTAAGCGAGTATCACTCCACAAACTCTTCGATCAGACACCCTACCAAACTTTACCCTAATGGTAGCATCTACGGCATCCCTTAATAGAATGTAATGCATACGTATATACCCATCAACACCCTTAGCAACAAGAAATTCGCAGCTACTTTCTGAATCTTTGGCCAAAAAAGTTGAGAAGTCCATATGAGAATCGTGATTACAGACTTCAAAAAAAATCATCCTTATTTTTGGTAGTGGCATAGAGTAATAAACATATCCGCATGAATGAAGAGAACGGAACTGAATGTCGAGAACTAGGATTTCCAATCTCTAACCGCCCATTGTTTTTTATCTCTACAGAATTACACCAATCACGAGACAATAAACTAACACGACCAGGACCGGGATTAAGTAATTGACCCCACCCTTCTGGTAGTAACCCATAATAGTCTGATACTTGAATGCACCCAAAGAGCTCACCATCTTTAAAGTCGTGGTCTCTTGTAATATGGAGATAAATTGTAAACACCTCAAACCGGGTCCAAATGTTTGGATTTGTAGGTGGAATAGTAACTTCTAATGGTGCGACATAACTTAGGGCCAAGGCCGCTGATACTGCCTGCAATGAGGGTTTCTACACAAAAATAGATGCTAAAAAGGGTTATAAAATGTGTTATTGTGACTAACTTTGTTATTTTAGACTACTGTACTAGTGTGATTTAAACAAATTTTTTTAAAAAAATCCATTCAATGCTTTATATAACTAGGTTCGCAAGCCTAGAGTGTTGAAAATATATGTGTATATAAATTCTGTATACGTATAACTATGCATAGATGATCACAAAATAAGTAAACGAGCTCGAGCCTGGTGTACTTTAACGCATCATAAAAATTAGTTGAGCCTAAGCTTTATAAGTATACACGAGCTGAGCTCGAGCAGGCTCGGTCTCGGCACAGCTAGTTTCCACCCCTAAAAAAAACCCGTTCTATGAAACCGAGTTAGCAAAATACTTGATAATGCATACCTGAGTGATCCCCAAAAGATGAAACCCTTTTTCCATTACGACTGCAGTTGCCTCACACAACAATAATCTCGTTTTCTCCTGCCAAAACCTTTAAAGTTATCCCAAATCCGAACAAGAATAATCACATGTCTTCCTAAAAATCAAATCGGTTTTAGAATATTAACTTGGTTTAAGAGAACCGGAAATTAAATTCAATTATTGTATGAGAAAAAGCATTTCATAAGTTAATATATCAACAATCTGCTTTCTCTTCAGCAGACCAAACTAACCTAGCAAAACTTACAAAATTACACTAAATTTCATCGAATTTTCCTTTAAAAAAAATATAATAATTTTTTTCAGAAAATTAACTATGGTTTAATAGAAGCAAAAATTAAATTCAATATCATATGAAAAAAGCATATATAAGCAAACATACCTCGAACCCTAAGGACACGTAGGTTTCATAGAAACGGCTGAATTTCTCAGATAAATCATAAAGGTATCGACAAACAAGATGTGGCAAGAAAGATAAATAAGCCTCATTGATTAACTGAAAAAGAAAGTTAGGTAATTAGTACAATAATATAACATACGTGCATATTTATAAAATTAGGAAAATTATAAAAATCAGACTTCTCACTATATATCATTCATGTATGAATCATGATATGAGACATTTCCAATTTTGTATTGAACTCAGTCATGCCATTATGTTTACGATCAGCTATTCAATGACCAACTATGCTTTTGATTTATTTAGAGTTCACAAGCTGGTGGATTATACACAATGATTTGTTACTCCAACGAGGAGGAAATAAACAAGTAGTTGCCGCTTCATGAATGAAGTTAAGATTATCACATAATTAAGTTGTGGAAATTGGGGTGTTTGAGGGTTAACATTATCGTCATGTTTGTTAAGGGATCTAGAAACTCTGCCAAGTATGCGAAGAGAGAGACCTGGTGATGGTTGTGTTGCGACCGACACACCAATTAGAGACATGTCAGATATCTCCCTCAAGTGTTTTAAGTCGAGTCAACATGTTTTTCATTCTCATTTAATCATTATGCTTTTATCGTTTGTAGCTAGTCGCTAATTAGTTGTGTGGTGCTCAATAACTAAAGAAGCAAAATCAAGTATTCATTTCCAAAAAACTATGCTTCATTACTTAAAAAAGGATTTTGTATGTTCAAAGTAGTAGCATAAATTTATTAAGATATATGTCTTACCTCAGTGAACATGAGTAAATGAAATCCCAACTCACGTTCTACACCTTCACACCATACTACTTTATCTTCCTCGGATACTAGCTTTGAAGCCTGTTACAAACAATTAGGGCACAAATGAGAAAGTTGTAACAACATTGAAATACATCATCACTTGACTTAATATTCAAGAACAAGAAAGCAATAAAATTGGGGTCGGGATGAGGAAGTTGTAACATTGAAACGAAAAGAAAGTCATACCTTCTTTAACTCATCAATGTCTTTACGAGAATGATCAGTAATTTTATGAATTTGAGCTTGCGTTGTTATTAGATTTACAAAAGTGTCTCCCTATTTATCAATCAATTTAGTCAAAAAAAAGATACATATGAAGATTTCGAAAAAATAGCATAACATCACACTAGTAATAGAAGATTATTAAAATACCTTTATATCAAGCATCTCATTGAATTTACAATCAGCCAATCTATGGTATTTCAAGAATGTATACCTGTACGTTGAGAGCACAACATTATGAAATAGTACAAAACCAAACGTAGGGTATCTTGTTTGATAAATCAAAGGAAATTAGCCGGTGAAGAGATTATTAAGTTGAAATACAAACTTCTGGAAATAAAAATCTGATTACAGCAAGTCCATAGAAAATTAACATTTACCACTCTATTCGCATTAGATACTGATAGCATAAGTATACTAAGCGTAAAAAAATATTATAAAAGCATGAGAATCTTACATTAGAGCACAATCTAAAACTGCTTCATCAGTATACCCAAGCACCTTAGCAGCCTCGCCTGATAAAACTAAAAATGTGAAACGTAGCCATTTTAAATCGATCACAATGGATTGATGACTGAGACATGTTTTATCTCTGATGGGTTATGAAAAATAATGTATACAAATAGAGAATAAATGAATAATATCCGATATACCTGCTGCGCAAGGATATTGAGCTTTGCAATTGCATAAGAACGATAGCAAGTCTTCCAGAGATGCACTACAAGTTTTAAATCCAACATAACTTGCTAAAGGCCAGAAGCTATCAGTTCGGGTCCACCCTGCATGTTTAGCAGCCTGGAAAAAAAAATTAGTATAGAATTTCTCCATTTTTCTTTTTTCGAACATGTTATGAGGTTATGCTGTTGTGTAAAATTTACTTACATTGAAGCACTTTTCAACATAATCTTGTTGTTGTGTAGGAGTCACACACACTATCCAATCTGCTTTTTCATTTACAAGTCCATCCCTAAATATGCAGACACAAAACATTAAAAAAGTTATATATTGAAAAGGTTTAGCCAATTGATATATATGTTTTGATAAAGCAAGTAAAGTACCACAAAGCTGCTAGATCTTCCAAAGGATAACCGAAACACTCATTTCTCTCTCCAATACTCTTCCCAGTACGACTCTTCCCACGAAGAATAGGAGGTTTCGTATTTCTTTCATCTTTAAGAGATATCAGCACTTCTCCATCTTCTTCTACAATCCAAAAGTGCTTATCCAATTTGTTTCGAGGTAAAGACATCCCATTCCCCTGAAATAAATGGAAGTATCAACTCATAAACTGCACAATGCAATGTAATTTAAATATTAACAAACGAAAAGTTTACCGAAGATGTCGTCGCAGCAGCCTTAACATACTCAAGCATATGCATTCGTGACATTATGATAAATTGGCGCCGTAACACATCCATGGGCATTAGATTGGATTCATCCCATGAAGGAGAGTTTACTATTGTGCTTTTGAAATCAAGTTGTTGTCTTGGTGCCCATGTGTCTATACCATCTCTTAGCATCTTATGAATATTCTGCAAGGAAACAAGAAAAATGTTGTGAAATTTGTTATGTTGTATATTTTAAAAGATCTGGAAAAGAAAGAAAAAAACGATACCTTAACCATCCAATTCCCTGATAACTTTATAGTTACAGAACCAACATCATATACGCAGGGTTCTCCCTCTACCATGCGAGATTTCAGCTTCACAAGGCCTTTTTTGATTCTCTACAATAATGGAATTGCACACAGAAACATAAGATTCCAAATGGAAAAAAACAATAAGTATATTCAAAAGAATATTACCTCTCCAACATCTTTTGGTCCTTTAATATCTGGATAGCTTTTTCTGTTGCTTTTTTTAATTTTTTTCATGCGCCATATGCTCAAGTTGCTTTTTTTTATTTTAGGCCATATGCTCAAGAAATTATCGCTGTAAATTTTTCATCATGCATTATTAAGAAGAAGAAAAAAATGTAGCAAAGCTAGAAAGTAAAAAACGCAGAAACAAGATATGTATATACCATGAGAAATCACCATCTTTTCTGGAACAAAGCATCATACACTTTTCTGTAAATTCAGGGAAAGTATCCTTCAGTGCCTTATTAAATAGCTTCAAGACTTCTGTTTCAAGGCGCCATTTGTTATCTTCCTCCTGTATTACAAAACCATTGCAATTAATTTATATTAGAAAAAGACATGATGATCAATAATGTGTACATTAACAATAATAGACTTACATAGGATGTAGAGGGTGCAATTGTTGGTGCCACTGTTGATGTAGAAGCTTTCATTGTCGAGTCAAACTTATACCAGCTTAACATGTTTAACATGTTAATAAGAGTCCGTAATTCATCTTCCTGCATGTATTACAAAACAAAACGATTGACATCATCTTACGAGCGTAAATTTAATAAAAATAGATGATAATGTGAATAATAGACTTACATGTTGTGGAGAGGGTGGAATTGTTAGATCCGTTGTTGATATAAGATCTTCTATGATAGAGAAAAACTCAGACCTTCTTAACATCTTGATCATTCTAAGACTCCACCACATTCTATCTTCCTGTGTTACAAAACAAAACCATTGATATCAGTGTAAATTTCATTAAAAAAATGATAATGTGAATAATAGACTTACATCTTGTGGAGAGGGTGCAATTGTTAGTGCCTTTGTTGATGTAAAAGCTTCCATCACATTTCTTAACGACATTGCAACTCCCTGTATTACAAAACAAAAGCAAAACCAATGACGTCAGTGTAAATTTAATAAAAAGAGATAATAATGTGAATAATAGACTTACAATTGTTGATGCATGAATTGTCTTCATTGTTGAGAGAAAATCTGTATAATAAACGTACAAGAAGCAATGTTACCGATGTTTAAATACAAAAAATAACTTAAATCCTAAATCAACATAGTTAAATTACAACTATCTAATAAATCATCATAAAACCCTCTAATCAAATTAAATACTGTATTATAGTAATTAATTTAATCAACAGTCGATTGATTTGGTTAGTCAATTTATTAACTGAATAATAAAACTGGTTTTTTGGCCAAAGGAAGACCCCAGAAGCAGACTTGTGGGTGTTTTTCCGCCTAAAATTTCTCGACCTTTGCAGGGTGTTAAATAATTGGGTGGCCAGCTAGTGTGGACTTTGAGTTTAGTAGTGAGCTTGTTATGAAAAGGGTTGCTAAAACCATTGAGCTTATGGGTGTTGTTGCTAAGCTTAATGATCCTCAGTGTGAGTTGTTGCTCCTTCGCGCATGTGCTCGTATTTTCAAGTTGTATTTTTCTATGCGCACATGTTCTCCTCGTGTCTTTGAGCGTGTTCAGGTTTCATTTGATGCGGCACTTCGTTCTTCTTTGGAGCGTATTGTAACTGTTCTGGACCGGGCTTTGGTGATTGGCAGTGGAGACTTGCTACTTTACCCTTTTCTTTTGGGGGGGGGGGGGGGGCTTGGTGTATATTCTGTAGGTGATGTCTTGAACTATTCATTCCTTGCTTCTAGACTTCAATCTGCTAGCTTACAGACTAAGCTTCTCTGACATTCTGGTATTGTGACTTCTGGTCCTTCCTTTGATGATGCCTTATGTACATTTAATGCGAAAATGGAGATCGACCTTTAGAGTAACCCTAGTGAGATTGTTGCCCCCAAACTCATGAAGAAATTGGCAGATATATATTTCACACGTGTTACCGAAACAGTTGAATCCACCTTTCACTTATCTTCTCGACAGATGGCACTATGGAGTTCGCAAAAGGAGGACTACACTTCAGATTGGCTTAGGGTGGTTCCAATATCTGGGTTGGGACATACTATGAATGCCAGGACTTATCGATGTGTGTTGTGTTATCGGCTTGGTGTTCCCCTATTTTCTGTTCAGATGTCGTGCTCAGCTTGTTCCAGGGTCTTTACTGGGGATATTTATGGGGACCATGCTGTATCGTGTGCGGGTATTGTTGGTATTAAACATCGGCATAACGTGGTGCGTGATGTTCTTCTTGACATATGTTCTCGATCAGGTATTTCGGCTCGTAAGGAGGATGATATTGGGCTTAGTGGGGAAAGGGACAAACCTTTACGTCCAGCTGATATGTTACTTTACTCGTGAGATAGTGGGCTTGATGTATGTGTTGATCTGACAGGGTCATCACCTTTGACGCAAACCGGTAAAGCAAATAGATTACCATACGCTTGGGAAAGGATCAAACCTCCACCACTTGGCGTAAGCACCTAGGATTAGAGCTGGCAAATCGTGTCTTAACAGGTTCTGAGTGTGCGAATAACATAAGTTTCAAACATGAAAACAACTCGTTTAACACTTGATTTTGGTGGTTTGAGTATGACAATTATACGTTTTATGTATCAAAAAAGTTAAATATTGAACCCTATAATACTAAAAACAATTATTTTAAAAAATAAAAAAATTGCATAGTACATTTTTTCCCTTAACAGGTCTTAACAAGTCCTAACAGGTACCCAATTTGCCAGCTCTACCTAGGATAAACTATCAAAGAGGTCTTTTAAAGGGTTATAACGTTAGGTGTAGGGGATATGGAAAACACGGTTTTGTTGGATAAACGGATATTTTACTGGTGGCAAGTCAATTGTCTTAGTTAACTACATGTACAATGAGGCGTTGCTAAGCCAAGACTCGACTCAACTTGAACTAACTACGACTCTTTTTGGATTTTTTTCAAGGCACTATTTGATTTAAACATAAATAAAAGAAACGGATGATAACCCGTATGTTTTTCTCTTTTCTTTTTCTATTTTTTTTCTTTCATTTTTATTATTTTTTTTTCGATTTTTTTTTTTTTTTTTTTTTTGCACACACTTTTACTCTACCATCCAAAATAATACATCAAAGGGAGCTCGTTTCCTCCCTACACTTGAGCTTTTACATACTTCACAATCAACTATTATAATGACTCGAATCAAGATAATCAAAACACTTGGAGTACTTTTAAATATTAACACACATATGGGGGTAATAATTAACGTCATCCCCATTACTCCATTACAATAGTACTTTACCCATGAGTCCCAATCGTCCCAAAACAATATGTACAAGATATGACTCGACTTAGCAACCATGTAATCAATTAGACAACTAACTAAGGGTTTAAACAAATAACAATAATGCACTAAAGATGAGTGCATACAAGGAAGGCTAAGGCAATTTGGGTGTACATTTGGGGTGGATTGTAAACAAATTCTATCTTTAAGTAAGATGCTTAAAGTTAGAAACAAAAAAGATAGGCTCGGAGGGGTGTACTAGGGGTATCGTATACTAAAAATGAGTACAATGCAAAGATATGGGAGAATTACTTGACCTAAGAAGTCAAAGTAATTATGTTACAGGTGTAAAACAAGGGTTATCCTAATGCCTCTTATCATGTAGTAAATCCTAACTACATGAATGTAGTCTCACTAGCGGTTTCGGGATGCATCGCTATCACAAGTTCTAAAGTCTAAATACTACCGGTACACGCACAAGCATTAAGAATGAATGCTTTTTCCTAAAGATCTAAAGGCGAACCTCACATTTTTGGGGTGGAAATTTTTGAGTGGTATGGTTTTTGTGCTAGTCATACAATTCCTATCCATGAGACGCTTATTAAGACTAAAGTTTCACTCCTATATATTGCAAAAAATTTTAAATTTGGTGCTAAAATTGCCCTAACAAGTATTTCTCTCAGCTTTATTACACATTTACTTTCAAACAAAACAAAAATCAAGTGGAGTTATAGTTTCTAATATACCCTCCCTACACTTAAAACGAACATTGTCCCAAATGTTCTAAGTAAAAGATGTAAAAGTAAAAATAAATAAGAATGAAAGAAACTAATACTCCCCTGATTCGCTCGATGTGGATAATGTGATAACATGGTTAAATCTTCCTCGAAGAGAATGAACATGATAAGCTCCATTCCAGAAATGTAATCATCTTCTTGTCCAATATAACCTGTAATCAACAAACACAAAAACCAAAGCATCAAACCGAACAAAGAAAAACCACAACTAGATGTAATTCCAGACTTAGAAATAAACACAAAACAAAGCAATAAAGGATAGGATACTTGTGGAATGAATTACAAATAGGAACTCATAAAACATATCCACAAGTATTGGCACACAAACAAACAAATAAATTAAAAACATCAAACAATTAAAAACATGGGTTGCCTCCCAAGAAGCGCTTGTTTTTGTTCGAGTCACGAGCCTGAATCTGCCCTTATTTAACGGAAATAGGGGAGGTTTTCCCTACAATTAGGATTAAGTGTGGGTGGAAGTAGCGATACACACCCTTAGGGTAGAAATATGCCACGTGAGGTGAAGGGGGTGAGCGAATGGCATCCTTCATCCTAAAACTACCCGGATAATATTGGTTGATGGGTGGGTCGATTCCTCTTTTGTCTCCTAGAAATAAATCTAAGGATGGAAGGTTGTGTAATGATTGAGGTTCCGATTCATCAACACTAGGAAATTCCTTAGAACTAAGAGTAAGGTTATCATTACAAGTATTCAAACCTATATCCTCTAGTGGTGTTTGGTCCAAGGGTTCTACCTCAATTGGGGTTCCTATAGTCTCTTCTACTTCTTTCGGGTAAGTCACAGGCAGTATGTATGCCTCAAATGATGGTAGGACTTGTGGGGTACTTAGTGGGCTTGGGTTTTCTACTATCTCTTCCATCACATCAATATCACCTATGTGTTCATCTTGTATTATGGTAGTGCCTAACCATGACATGCAACTAGGTGGCTCAACTCCAACCTCATGTGTGTTGTATGTTTTGGTGAAATCTATCCCGCTCATGCAACTAGGTAGTTCAACACAAACCATCTCATAATCTTGGTTTGATTCTAAGTTCATGTTCTTAGAAACTAGGTCATCTTGCTCATACGAATCCACCAATTCGTTGAACTTATGGGTCATGGTTAGGAAGCTTTTCTCAAAATTCATCCAACGGGTCTGACTAAAAGGAATTGATCCTGATAATAATCGTCTAATAGAAATCACACATGCATATAATTCATCAAACCCATCTAACTTTACCCCCAACTCCTCTTGGATGTCACTAAGATCACATAAAAAATCATTGGAATGATAGGAAGCAAATCTATTGGTGAAATATAATTGTTCCTCTATTGTTAGTGATCTAAATGGAATTTCATCCGCCATAGTGACAAGTGAAAATGGTTTTACAAGCAAAGGGCAGAAAGAAAAAGATAGACTACAAGAAAGCTAATAAAAAGAAAATAAAAATCTCACTTGATATGAATCTAATGAGTAGACCTAATTAAAATAAAATTCAACCTAAACAATAACTATTCCCCGGGCTGTGGCGCCAAAAACTTGATACATGGGGATCGTGCCCTCGCAACAGGTTTTACCTCTCAAGGGATCTCAAGAAGCTTTCAACCCCCACCAGGCAGTGTACCTGATCGTTGTAGTATAGTATAGTGACAAGTACCGGGAGATTGATCGTTCAACTCAGGAATAGTGTCGTTAGGATTGAAATTAATCTAACTAGGTCTAAAGGTGAAGGATGATTCTTCTTGTGTTTTTATATTTTATGAAAAGCAAGTAAAAATCTCGGGTTTTGGAAGAAGGGGCGGAATTAGTCGCTAATCAACTAACCCAAAAGCTACTACTTAAACTAATGTGTAGGAAAATAAACTACGGTTCTACAAGAGAAGTGAAGCATATCTACCTATGATTTATTACTCCTTGCTAGCTACCCAATTCTACCTATTGAATTGTCACACCTTATTTTAATTGACGGGTTGTATTCCTTAATACCATTCTTAGGGCCGTGTACGATCTTCCCTAACTCTATAAGCTCCTACTTCACTCTTATGTCGAGCCGACTAAAAGCTCCTAACATGGGATCACTAGAATTCGCTTACGCATTAAATACAACCATATAATCGTAGTACACCTCCAATCATGTTTCTTAAGACGTTCAAGCAAGTTACCAATTGGGAGTCTACCAGTTTTCTTAAGCCTAACATCGAATTCATTCAATTAAACAAGAGACAATAGGAAATAAGAATTATAAGCTAAACCAATTAGACCTATCGAAGTGTCACACCCTAATTGATGAAGATAGACACAAACATCAATAAGGAATCAATAAGATCTAATCAATTATATACAAGTTTCACACAATAATAAGTAGACAAAAGGTGAATTAGCAAACCATAATCAATGAAGAATAAACAACAATGATAATGGAAAACATGATTAAGATAGAATCAACAAACCAATATAAGATGTTTATGGATTGATTGAAACCCTCTAAGTTGATGGAAAAACACCTACCTAAACCCAGGAATCGACCTTAGGGTTTAGGGCTTACAAAAAGTGAAGTAATAAGGTTATATTTATATGCAGATTTTCTGTCAGCCCATCTTGATGGCGTCAGCTCGTTATAGATGACGGCTTCATGACCATTTTTTCACCAAATCGAAGATTTTTTCTCTCCCGATCGTTTCCTTTTTTGAATCGCTTAAATCCGAGTTCGTTTGCAAAAGTTATGGCTAAAACAGTGTCAGCTACCCCGCGCGTAAGTTATGATTGTCTCGATCATCTTGTGGCGGTTTCACTAAGGTTCTTCTTGTGTAAGCCTTCTTCCTGACGTCGTCACTTTAAATCATCTGACGTCGTCATGTTAAGTCCTGACGCCGTCATTTATAAATGTGTTCTGGGCCGTCACATGTAACGTGCTCTTGACGGCCTTGGTGACGCCGTCATGTACAAATGCCTTGAAATCTTTCTGGCCCGTCATGTACAACTTGAATGATCCACCTCTTTATCAATGAGTGATGGTGTCACCTTGTAGAGCTTGACGCCGTCAGGTACTGTTTCCAGCATGAATTCTTGACTTTCTCGTTTTCTTCATTCTTGATCATAAAAACGTCCAAAAAGCTCCAAAATGTTTCATAATCCAGAAATCACGTCCCAAGTACCTAAAATGACAAAAGGAATGATTTAGGGCAATATTTGATCAAATAATCACAATTTAGGGCTTAAATGACCCCCTAAAATCGGTACACTTTTCGTCTCATCACTGTATTATTACTGCTCTTGTATAGTTAAAAATGTTGTTTTTACTGCTATTTTGAATGGTTTTTTACTGACTCTGCATGTTTTTACAGAAGTGCAAGAATCCGATGATGGTATTATAGTAAAATACTGATATTGAAGTGCAAGAACTACTAGAAAATGGTGACATCATTAGATCATTAGTGAAAGAAGGACCAACGACGATCCTACCCCTTTTTTTCTTTTCCGAATTTCTTTATTGAAAGATACTAGACAATACATTATGACACAATAATAGATAACACATACCCTAGATAATCTTCAAACGACAACACATGTACTCATGGGCCTCCATGTACTCTTATCCTATGATTAGACTCGCATGCCACTTTTTAAGTATGATAGTTCCGTTTACAACATAGTGTTTACTATTATATTGCATGTTTTACATTAATTGTTTGGTTACATCACAAACATCCCAATAATGATAACAAAATAATACTTCAAAACAGTAAGTTATTCCATATATATAAATTGATGGATTTTATTGATAAACTTAATTTCTTACAAGTACCATTACTAACATTAAGAATGATATCTTAATCCACATGACAACATCATAACACAACAACGACAGAAAATAGAAATCCTACATAACATTCAACCAACAAAGACAACAACACTGACACCAACAACAGATGACACTAATTTTGGACCTCCATGACCATCACGTGACGCCGCTTCTTTTCACGTGCTTCACGCATCACATCCAAAAGACGAAGAAACGCCTGCAGAACCACCCCATTCCTGGCTTGCACTTTGACCAAACACTCCATCCCATCCCATGCTCCCACATCAAAATGGCTAAAACTCTGCCCCTCTTGAAGCATTGCTCCAAACGTTGCAATTTTTTCATGCATGCCATCACACCACTCAACAATCCTCCTAATAAAACCTTCATTTTCGGTCTCCTCTTCGAGAAACAAAAACTTGAAACAATCTTTGATCTCATTAGACCCACATATATCTTTTAGCTCTTCAAAATTAGGTGTGGAAGCCATCTTTTGTTTTTAGACAGATTTTAAAGAAAACCAGTTGGATGGAAGTGAAAATGAACAAAGTATCCACAACTTATATAGCCAAAAGATTATACTTAACCAAGTTAACCAAACTAAACTAGAATAGTATCTGTTTAGGCTATATTTCATATGCACAACAGTAACATAAAACATACAGAAAAAACAAATTCTCCAACACCACAGAAACCAACTTTCCCATATATCTTCCCAAAGCATACTGTTTTAGAGAATCTAATATCCCTAGCCACAAATTTTACCCTATCCCAAAAAAACAAATACCCTACAACCATCATGTCAGGAAAAGTTTTTGTTTTTACCACCAAAAAATCTAAAAACAACTACAAAACAAGATGGTTCTACCCACTAATGCAATGACAACCAAACACATACCCCTACTCAATATGTACATCTTATGATTTACTGAAATCTGTAAAAAAATAAAAAATTAATAAAGAAAAAAAACAATAACAAAACAAAAACAACTATGCTTTCATTAAAATTACACTATCCATTAAACACAATCCAGTTGTAATAGAAGATTTTCGCAAACTTTATTGCACCAGACATATGCACCCAATCTATCATTACACATTAAAACAATCACAGAGTTTAAATGCATATATTATAACAGTAACATAAATGTAAATACTTACACCAATGTACAAACCATTTCACCTAACTAATCATCAGCTTTCACCATACAAGCGCATCACTTTTTAAAACATGCAAAAGAACACAATCAATTCAACTACATAATAAGTTCCACTTTTATTCATATTAACATACACTCTCTGCATATTGTAACTACGACAGAGGTTTCCTAGACTCTGACTGCATTTCGTGGACTCCCAAAAGACAACTACCAAACAAACCTAGAATTTTTAAAACAACATAGTCATACACAACCATACCAAATTTAAAAAGCATTCAACCATAACCGCACAAAAGATAGAGAGACAAACAACCTTAGCCAAGCTTCCTGAGTTTCTTCACCATTCGACCTTTCTCACCAGCACGTAGAGCAACAACATGGCTCATCTGAATCAACCTACTTATCTCCGCGAAATCTTCTTGCTCCGCAGCCCTCAAAACAACCAAACACTCATCCAAAACAAAATCACTCTCAAGCTTCATTAACTCCAAAATTATGCCATGCCTGTACTCCACCCTGGCTTCTCTCTCTTCAATCATTTCATTGTAACTTTTTTAGCATCCATGTACGCTTTCTTCTCTCTCTCAAAAATAGCTCCCAGAACTCTGTCAACTCGACGATCCCCAATTTGATTTGCAATCCTAAGACACTTTGAAAACCTACGTGGCATATCTTCGGAATGAAATTACCTTTTCCCCTCGCAATTTGTATAATAGAAAACGATTCGAACCTTGATTTTGCTATCCCCTTTTCCCCAATTTGTTTTGCCCTAATTTTTCTATCCCCTTTTCCCCAATTTCCTTTGCCGTAGATACGTTTCTCAATTACAAATAAAAAACGAACGCATGGTCTGATCTCTTTTTTTGGGCCCAACCATGTAAAAATATTTAGCCCACTAACTCAAATTATAAATTCAGCCAACAAAAAAACACAAACTAATATACACTTTTTATAAACTCCAAACATACATATTTTTTAACACAATCCTTATAAAATTAGGCACATTCATAAACAAAAACAAAATCAATACACAAAATAAAAAATATGTTACAACTATTAACAAACAAATACATTTTTACAAACAAACTTTTTTATAAAATAAATCAAAAAAACACAAACAAATACGCCCTTTATGCAATACGTTTCGAACCTAAGCAAACATAAAACGTGCAAATAAACTCACCCGCAGCAACGCGCGGGCTTCGACGCTCGTTACCACTAAACATAAGTGATGGGCCGTTGGCGGCCAAAAACATTTGTACAAAGTCCTTTTATTTTATCCGAGTCCAAAAACACTCGTTTCCTCTCCATATATATATCCCATAATCTGCATCTAAGAGCTAGGGTTAGGGTTGTATTTTTATTTTATTTTCTTCCTTTACTTTTGGTATGGCGCGTAGAGGAAAACGGAAGCGATCCACGCACGATTTAGACGAAGGCCGTAAGCATGATAGGATGGCTGTTTTCGTTCCAACAGAAACGGATGAAGCGGCTTTTTTTGAGAAGATTGATAGGAGTATGGTGATGATGTCTGAAGTAGATGATCCAGGAAATGCTGTTGATGAAGTTCCTGATTTTGAGAAGATTGATAGGAGTATGATGATGTCTGAAGTAGATGATCTAGGAAATGATGTGGATGAAGTTCCTGATTTTGAGGAGATTGATAGGAGTATGATGATGGCTGAAGTAGATGATCCAGGAAATGCTGGGGATGAAACTCCTGATTTTGAGGAGATTGATAGGAGTATGATGATGGCTGAAGTAGATGATCCAGGAAATGCTGGGGATGAAACTCCTGATTTTGAGGAGATTGATAGGAGTATGATGATGGCTGAAGTAGATGATCCAGGAAATGCTGGGGATGAAACTCCTGATTTTGAGGAGATTGATAGGAGTATGATGATGGCTGAAGTAGATGATCCAGGAAATGCTGGGGATGAAACTCCTGATTTTGAGGAGATTGATAGGAGTATGATGATGGCTGAAGTAGATGATCCAGGAAATGCTGGGGATGAAACTCCTGATTTTGAGGAGATTGATAGGAGTATGATGATGGCTGAAGTAGATGATCCAGGAAATGCTGGGGATGAAACTCCTGATTTTGAGGAGATTGATAGGAGTATGATGATGGCTGAAGTAGATGATCCAGGAAATGCTGGGGATGAAACTCCTGATTTTGAGGAGATTGATAGGAGTATGATGATGGCTGAAGTAGATGATCCAGGAAATGCTGGGGATGAAACTCCTGATTTTGAGGAGATTGATAGGAGTATGATGATGGCTGAAGTAGATGATCCAGGAAATGCTGGGGATGAAACTCCTGATTTTGAGGAGATTGATAGGAGTATGATGATGGCTGAAGTAGATGATCCAGGAAATGCTGGGGATGAAACTCCTGATTTTGAGGAGATTGATAGGAGTATGATGATGTCTAAAATAGATACAGGAGATGCTGTGGATGAAACTCCTGATTTTGAGGAGATTGATAGGAGTATGATGATGTCTAAAATAGATACAGGAGATGCTGTGGATGAAACTCCTGATTTTGAGGAGATTGATAGGAGTATGATGATGTCTAAAATAGATACAGGAGATGCTGTGGATGAAACTCCTGATTTTGAGGAGATTGATAGGAGTATGATGATGTCTAAAATAGATACAGGAGATGCTGTGGATGAAACTCCTGATTTTGAGGAGATTGATAGGAGTATGATGATGGCTGAAGTAGTAGATGCTACGGATGAAGTTGTCGAGGGTGAATTGGTTGCCTCTGATACAAAATTAAGCAGTGACAGTGATGACGAATAGTAATGACAAAGTTGCATTGGCTATTTTTGATGAAATTTCTGTTCATTCGTTTATTACTCAACAATTATGCTTTTGAAGTCATACTTTTGATAAATAAGCTCATATTACAGATTTACAACAAGGAGAAAGAGGAGAACATAATAGTTTATTATCTATTCTATTTTTCTTTTATTTCGTATCATTAGGTTTTGAAGCCAAAGTATGAAAAAACAAATACAATGTTACAGATTCCTTATTTAGTGCCTGTATTATTACTGCTCTTGTATGGTTAAAAATGTTGTTTTTACCGACTTCGTATGTATGTTGTTGGAATGCTGTTTTTACTGCCCTTTTGAATGGTTTTTTTTTACTGACTCTGCATGTTTTTACAGAAGTGCAAGAATCCGACGATGGTATTATAGTAAAATACTGATATTGAAGCTGATAAACAACCTAATGGAAGAACAAGTTCAAAGTCAACCAAATGAAATCAAAATACAATAAATTATGGATGAAGAAGATCGAATCAGTGATTTACCTAATGGCTTACTACTTGATATCCTGTCTCATTTAGACTCAACAAAAGAGGCTATTAGAACAGGTGTACTCTCTAAACGATGGCAACATCTTTGGCCTTCTGTTCCCAACCTCACCTTCCATCATTGTCAAAGTAACGATGATTTACGACCTAACCCTGACCCTGATTTCCTTTCGTTTGTCAACCATACCCTTACTCAATACCGCCGACTAAACCTCAACGAATTCAGACTTGATACCAAATACGTTATCCAATATGAATCGCTGGTCAATGAATGGATTCGCTACGTTGTTAATCTTAATGTGAAAGAGGTTCATTTGATATTAACCCCTACTGATAGGGTATCTCAGCATAACTTAGACCAGATTTGTTTCATCAATTCAAACTTTACTCATTTGTGTTTCGGCGGATGTATATTGAAACCAACTGGTGGCATTAGTTGGACAAACCTTAAGAATTTGTCTCTAGTATTTGGGAAAGTAGACGAAGATTTAATTCAGAATATATTATCCAGAAGTCCTGTTCTAGAAACTTTAAAACTGTTCTTTGTTTATGGTATTAGGCGGATTGATATTAGTTCAAAGAGTGTTAAGAACTTGTGGTTGGCTGGAGTCATGGACCGTGGACATGTTGAAATCAATGCTCCTTATATTTTTTCCCTAAAAATTAGTAGTATGTTGGTTTTGTTGAAGCTTTAATACGATAAAACATTTTTTTCTTCATTAAGTCTGATTTCTTAGAATCACATTACTGCCAATCATATGCTTCTAATGTTCATTCTTGAGTTTGAATATCTTTTTATGGAACTGATTGCAAGTTCTGTCTTCAGTTTGCTCTAATAACAATTAAGTCATACATGCATTGGATGATTTTAACTTTCATGTTCTTCTCTTTGCTGTTATGTTTTTGTAGGCTCTCTTTGGTTTGGAAGCTAAAGGTTTCACTCTACCATCCAACATCAAGACAGATGAAACTTGAGATTGGGACGTACAATTGCTTATTCATGGTGCTATTGGTTGATGAGTTTAATTTACGGTTGGCACTTTGACTAGAACTGTTAGTGCGTTCCTAATGCATTTATCTCCCAAGTGATTTTGATTTAGCACATTTTGTATCATGGTTGGTTGGTTTAATCCTAAAAAACTAATCCAGTAATTGTTGGCAGTATGTTAAAACGATTCTTGGTTCCTAAGTTTATTAAATATTGGTCGCGTCCATTCATCTCTTATTTATGCTCTAGTTGTTCAAATGTATCGAGTCCAAACTAGCAAGCATGTTTAATTGTGTTCATTTTGATTTTTTTTCTCAGTTTGGTTCATTATGCATGTCTTGTAGTTTTTAGAACATCCAAATATGGCATTCGTGGTTCAGTAGAGGGGATGACCAGTGAGATAGATGACTGGTTGTACGTCCGGCTTTCAACCTGGCCTTGAACTGATATGTTGCCTGGAATAATACTAGTTGGGCTTGGGTGATGTCTTTTTTCTTCAGACTAATTTCTTTGCTCTGTTTGCTAAAAGGCTTTTAACACAAAAGTTATTGGGACTCGGACTCACCATTTTTTATTTTAAATTTAGCTATAAATGTAAAACAACATAATACATTGATTAAAAAAATAACATTACAGGAAACTAAAATAAAAATATTGAAAATGACATTTAAAACTATAGTGAAAACTTGTATTGTATTGTCCTAGACTTAAATTACAAATTTCTGGTTAAGCTTTTCAACTACTTTCTTAAAATCACACAAAAATATATGACACTTAAGATCAATTAAAATTTTAAGTAGTCTAACTTTATTTATCTCAATTTAAGGTATCCTCCAAGTTATTTTTTGTGCAATATTTTTTCGACTTTTTGAAAGATGCTATCAGTCATTTTTTCGGGATAATTGGTTAATTAATATGATTTCTCAAAAGGTGAAGATCGGTGGGATCACCCTGGTCTCATGCATCCTAAGGATGCCAACCGGACCCTCCCCCAAGGACCCAGCCCCAGGCAACGAGCACCTGTCCCAGTGACTGTACTTATCAGGAGGTGGGCTATGAACCCTGCCATTTTCTCAAAGAGGCCACTCGCTGACCAGTCAATTTGAGCATTTGCGGTGGGGGTATGGTATCAACAGAGCATGTTTGCGGTGGGGGTATGGTATCAACAGAGCATGTGGTCCTGCTCCCATGTGAGGACTTCCCGGTAGGTCACTCAAACCGGTACTACTCTCACAATTGGCTCGCTTAACTCTTTAAGCTTTACCCACTAGACCACATGCTATTATCGAGCATTTACAAGTCATTTTGGATAAAATTATGACCAGTAATCGCGCACACAAAAAAACAAACAAAACAAAAAAACAAACTTGCATTACACAAAAAATAACTTGAATACCTTAAATTGAGAAAAAGAAAAATGTTGAGTATCTAAATTAAAATTGACTTTAAGTAAGATAATTTTTTGTGCAATTTATCTTTTTCTTTTTAAGTCTATTTTTATATAAAGTTGCAACCTTTATTCACATCTCATCTCAAATTCACTAAAAGTTACAATCTTGTGAAGATTGGCAGAGATTAAGGGTTATTAAAGAGATTAATGATAATTAAGGATATTTTTGGTTATAAGCTATGAAAGTAGGTTGAAGTTTAAGTCGTTTCTCATTGTTTTCATCTCCTATTCTAAGGTGGTGTTTGTTTTTTTTTTAATGCCTTTTAACAACATCTTAATCTGACTCATTCAGATGCAGTTAGACATTTAGATCATTAAGACTGGTTGTTATTTTCATGTCGTTCAGAGGCGGTAAGAGGCAATTTTTACTGAACTAGATGTGGAGGGTATCTTAACACCTCTTACTGTCTCTTTTTTTATTCTTTTATTATTATTATTATTATTATTATTATTATTATTATTATTATTATTATTATTATTATTATTATTATTATTATTATTATTCATTTCTTTGTCTTGATTCACATTTATTTTTCATATTAAAAGTATTAAATAGAATCACTGCATATGTTTTGTTAGACAAAGAATGTATAAGATGATATGTGAAAATTTATATTTTTTTCAAGTTGAAGGATTCGGTTTCGGACTCATATATCTCCACTCTAACGCGATCCATATATTTAATCGTTTTAAAAAGTTTAATTTAAACTCTGACACGTTTATTTTTGTCAAATAAACATGAAATCGCACGTTTTGTTGAAAATACTTTTAACTTTAAATTGATTATATTTTAAAATTTGGTTTCTTATTTAATAAAATTTACTTATTGTGCGAATGCAATGCTTTTATATTTAAATTGTAAAAACTAATAGTTTAACACATCCAGACATTTTTAGAAACAGTTTTATTTGAGTCAGATTCAGATTTATCAACCACTAATACAGATTAAGATGGGAATCAGATTCAGACTATTTTACCGGATATTCAGATTCAGATGTGCGAATCAGATTCAGGGTCTCTTAATAAACAAACAGCCTTATCCGGTGCTTTCTAATCTTTCTTCAATACTCTCTTTTTATTATGTTGATTTTCATGTTTCGTTTAATTAAGGTTATCATGTTTAGCTTTACTATCCCATTTTGCTTTATTAGGATGTTAGAGTACATTTTTACATGTTTGTTTGGGAAAATTGGTTGATTTGATGTTGTAATAAAAGTGATGGTTTTGTTATGGTTGATTGTGATTTGATTTAGGAGTTTTGATTTGAGGATAATCCAAAAAGAATACTTTCTCCTTCTCAATATTATTGTCCATATTTTTTTTCTGGATGTCTCAAAATAATTGTTCACTTTCTTTTTAAGTAAAAACTAAAGAATTTAGTAGAAGAATATTATATTTGAGTGGTTGAAAATTAAAGTGACTCAACTTTTGTTAAATTTTGTTATTTTTTACTCCTAACAATAATTTTGAGACGGAAGGAGTATCATTTTAAGCTTAAATTTTGATTTGTTTTAACTAAAACTTTGATTTGACGATAATCCTAAGGAGGTTTGCCCTTTAGAAGACTTACATCATAACAATGATTTAACTGTACCAACCTTCAACAAGATTTCACGGATGATTTCGGGTGGAAACATTTTTATTCATTTTTTACTTGTTTCAACTTTAACAATTTCATTTTTTAGAACGACGATTTTAACTATCTCACAACATTTACACCACATCTACATCACACGTCCTAAGCAGGACCTAAACCCACAACCGTTTATTTGAGAAGTTTCTCACACAATATGAGGTATCATCGGGAAACAAGCCATTTGGTTTATAATTTCATTTTTCACATATGATTTTTTATAGTCTTTTGTCATAAAATGAATCTCACCTAAGTTCCATGAAATCTAAACCACTTGCATCATCACACACTAACAAATGTAATAGTTTACAACTTGCATAAATTATTGTGAGTGGTTATAGCATGATGCTTGTTTGTCTATAGTAAGTTATGTGAAAACAAATAAACAAATATGTGATTTTACCAAGCCATACCACACAAAGAACCTTTACAAAGTCTATTGAACCTAAAAAAAAAAGTTGGCTCGTTTGTTATAAAAAAAAATAATAAAAACGCGAGTACAACTAACGTTTACACATACGTCATGTACAATCGAAGGGACAAGTCATACACAGCGCTCAAGAAATGTCAGGATGACGTTGTCTGCAGTCGCAAAGACAGTAAACACGCGTCATATCTTAAAGGCAGCAAATAAACCCAAAGAAGGATATTCCTCCATCTCCCCATGTGAACATTAAGTACACATCTTTCCAAACTCAGTTTACAACCTTGATTGAGGTAAAAAGCGTGCGTCTAGTCATCATAAAAAAAACAAATATGATTACAGCCTGGAAACGACGACTTGCGAATGAACCGGGTAGCGCAACACGAACTAGAGGGACTCAGCTACAAAAGTCCTGCATCATATCATCAGTGCATGATCTAATACTAGATTGTGGGACTTGATAGTGTATAAATATTAGCGGCCCAAGCCCACTAATTACACGCTCGAATCAAGTCCATTACCAAAGCCCATTAACAAACACTTGGTGGAAGCTCGAATTAAATCCCAGGCCTTACAGGGCCTAGTAATGCCTCTCAGGCCAGACTGAGCACACTAGTACTATTGTTCCCAACTGTTACTAGCGGTTAAGATATACCATCTGACATTGTGCAGTGAGGACACACGACAAACACCACTTTGTACGAGCCATGGAGCGCACAACACCTGTCCTCCTTGTCGGCGTTCGGATGATCAACACATGGCTCTCTAGCAGCCATTGATCATCCCCAAGGGATTTATCTCTAAACCCTTAAAACCTCTCTATAAAAGGAGAGCAACACACACTACTTCATAAGTTTTCAAACAATTGGGCAAATACTGCCTCACAACAGTAAAGCATGGTCTTTGTTTAAGTGTTACCTAAGCTTCTTGATCCTTATCAATCTCATCGGGTCCTTATTGTTCAACACGGGAAACCAAACAACAAAACCATTCTCATTCCATCTCTGAACCGATTTACATACCACACTTCCACACGTAAACACTAATTATAAAATATACTATCATAGCAACGTGCGGGGAAAATTCACTTGTTATAAATATATATGCTACTTTGTACGGATATTAAGCTGTGCAAATCTTAAAGCGAAAAAAGGTTTGACTCAATAAATATCAATGAACTATTTCTAGTTATATTCACATACGTAAATTTAAAAGTGTCTCACTAACTTTTATAAAGTTTTTTTATTTTTATTTTTTTTTTATTTTATTTTTTTGAGATGTAATGTTTCCGAAACAAATGACCTCTATTGTGAGGAGTGATATGATATAATTTTCTTGGGCGTTGGCCTGGTTTTTGTTTAAAAAGTGTTTTAATATAGACATTTTTGTGGCATATCATACCTGGAATTTGCATGTTAAACAATTTTTGAAAGTTTGTAGTATTTAATGAAACAATTTCAATTTACATACTTAAAAACAAATTCAAAAAATGTTGATTGCTATTGCTATTTAATGACTTAGGGCGTGTTTGTTTAGTACTTTTTGGAGGCCTGGGATGACTTTAACTTTCAGTCAAGTTGTTTGGTTATTCACTAAAAGAGAATATATGTCTATCAACCCCACTCACATCAAAGCAAGATAATAGGGTGGGTTTTGGAAAGTTTGGTGGGTTCAGCATGCAACACTCTCTGCAATAGAATATTTATTTAATTTTCATATTTTCATATAAAACATTTATTAATTAAAATAATATAATTTATCTCTCTTACATCAAATCAAAACCCTACACTAAATTCAAATCCTAAACCTAATCCTAATCCTAATCATAAACCCACGAGCAAACCAAACTCACCCTTAAAATCTTAAACACAAAACAATTTCAATTCACATCGGATACTATAATAGTTTTAAAGTATAGTTTTTATATTAAAGAAGGGATTGGTTATTCATAGGCATTTAAAACGATTGTAATACCACCTTTTTGTTTTTTTTTAATTATACAACTAAGAAATAAAAATATTGAATATAAAATATAAAGTTTGATAAGTCAAAAATAGTAAAACATGAAAAATGCAGAGAAAAAACCATTAAAGATTGTTTTGTCTTATTAATTAAGTGAGTAAAGCTGCTAAAAAATACGAAACATAAAATATAAAGTTTAACAAGTCAAAAATGATTAAAAAAAATAATAAAATAAAATACTAAACAAAAAATCATAAAGAACTGTTATTGTTCTGTCAATATAATAAAAAAAGGGAGAGGGTTTGGGTAAAATAGGTAAGGTGTACCCATAATACCACTTATTAAAAAGTGAGTGCTAGTACAAATAACACCCCTCCCCTTCCCCACACCACCACCAAAAACACACACACTTTTTACCCTCCCACCAAACAATATAAAGCACTTTTTTTTTTTCTTTATCAATTTATATTTCATTTTTTTTTATTAGGACAAACAAACACAATAATGTGGACATTTTTATAAGAAAAATGAGTAGTAAAATAAGTACTCAGCAAATTATTATTTACCAACATAAAATACACCATTTAAGAAAAATACATTTAGGAGGCGTTTGTTATGGGGTATTGGAGATTGGGATTGGATGTTAAAGTAAAATTGTTTATTTGGTTAGTGGGTGTAGGATTTAGGATTGGTCATGATGACCAAATATATTACTCTGAGCAAATCCTCATTAAATAGTCAGGATTACAACAAAATAACTGTTATCTTTTGAAAATGTCCTCACTTTTTCAAATGTCCTTTCTATTTACATTTAAAATGATGGGCCTACGCATATATTTTTTCTTTCTAACTATTTAAAAGTAATATAAAATAATCTCACATCTTATTTATATTTTGAAACAAACAAGTTTTTTAAAACTTTTACTTCTTCTTTCACTCCCTCCTCTTTCATCCCCATATTTATTGCCAAACCCACTCACACACCCAATGGCCCTTTAATACTGTTATAAATTCTACAAAAAGCAACAACAAAATTACATTTTCACCCTTTAACCTCGTTAGTACTTCTCCTTAAAAATAGTTTTTGACAGTCGCCTGGGTTGGTAATGGTATTAACAAAATTGTGGGCAAAATTTGTGTTATAAAAAAATGGGGTCTAATAATAATAATAATAGTAGAGTGTTTGGTTCATTAAATCTCGAAATGGAGATGATTGAAGCTGGGAAACAGTTATCTTCATCATCTTTCACTTCTCACACTATCAACATTCTTTTGGTAATTACTCTTTCTTATTTTTTTTATAACTTTTAGTTAGTTATATGCTTTAAGGAGTTGAACACGTAGTTTTAAACTTTTAATTAAGGGTATCAAGGGGTGTTTGGTTTGAGGGTTTCATTCAGTCATTCACAATGTAGTTGTTTGGTTTCTTTTAAAAATGGGAATGAAACCCATAAATGTAGGCATATTCTATATCTACAGTGATTCTCTTTTACAAACCAAACACCCCCTAACTTTTTTGAAATTTTATCCAATTATATGCTGACACGTGGATCTCTAAAATGTCAAAGTTACGCACAAAAAATCAAAGTTGAGTAACATTTTTGATCATTTGATAATGTGGTACAATTAAGTAGCTAGGTACAATTAAGGAAAATGAAAATGTTTTTAGTACCAAGTAGCTAAATGCAATGCTTCTTCTTCAATTAGCATTTGAAAAGTGGCGTTTAGAAAAGATAAACGCCCATTGTTAAACGGGCTTTTAATTCAAGAAGCTAAACGCTGTTAAATGCTCTGTGCCAAACATATTTTTTTCATAAGTTAGATAGAAGGAATTAAGAGTTTTTTTTGGAAAAGAACCAATTTGAACGCGATTTGTGTTTTCCTTGTTTTGCACAAGTTTTTTTGTTTGTGGAAACGCATTGATGTTTTGCGCGCTGCTTTTAGCTTTAGGTTTAGAGATAAGCTCCTATTAAAGAATAGCTTCTATTGGTTGGAAGAGATGAAGTTTATATTTTCGAAATTTTGACTCCTAAATGGGAAGGGTGTTTATACGGGGCTTATTAGCTTGCATAGTCAAAATAAGCCCATTGAAGTGTTTCTCTGACCTCATAAGCTTAGGTTTTTGAGCTTATATAAGGGTTTATAAGTCCTTTTTGTGGCTTATGTGCTTATTCCTTTAGCTATTGTTATTGAACATAAGATTAAAACCGAAAAATAAGCTCAGGTAAACACCCTTTTAGATGAGCTTTTAAAGAAGAATGGAAATTTTATCAATACAAATTGCATATTTTGAAAAGCCAATAAGAAAATTTTATGGCTTATGTAAGAAACTTAAGTTGCTAATACAACTCACAGCTCTAGCCGCAGACTTTTACGTTCGTGTTTGTTTGCTAAAAAATATACCGTGATGAATGAGTGTCTAAGTTATGTCTTCTGATTAAACAAAGATAAAATCTTGGTTAGATTCGTCCGTCTTCTAACATAAACAAACTTCACGCTGATCGCTGAACTTTCTGTTTGATTACTGATTCAGGGTTGTTTTTCACTGCAATCGATAGATTGTCCAATAGGTTACGCTATTCACATATCTCACACTTGTTTTATATCTTTACAAATTTTAAGCTAAAAATCCATTAATTTGTAACCTCACTTTTACTGTAATCTGTTTAAAGAATTAGTGATTTTTTCACCAAACATGGTTTTTTGTTTCTCGCTATGTATAGTTGTCACGGCTATTAAGTTATAACTCAGTGGTTTGTTCTTGCGACAGCTAACGGAGCAAATTCTATCTACGGTGCCACGCTCGCCATCAAAATCGATAATCAAACCGTTGCATCTAATAAGAAATGCACTGATTTTTAAAGGACTTGTGAGGCATCCAGATATGAATGTAAACATGTCAGCTGCATGTTGCATTTGTGAGATCTTAAGAATTACGGCACCCAATGTCCCTTATAACCACAAGCAGATTAGGGTATGAAACATCTCAACGACTTTTCAATATAACATATGCATCATCTTTAAAGCATGATGTACATGTACTATAGTCGCAAGTAACTGTTTTCCTTGTCGTTGGTGCACAGGAGTTTTTTGAAGTGGTAGTGACGTCGTTTGAGAAACTATCTTCTGTATCTGGTGGATACTATGGTGGATACTATGGTAAGATGACTAAAGTTCTTGAAGTATTTAGCAAAGCTCGGTTGCCAGTACTGATGTTGGACCTGCAGATGGACGGACACATATTAATGGTTCGCCTATTTAGACATTTTTTAAATGTTTTCGAGTAAGAAATCTATTCTTGCTCTATCAACTTAAAAGTTAAACTGCGTTCAGTTCATAGTCTTTGACACTTCAACTTTTAATGGCTAGTGTAGTCTTCTGTTCTAAGAAATAAAAGAATAAAACGATACCAAAATAGAACTGTAACTGAGTTTTTCTTCGTTCTGACTTTTTAAGCTCCAATTCCACTGCCATTGTACTCGATATGGAGAACATTATGTCCATGATCATAGAGAAAAACGAGGAGCTAGCACATGTTCTTCAAGCTCTCGTAATTACAAGTTTGAAAAAGGATAATCAGGTAATCGTTCGGTTGCTGACTTTTACCAAAGAAGGTTTTCTCTGCGTCACTAATTACATCATATACTATTGCAGATTGCTTCACCTGTATGTTGGCAATTTGGTAAAAAAGCGCTCATGATCTGTGCTGCTAAACTCAAACTACACCTCCCAGATATGAGCATTGCTGTGTATGATTATGCGCAGATGGTTGCGCATGTATGTAAAACTGCATCAGAAGATAACGTGATGGTATTTGTTACTCTTGGTCAAACTTTTGTATATATATATATATATATATATATATATATATATATATATATATATATATGTGGTTGGCCTATATATACGTTGTTTTAGTATGATATCGCCCATATCCCAAAATGGTCGCCCTATGTGCAATAATCACATTTCTTTTCCAGGAGGTTAATATGGTGCAGACTCCAAGGGATTGTCAAGAAGCATCAATGCCATCAAACTCTGCAACAGAGTTGAATGTAAAACGCAAGAGAAATAACGAAAAGGTATATGTTGCTTCTGAAAACTAACCTGGTTAAAGCTGTAAAATTGGACCGGGCTGGGCTGGTTTAGGGGTGTGCAATTGTTCAAAACTGGAACCGACTGGACGGAACCATGACCAAACTGAAACCAGCAAATGAAAAGTATTGGGACCGAGAACTGGACCATGTACTAGTTTGTGTTCAATTTCCGTCCTGGTTCCAAGGCAGAATGTGAACCAGACTCAAACTTTTGTGCCAGTGTTTGACCTAATCGTTTCATTACATAACGTTGTTATAATAATAATTATAGAAAATTTATGGTTGTGGACTGCACCAGAACCGAACTAGGCGAGTACCATATCGGATTTTGTACCAGATTTTTGCTATAGAAGATTAGAAGGAATTGAAAATCAAAGCAGACCGAGTATACTGGTTCCGTACAGTACGGTTACGGTTTTGATCTGAGTTCTGAGTTCTGCACTTTCCTAGACGGGTTGGTTGACTGGTCAAAACGGGTCAAAACAGGTTGGACCGATTGGCAAATACTTATTTGTCTTTTCTTTTCTAAAGTCTTGCAACCAAGGCAAATCGACTCATTCACCTATAAATGGTTCCAAAATGCTACCTCCTCTGTAAACAAACACTGACAACTCTTCATTATAAATTCTGATTTTTTTTTTTTTTTTTTTTTTTTTTTCCGGATTTTACAAATCTATACTGATTCAGGGACAATCTGTAGCTGAAGTTTTGGTGGGCTGGAGGATAAAAGTTTGGTGGGCTAAAGATGAAATGTAAGTATCATAGTACCTGAGCGAGATTCATAAATCTTTGAGTCGTTTAATGTGAACCATCTATTGCTGCAGTTATCGACAAGGAGTTGTGAAATCCTTTGACAACTTACACAAGATGCACAAGGTCTGAAGTTGACAAACATTTGCTCCGAAGTGTTGAAAAGCGTTTTGATTATACTTTGTATGCTGAGGTAGCTTTGTTCGTATATCCTTTTAGGTATTGTTCGGTGATGGCGCTGAATTTTTCTTTGACCTCAAGCGGAAACGATGGATGTTGTTTGAAGATGTGTCTACTATACCGGATTCCAATGTATGTATCCTCCCCTATCTTTTAACATTGAAACGTCAAATGGACAAAACTAAGTCAATTGAGCTTTGTTTTGTTAGTCTTCTAAGTTTTTTCGGGTGCACAATGAGTCCAAATGGAATCTTATTGGGCTGTGTTCAAACCCATGAGAGAGAAGTATTCAATACTTTTTAAGTTTGAACCCATAACATCAGTATTGTATTAAGTTTGATTCATTTAAATACCATAATACATTGGTTATTATGGTATTTAAAAGAAAATGGAAGAAAAATCGTGTCAATGCAGCCCGCTTGATCTATTACTCGACCCCAATCCAACTGCTTTGCCACCTGTAATCTATATCTGTTTTGTACAGATGAGAGAGGCAGTTCCTAAAAGGGTTTCGTCTCCTCAATCTGGCATAATTTGTGTCCAAGGCTACATGGTGAAGAGCATCAATGCACAAATTCTTGAAGCCATTTTCAAGAAACATGGTGACATTGCAGCAAAATGTGTATTCCCAGATGCTATGAGAACGTATTTACTTGAGGCTGTTTGTGAAATCGTCAAGCGAATTGAAACCAATGATGTTACTAACATCATTTCTAAGATAGAAGAAATAGAGAGCCAACTGTCAGTTGCAGAGGTAGCCAAAATTGATGTGACGTGGCTCCGAGCTTACTTGGACACCATTCATAAAATCAGCGAAGCCCAAAAAAAGTCAATTTCACTTATGGAAATGAAAACAAACACCACTCAGGTTAAAATGGCAGCGAAAACTGATATGAAAGAGAGCTACGCCGAGTTTGTGGCTGCAAGAAATCGGTTAGTCAAGGCGCAAAGGTGTGTGAAAGTACTCGAACTTGTAGAACAGAAGCTTAACAACAATCTCTTGGAATCTAAGGCTGAAAGGGACTCGTGGGTAAGACAACCAATTATAAAAGATAATAGATCATGCTAGACGTATGTTGTGCAGTAATTATTAGGAAATTATATGGGTCACGCGATTACATCTTCACCCCCTTTTTGACAGTCAAGTTTTTTATGCACATAGCTCGTTTCTAAAATACTCGGGGAGTTGTGATATGATTGTTCACGACACAGGACCTGAGTCTACTACATTTGGCACAGGTTCTCTCGTGGTGGCGGATTTGAAATGTTTCTGTTACTACATGGGTTCCCTTATTGGTTTGGAGCATATCAATCTAGGAACATCCTAGGCAGATACACCGTTGTTGCATGGATGAGATGTGAAAATGGTGAAACAAAGTTGTTCATTCTAACTCATATTAGGCGCGTCGGTTTTTCAAGAAATTTTGTTTTAAATCCAATCTCTTTACAGTCTTATAGATTACAAATTGATGCGCTTGTTTTTTCGTGTCTCTTGGACATGCTGTTTTAGATCCAATCTTCTGGTATAGGTTATTTTGGGTGAGGTTGACTAATGTTACATGCTGCTCTACTTGTTCAGACTCTAATGAACTTATGATACAAAGTTGTTCATATTTATCTTATGTTTAGGGTGGTTTGGATGTGCTACATGAATGCTCATTTTAACCATGAATGTGCAACGCGCAAACTAACCCGGCCAACTGTTGTTGTGAAACTATAATTGGCACCATTATTGGCAAAGACATCCAATAGTCACAAGATTTTTGAATAGCATGAGGCAAAGCCATAGTGGAAGGTGAATATTGCAAAAGTGGGAGGAATTGGTGATTGATGGGTAAGAACTAAGAACAAAATAAAATGGGCTTTTCACAATCTGCTTTTATATTGGCCTATTGGGTCAAAGAAACATTTTTGGGCCTTCTACTTGTACACCTACTAAAAAAACATTTTAGCCAAAATCAATTAAAAAAAATATTTTTATCTATAAAACTTATCATATTTAGTTAGTTGCTACTTTTTTTTTTTTTTTTTTTTTTTTTTTTTTGGTCTTATAAAAGATTGTCCATGTCACTAGTTGTTCTAAAATCTGTTAATCTGTTATTTAAAAAAAAAAAAAAAAAAAAAAAAAAAATGATGTTACAAAAAATTGTTTTGCTGTTTTACTCGTTTGCAATTAATTTTGTTTTTCCTATTTTTCTAGTTTCTCTAATTTATAAAGTGTTAACCGTAGGAGTAAAAACAATATTTTATCAATAAAAGGTTGTCTTAGATGCATTTATCATAAAATGTAATTTTTTCGGATTTTTTCATTCTTGGTGCTGGACAACGTTTGTGAGTTGGAGGAACTAGGGATAATAATATTTCTCAAAAGGTCTAAATTGACGGACAAATCGCGAGAATCATCTAGTTTCTTATTCTCTCCGTCTCACAATAATTGTCTACTTATTTTCATATTTCTCAAATAAATTATCTACTATTAAAAATATATAAAGAAGTTTTATCAATTTTTTTTTTTTTTTCCTCAAGGTGAACAATTTTATAAATCACAAAAAGATTTACATGACTATAGGGAAATCCACAGACATTCCCTGTGATTATCCTACAGCCTCAACAACAAATAAAACATGCTATACTAGACAATAGCATTCAATCTCTATACTATACTTTTCTATATTCAGTATCTATTATACTTCCTCACTATACAGACACTTTATTTTTGAAGACTATAGACCATTTTTCCTCAACTTTTTTAATAGCAGAACTTTCCTTCACCTTCAAGCTCAAGAGCCTCAATTTGAGTACTTCTGTGATTACTTTGATGAGATCAGCAGCATCTCTCTTCACTTTGCCAAACAATCTGGCATTTCTCTCTTGCCAAATGTAGTAAACAGCAGCACTACATACCAGTTTTCTAATAATACACCAAATGCTCTTATTTGCAGGCAGTTTAGAGAAAATTAAGACAATTCTCCTCCAATCATTGGGGCACTTCATATTCATAAGGTTCTGCATTGCATCCCAAACCAGTTTAGCATATTGGCACTTGAAAAAGAGATGCTCATGAGAATCAATACAGAGATCACACATAGCACATTTCATAACTTCATTAGGCTTCCATTTTAACACTTTGTCTTGGGTCATCAGTTTTTCTTGAATTGCCATCCAAAGCACAAATGAATGTTTTGGAATAAACTGACTAAACCATACCAAAGAGTTCCATTCCACTTTTTGTACCACTGGCATTAAATCTTTCCACACATTGCTATTTGAGAAAACCTTCTGTACACCAGTCATGTTTATCCAAATTGCTTCATCATTTACACTACTGCATAACTGTGGAACCTGGATATTCTGAATGACAGGATATTTGATCAACCATTCACTAGGCCACTTCCAAACCCCATCTTCAATCATATCTGAAATGCACATTCCACTAGAAAGCCTAGCATCATAAATGTCTCTCTGTGTTATGAACTGGTTCAAAGGCCCAATACTACACCATTTGTCATACCACATAGAGATCTTCTTTCCATCCCCAACTTTATAATGAATGTGATTCTTAACTGTATCCCTCAAATTCAGAAGAGTTTTCCATATACTACTACAATTATTATCCACTTGCACTTCCCATAAACTTCTGCCTTTTAACTTCTCAACATGTATCCATTTAACCCACAAAGAATCTTTCTTAGCGGCTAAATTCCATAAGTGTTTGACCAATAAGACTTCATTCCACTTCTGTAAGTTTTTTATTCCTAGTCCACCTTGGTCTTTAGGAGTACAAATTACATCCCAAGCTACTTTAGCTATGCCCTTAACCAAATCCCCTTGATTCCATAAGAACCCTCTTAGTATCTTGTTTATATCATTAATCACTGCTTTTGGTAACAAGAATACAGAGGTCCAGTACACTTGCATAGAAGCCAGAACTGATGCAATCAACTGCAGTCTGCCCGCATACGATAACACTCTATTTTTCCAATCATTAACTTTGCTTTTCACCTTTTCCACTAAAATTTTGCAATCAGTGATACTCAACTGCTTAGTGACTAACGGTACTCCAAGGTATTTAACAGGTAACTTGCCCACTACAAAAGGTAGTATTTGGAGGATGGTATTTTGCTCAATTGCAGACAGTCCACCAAAGAACACTGTACTTTTCTTTATGTTAGGTTTAAGCCCTGAAATATCACTGAATTCCTCTAAAGTTTCCTTAATCACTCTAACAGAATTGATATCACCATTGCAAAATACCAATAAATCATCGGCGAAACAAAGGTGAGTGACTTTTAGCTTCTTGCATCCCCAATGGTATTTAAACTGATGAGAGTTCCTCACATTCTTTTTCATAATGAGGTTTAACACCTCCATCACAAGTGTAAACAAATAAGGGGATATTGGGTCTCCCTGTCTCAATCCTCAACCACCACTAAAGTAACCAACTCTCTCCCCATTGACATTCAAAGAAAACTTAGTGGTAGTCACACATACCATAATCCAATCAACCATCTTCTTATGAAACCCAAACTGCACTAATACTTCTTTAAGAAAATCCCAACTTATAGTGTCATATGCTTTTTGTAAATCAATCTTAAATGCACATTTCTTCCCAAATTGCTTTCTATTATACCCTCTTAGTAGTTCTTGTGATAAGAGAATATTATCAGTTATTTGTCTACCAGCTATAAAGGCACTCTGATTTTCATCTACCAACTTCCCAAGCACTTTCTTAATTCTATTAGTAAGAATTTTACTAATACCCTTATACAGTACATTGCAGCACGCTATTGGCCTAAAGTCAGAAACTTTTAAGGGAACATTAATTTTGGGAACCAGAGAGATTAGAGTAGAGTTTACCTCACCAAGAAATTTGCCCTTCTCAAAGAATTCAGTTATTGCCTTACAAACATCATCTCCAATAACCTCCCAAGAAGCTTTGTAGAACTTAGCAGTGAAGCCATCTGGGCCTGGAGCTTTGTTATCATCAATGTCAAAAATTGCAGCCTTTATTTCTTCATTAGTGATAGGAGCAATCATCTCCTCAGCTTCAATTTCACTAACAGTTTTATTAAATAGATTAGTACCCTGAAACTGAGTAACTACATCTTTGGCCCCAAGAAAGTTTTGGAAGTATTTAACAAACTGCTCAGCCACTTCTTCATTCTCAAATCTTTGTCCATCTTCATCACAGATACTCATAATTCTTCCCCTGTGCTTTCTACCCTTTAACACATTATGAAAGTATGTTGTATTTTTGTCACCTTCTTGAATCCATTCCACTTTTGCTTTTTGAAACAATAGACTCTCTTCATCTTTGACAGCTTCATTGTAATCTATTAATGCTTGACATTGTTCAAATCTCAGCTGTGCATTATTTGGATCTTTTTCCATTTCAGTTTGAGCTATTTTAATCTTCTCTCTGCATTTTTCCACTCTATCATAAACATCCCCATTTTTCCAGCTAAGGTGATTCAAAGGATATTTCAAACTCTTTAACTTCTTAACAAGTTTATACATGTTGCATCCTCTGATATCTTTACTCCATTCTTCCTTAACTATCTGTAAAAACTCCACTTTTCGGGTTATGAAATCAGAAAACCTGAATGCTTTTTTCTTCTTGTTCTCACTTTTGGGAAAAGTAACAACTGATGGTGAATGATCTGAAATTAAGAAAGGTAGAAACTTCCCATACACTTCTGGATATTGACTAAGCAAGCAGTCATTAACCATAATTAAGAAAGTTTTATCAATTTTACCGCAATAGTGATTATACTTTTTTCAAAGCGTGAGTTTTTGAACAAATTATTTTGAAAAGCAGTATCAAATGTCCTACATTTTGATAACACCTTGTGGTGATCTCTTATCACGTCACTTTTGTGACACTCTTTAACATGTGTCATCGTAACACGAGTGGTAAATAACCAATCTTTTAAAACAATATGATTTTAGGACAAATCTTTTTATATAATAAAAGAATTACATCATTTCGTAGTGTTTTTGTAAATCCCTTCTCATTGAAAAAAAAATTAGACCAATAGCAGAGCTCGATTTTGCCATGTAGGCGAAATCAAGCATCGTGATTGGTCAATAAAAAGTCAAAATTAAATTGATTTTGGTCAAACTTAATAAATTTGGTGAAGAAATTTGGTTAAGAAAAAAAATACATAAAAATATGGGTGTCAAATTTATGAAAACAAAAACTTAAATAAAGATGAAGTAATTAATAAAACTTTAGTGACTGAATTTTAAATAATTTATATAGAGTAAAGTGTAAAATTACAAATTTACATGTTTTTTAATAACTTTATAAAAAACACAAATAACCCCTTATACTTTATACCCCTATACTTTATAATATTAACTTTGTTTAAAATTACATGAGTATTAGTATTAGTTTTTAGACTTTCATCCATTAAAATTACAAAATTTGGTAAGTATGCGAATTAGTTTTAATATACGTTAAATATTTTTTTAAACTAATGTTAGTTTTAAACTTTCATCTATTAGAATATTTTTTAAATAAGGACTCATGTTACTATTTAAAAGTTTAATTTATGTGTACACGGGTTTGAAATACGGCTAAATTATTAGTAACAGGAATATAAATATCAAATGGTAAGCACGATACTGTGATATGAAAAAATATATACACGATTCTACTTATAACAACGACTCATGAAATTGTTATTTAAAATTTGTATATGGATATCCATAAAAACATTTTAAAAACTTTACGAAGCATATTTTAATTTCATCAACGCTCATTATGTATTACTAAATTCACACATTTTGTACAACAAATATCAATAGTTAAAGTTAAACAACAAAATCAATCTCAACTTCAACATGTCTGTCAGTTAAAAATGTTATACAAAGCTAATTATTTAAAAAAAAAAAACAACATAGGTTAGATAGTCATTGTTCAATATAGAAGGTGTTTTCCTTAAATTATATATAAAAAAAAAATGCATCCATCACAATCCTTTATTGATAACAATGACCTCCTAAAATAAAATAAAATAAAAACTATGTAGGTGACCTAACTTTATTCATTGACGTGATGTTTTATCCAAAAAAAAAGAAAAAAAAATGTAGGTGATAACCTAACTTTATTCATTGACGTGATATTTTATCAAAAAAATGTAATAGTTGGCCATTGTAAACGAATTAAAAGTATGTACATGAGAATTATTCAGCAAGAATATATAGTTTTAATCAGGTTATTATGATACTGTACTGCGATAATGTTATTGAGTTGGTAATTACGGATGTGAGATACAAGCATTATTCTATACTTATGATTTATATGTAAACCTCTTTTTGCTTCTAAATAGAATCCGAAAGAGACTTCAACAGAACTTTAGCTTATGTCTTATCTAGCTGATAGTATTTAGTAACCTTTTTTATTGTTTAACTTTTTTTTGTTACACACACCAACTTTTAGTAACTCTTTTTTATGTTTTATTGAAACTTCTACACTTAATATTCGTGTTTTTACTATAAACACACTAAGCTATAATAGAATTAGTTGTGAGTTTAGGGGGTTTTCACTAAGCTTCTAAAAAAAGCCTATAGCTTTATCATACACTTATTGTGTTATGCTAATTGAATAAACCAATAAGCACCTTTAATAAGCATAACCAAATACCCTTTTAGTTCTAATCTGAAGTTTTCTTATTTGATGTTATGACTAACTTTGTTGTTATCCTCACTATAATGCAACATGTTAGTGGTTTTTGCAGTTTTATCATCTTATCGCACACACTAAAGTGTAATAGAATTTGTTGTGTGCGTTTTTTAGAGGAGGATTAAGTATCAACACATGATTGTCGTGGAAGAATTTTCTACGCCTGCTCAAGGTATGAATGTATAATTTAGTTGAGTTGTTGATTTAGATAGTACATGAATGTATTTTAATATACCAAATATTTGTTTTAGTGCCTATATGGGGAATTTTATGGTAGGAATTCTTTTCGGAGTGTAATTTGTCGTTGAATGAGTTAATGAAACTTAGCAGGTGTTTGATGTCATTGATAACACTATGGGTGTCAACCAACGGTCTAAAATATGGGTGTCTTTTACCATGATGATTTAAGCCAATTGTGAAGAAAGTTGCATTAAAGTGAAAGGTCGGTAAGAATTCAAACAATCCTAAAAAACATGCGAATGTACTCTTTGTCATTTTTTTCATACATTTATAATTTACTTATACAAGTAATAATAATTTCCTTATATAGTTCAGGCTTAGAGAAAAATTATTCTTCTACATTATACATAAACGTAAGATTAAATTTGAGTTCTACCAATCATATTTTTTTTTTCTCTTTATATAATAAAGAAGCTATAGTGTAAGCATCTATGTTAATTTGGTAATTTTATGATCAAACATGAGAAGTAAATAACACAAACTTATGAAAATACAACTTTCCAAACAAAAAGATACATTAGTAAAAATGATATGATGGTTATTCATAATCAAGGAAATGAATCAATCTTCAAAGCTATCTAAATATGATAAATATTTTAACAAAAATATAAGTAAAAGAAATACCACAATTACAAAACACATCGTAAATTGATAGCACGAGTTTGCAAAACTAAAAGCATATATCACTAACATCTCATGCAAGTCAAGTATCATCATGTGATTTTTTTTAATAATAAAATATAACTTTTAATCCAAAAGCATTCTCCTAAAATAATAGGTATGTTATAACATATATATATATATATATATATATATATATATATATATATATATATATATATATATATATATATATATATATATATGATTTTTTATTTTTGTCCACCAAGTAAAACATTTAAAACATGTTAAGTGGTTCATTTCTTAATCGATAATAACATAATTAAAACGAAATTTTAAAAATCTTGTGCGTGCACAGGTATTATAACTAGTAGATATAGCTAAATTTTAGTATTGTTTAAAAACTTACTTAATAAGTAATGGTGATTGACTATAATACCCTTACTTATTGAAAACAATGCAACTTATCAATTTTTTATATATTTAAATACAATTTAATAGAAAAACTTTCTTTATTCTCACTTACACTCATCTCTGAAGAGAAAACACATTTACTTAAAAACTTTCAAAGTGAAAAATGTAAAATTAATAATCTACAGTTACTCAGTATTACTTCTAATATTATACTTTACACTCGTATACTTTCCTTTAGCTATTTCATACACGAAACACTTAACCACAACTATAACTATATGCTTCTTTAAATTTTAGAAGTTATGCACGAGTACTCGCCTACTATATCTCACTAACTACACTCTCAATCAATCATATTATTCATATATCACCAATCAAGTATTGACTCTCTCCACCAACTAAACTCTTTCTTGATTGATTGAAATGAGAAGTGAACATTTATTTTAAAACATGTTAAAATAAAAATATGGACATTTATTTTGAAACACAGAGAATATTAAGTAGAAAATGATATATTAAATGTTTTTACTTGATTTAATTATACTCCGTAAAATATTACCCGTAACATAAACATTTTCACTTTGTGTTTTGCGAAATGGGTTGGGGCTAGATCTTATATTATAAGCTAAAGCTGGTGTAAGCTGTAAGCTGTAAGCTGTAAGCTGTAAACTGCAAAGCTGTTAACATGAGCTACAAGTTGTATTTTTTTTCAATAAAAGTGTTTGGTAAGTTACCTGTTAAATATAAGTATAATATGTAAAATGACATAAAAGGACATATTTATAAATGTAAACAAATGTTTGGAGGGTAAATCACTAGTTTAAAGTTTTAACAGCTCTAAGATATTTAAAAATCTGCATGAATCAGCTTTTCATTTAGGAGCTATTTGTTTGAAATAAAAGCTTGAAGTTAATGTATCCAAACGGAGCTACTTATATTAGAGGATATTATTTTTGTAATAAAAAGCTAACAGCTCCCCAAAAATCCCTTACCAAACAGGCCCTTTATAAACCTATTTGACGAATTAGTTGGAGCTGAAAATTATTAATGTAAAACCATATAAAAATACATCAAATTAAATTCAGATATACAACTTTTACATAATAATCAATTATATTTTGAATGGTATTTAAGTAATTTGACTAGCTATAAGCTCTTATAAATCTCTTTCAATGGGCTTGAGTTTATGGAGGCCTATGGCTTAAGCTTTCATAAACCCTCATAAACCTTTATTTTATTTATTTTATTTTATTAGAATGGCACATCACTTGAAATCCGACCCCCGAGTTAAACTATCCAAACGGGCAAACCCCGAAACCTAAATCATTAGAAGAGACCCGCGAAGGAAAACTCTAAAACCCTATAAACCTTTATAAGCCTCACGCCAAACACAAGCTTTACGTCACCAAAAATAAATTAAGCTATTTTTTATATACTATTATTGCAATTTGGAAAAAAAAAAAAAAAAAAAAAAAAAAAAAAACTAAATAAATAAAAAATAACCTTTTAACTATTTTTGTCGTTAGTTCAATATATATATAGGGTGGAGTTATTCTAAAAAGGCTTTTATAATAAAAAGTGTAGGAAGGATTGTGAAAGTGACATGTGTCACCCCATGCCACATCATATGACACGTGTCACCCCCACCCCCCCCCCCCCTCAAAAAAAAATTTTTTTTTTTCCCACCAAAAAATTTTACTGCATCACTGTTATAAAGTTACTGCATCACGGTTATAAAGTTACTGCATCACGTTTACTGCATCACAATTATGATTTTACGGCATCACGGTTACTGCATTCATGGCTTTAATGTTACTGCATCATGGTTATAAAGTTACTGCATTATAGTTATAAGAAATTGCATTATCATAAGTTTTCTGCATCATATATGTATGTAATTGCATCACAATTAAAATATAATTCTTTTTTAAGTGTTGGTGCATCTTTATTATAAGTTACTGCATCATAGTTAATAGTTTAGTGCATCAACTATGCTGTAGTAACTTATAACTTTAATGCACTAAAATTTAAAACTGTGATGCAGTAACTTTTATAATTGTGATGCAGTAACTTTATAACTGTAATGCACTAAAAATTTTGGCGGGAAAAAAAAATTTTGGCATGAATTTTTTTTTTTTTTTTTTTTTTTTTTTTTTTTTTTTTTTTAGGGGGGGTGGGGGATGGGGTAACATGTGTCATATGATGTGTCATAGGATGCGGCATGGGGTGATACATGTCGCCCTCACAATCCTTCCTACACTTTTTACTATAAGGGACTTTTTATTTTAACTTATATATATATATATATATATATATATATATATATATATATATATATATATATAATAATAAATAAAATAAAAATCGTTGATATAAAAGCTGTTATCAAACAGACTGAAAAAACCATCACTAGCAATAGCATAGCATTGATTGTAATCAAGAAGTAACTTTAGGCCAAAATGAATAAATGATATAGGAAAAAAGATAAACGTAGATAAACGTTTCATTCTTGTTTTAGGTTTTGTTTCTGCTTGTGCATTTTGTAGGTGGTTATTAGAGGGAAAATAAATAAATAAAATGGTCAAGAGTGTATGTTAGTAATCAGCTTGAAATTGAGTTAATTTAAGCTAGAAAAAAGCTGTTGAATCTTCCCTCATTGTCATCAACTTATCATGTTTGGTTTTCTTGCTTTCTTTGGTTTAAGGTTTTTTAGGTGGTGTTTGTTTCGGCTTATAGCCGGCTTATGGCTTATTTGGTTTTAGGCTTATGTTTTATATGTTAAGTGGCTTATTTTGAAACTTTTCAGCTTATATAAGTTTATTATATTATAATGAACTTATATAAGCCGAAAAATTTCAAAATAAGCCACAAAAGGCGAGTGTTTGAAACATAAGTCAATTGTTAGCAGTTAATGGTTCATGTCTAATTCGGCAGTATGTTGCCCTGAGACCCGCATGTTTCTCCTTTACCGCTTGAAGGGGTAAAAGTCTCGAGTGAAATTCGAACTTGAGACATCCCGAGTGGGACTCGAACTTGAGACGCCCCCTAAAATATATTTACGTATAAAATTTGCATTGTTCGTTTCTAAGAATATACATTGTTCAACGTTTATATGTTGTGAAATTTTTTTACACTTTAATTAGTTATTCCCCTGAAAATATTAATCATAACATGAATCTAAATTTTCACTTTATGTCACTACAAATAAATAAAGCTATTCTTTTCTAATACAGTACCTAGTATCTATTGTATTGCACTTTGAAAAAAGTACTGTAACCTTTTTAACTACTTTTGTCTTTGACAAAAAGCTAACATCAAATCATCACTAGCATTGCATTGATGACATAGGACAAAAAAACATTTTATTCTTGTTTTATAGTCCAGCTTGTTCCACTTGTACATTTTAGGCTGGATGCAGTAAGGACCGAAAATAAGGGTCAATTTTTTTTATTTTCTCTGTCACGTCAGCTTTTTCTCTTTAACGACCTACACGCGATTTAGTGCCACAGTAAAGGCGACCAAGTTCATTTTTTTTATTTTTTTTTACATTTTTAACACAAACTAAAATTTCATTAATAATTAAAACGTTACATATTAATTCAAATAAAATAAAAACATTACAATAGAATTCAAATAACATTAAAAAACATTACAATAAAACGACTAAACTAGTTTGGATTATTATGATGCTGCCAAATGTGTTTCACCAAATCGGCTTTGAGGCTAAGATGAGTTGTTTTGTTGCATATCTCCCTAGTAATTTGCAATGATTCCTCATGCGTATTTAAGGGATCATAAGAACGGTGCTGCTCAGCTGGAAAGAATTCGGGAGATATCGCCCGCCCTTCATCTTGATTTATCATATTATGTAATATGATGCATGTGTACATAATATGTCCAAGACGCTCTTTGTTAAATCCCTTAGCCGGCTGTTTAATCATTAGGAACTTCCTCTTTAGTACACCAAAAGCACGTTCCACATCTTTTCTTGCTGCTTCGTGCATCCTCTTATATAATTGACGTTTTTCATCATGCGTCCCTGGATTTCTAATAAACTTCACAATAACAGAGTATTCCAGATATATCCCATCAGCAAGATAATATCCCGTTTATAAGGCACGCTGTTAGCAACGAATTCCACATCCGATGCTCTCCCCATTTTGAGATCATTGAAAAGAGGGGATGCACGTAAAACATTTACGTCATTATTCATACCGGCAACATCAAAGAACGCATGCCAAATCCAAAAATCTTGAGAGGCGATCGCTTCCAATAAAATGAAAGGAGTATTCCCGTGATCACCCCTACAAAATTGAGCTTTTAAAGCATGTGGGCAATTCTCCCACGGCCAATCTGTACAATCAATGCTTCATATCAGCCCCGGAAACCCATGAACTCGATGGTGATGCTCATAGAATCTGTCAACGTCAGTAACCGTCGGCTTTCGTAAATACTCTGCACCATATAACTCCATTATGGCCTCACAAAATTTATAGAGACACGCACGAACTGTTGACGAACCCATTTGCACATATTCGTCAAGCATATCTGGATTGACTCCGTATGCCAATTGACGAATTGAGGAAGTAATTTTTATCAAAGGAGAAATACCAAGTTCGCCAACACAATTAGGAGTTTGTTGGAAATAAGGTGAATGATCGGTTACCTCTCGTACAATTCGTGTGAATAGTCTGCGGCTCATTCGGAAACGATCATGGAATTGTTCATCGACGTATGTTGGGTTAGCGCAGAAGTAAGCAGTCACTAAACGGTCATGAGCACCCACACGATCACTATCAACACGGTTTTGTAATGCCTTATTAGGTTGTGACGCTTGATAAGCCTCCCAACAATCTTTCGCAAACATCAAAAACTCGTTACTAACTTCATCTTCATCATCCGAATCGGCAAAAAATATATCGTAAGAATTCATGGTTTGAGAAAATATATAGATTTTTTGAAATAGGATTGTGTGAATTAAAGTGTTGTTTAGTTGTGTATTTATAGGGGAATTTTATTTATTTATTTTTTATTTTTTTTCCAACGTTACAATTCAAGCGGTAATTTTTTTTTTTTTTTTTTTTTTTTTTTTTTTTTAGTCACAAACGGTCACAAGCATTAAAGTGTGGGAGATTTGGATCAAAACACAACAAAATATGCAATAGATAGTCGGTCGAGCTTGAGACCGACTTCATGTAATTGTCCCTTGTTTCTCGGTCGCGACCTTCTCCCCACACCAAGGCCGACCGACTCGACCGTTTGAGACCGAGTCGGTCGAGGTCGTTATTGCATGCAGCCTTATAGTTTGGTGAAATTAAGGTTTAAAGATCAAGTCATTAAGTGGAGTGTGAAATTTAATTTAAAAAAAAAAAAAAAAAAAAAAAAAAAAAAAAAAAAAAGATGGGTTCAAGAGTGTTTGTTAATATTACAATCATTTAAATACAATGTACAACCCTCATTTTATATTAATAGCATTAAAAACACCCCTACACCCAATATTTCAATCTTTTAAACACAATGTACAACCCTTCATCTTAACCTAGACATGAACCTGTGACCAAGACTCGACTCGATACACAAAGTTGTGACCAAGAAAATTTAGGCGTCGGAATGACATCCCGTGACATTTTTATTAATTCCGTTGAAAATTTTTATTTCAGGGTACCCGCCGCTGCAACGCACGGGTACCCTGCTAGTAATTTATTATGTTTGAACATTTATACATTTACATGAGTGAAAATGAAAAGATAACGGTTAAGATATAAATGTGAACACAATAAAATAGAGTATCCAATGTGAAAAAAACATTTATAAAAGCTTAAACAAACACTTCCTTCTATAGGGTAAGGATCCAGTGAGAAGAAAACTTAAAATGAGAAGGATGAGAAATAATTATAACCACACATTTGAGATGCATTGACTTGATTTAGATGCATCTATATTCATTTAGATGCATCCCAATTAGTTTCGAAAGTGATTTTGAAGTGAAAACGATACAAAGTAGTACTAACAACAAATTTGACCCGCAGAGGACAAAAAATGTATAGGATTCGTCTAACTTGATGAAATGTATCTAATATATGTATATGCATCTAATTTTTTGCTAGAAAATATATTATGGTGCATCTAAAAGACTAGGGATGCATCTAATTCAAGTCGATGCATCTCAAATATTTAGTTATAATTATTTCTCATCCTTCTCATTTTAAGTTTTCTTCTCATTTGATCCTTAGTCTCCTTCTATAAAGACAAGGACTAATTTTATAAAAAATATAATAGTAAAAAGTTTATCGGTTCCGGTTGTGACATTTCTTCATTACCGGTGGTATGAATCATTGTAAGTTACTAGTAATACTCTTGATTTTGCTTGTTCATTTCATTCTAGTGTTTGGGTTACTTTTTATTATTGTCAATGTTTTCCATATGTTAGGGTTTCGATTGTTTTAATTCCGTAGTTTATTTATTTACTTTAATTTGATAGCATTACAAAAACTACCTAGTACTCCGTATGTGTTTAAAATATCTGCCCCAAACATAAATGCTGTTATTTAGTGCTGATTTTGTTGTTGTATGGATTTTACTTACTTTGTATGTTACGTTGGAACTTTATTTATGTGAAGGTTGTTCAGTTTTGAATTTTTCATAAGTTTTGTCTCGGCCATTGTCATTGTGTTTGATTCGTTTGATAACACGAGTCCTGGGGGTACTCTTTAACGATCTTCATTTGTATTCTATAAGGAAGAAAAAACCAACAATCATTAGCTGTTGTGGTGGGGGTACTCTTTAACGATGTTCATTTGTATTTTATCATTACTAGTCGATAAGTTACCAGTTGTCTTAATTCATTTATTTGACACACTAGATCGGTCTAAATGAATATATATTCTTAAACAACATGACACCACTACTAACGTATTTCAACAGCCCTAGAATGCTCTGCGCCAAACATATATGCTTTTACTCATTTTGTATGCTGATTTTACTGCTCTTGTATGCTATTTTTAGTACCCCTTTTACCACTCTTGTAACCTGTTTTTACTGCCCTGTTGTATGCTGTTTTTAGTGCCTTAAAAATGCTGTTTTTATTGACTTCGTATGTATGTTGTTGGAATGCTGTTTTTACTTTTACTGCCCTTTTGAATGGTTTTTTTTACTGACTCTGCATGTTTTTACAGAAGTGCAAGAATCCGACGATGGTATTATAGTAAAATACTGATATTGAAGCTGATAAACAACCTAATGGAAGAACAAGTTCAAAGTCAACCAAATGAAATCAAAATACAACAAATTATGGATGAAGAAGATCGAATCAGTGATTTACCTAATGGCTTACTACTTGATATCCTGTCTCGTTTAGATTCAACAAAAGAGGCTATTAGAACAGGTGTACTCTCCAAACGATGGCAACATCTTTGGCCTTCTGTTCCCAACCTCACCTTCCATCATTATCAAAATAACGATGATTTACGCCCTGACCCTGACCCTGATTTCTTTTCGTTTGTCAAATGTCAACCATACCCTTACTCAATATCGCCGACTAAACCTCAACAAATTCAGACTTAATACCAAATACGTTATCCAATATGAATCGCTGGTCAATGAATGGATTCGCTGCGTTGTTAATCTTAATGTGAAAGAGGTTCATTTGATATTAACCCCTACTGATAGGGTATCTCAGCATAACTTAGACCAGATTTGTTTCATCAATTCAAACTTTACTCATTTGTGTTTCGGCGGATGTATATTGAAACCAACTGGTGGCATTAGTTGGACAAACCTTAAGAGTTTGTCTCTAGCATTTGGGAAAGTAGACGAAGATTTAATTCAGAATATATTATCCGGAAGTCCTGTGCTAGAAACTTTAACACTGTTCTTTGTTCATGGTATTAGGCGGATTGATATTAGTTCAAATAGTGTTAAGAACTTGTGGTTGGGTGGATTCATGGACCATGAACAAGATCCAAATACCGCACATGTTGAAATCAATGCTCCTTATATTTTTTCCCTAAAAATTAGTAGTATTTTGATTTTGTCGAAGCTTGTGTTGCTAAATGTATCTTCATTAGTGAAGGCTGAGTTAGATTATGATGTGGTTGCTGTGGGTCATTCTGGGACAACAAATAAAGAATTCACAGAAGAGATGCTGAAAGGATTGATACTTAAACTTCGCCATGTCAAGGAGCTTAAAATTGGGGATCTTTGCTTAGAGGTACAACTTCCTTTTTTACTTTGGCATATGTGTATCTTTGTGAAAATTATTGATCACGCTCTTTAGTATTTTAGTTTTTTATAGACTAATCTTTGAAAAACTTTTTATGAGTATACATAATTGAAGTAAAAAAAAGATGTGTATTCAGCAAAAAGTTAGATGTATGTTTTGAAAACGACTTACAGCTTTAATATGATAAACTTCTTCTTTTCTTTTCTTCATCAAGTCTGATTTCTTAGAATCACATTACTGCCAATCATATGATTCTAATGTTCATTCGTGAGTTTGAATATCTTTTTATGGAACTGAGTGCAAGTTCTGTCTTCAGTTTGCTCTAATAACAATTAAGCCATACATGCATTGGATCGTTTTAACTTTCATGTTCTTCTCTTTGCTGTTATGTTTTTGTAGGCTCTCTTTGGTTTGGAAGCTAAAGGTTTCACTCTACCATCCAACATCAAGACAGATGAAACTTGAGATTGGGACGTACAATTGCTTATTCATGGTGCTGTTGGTTGATGAGTTTAATTTACGGTTGGCACTTTGACTAGAACTGTTAGTGCGTTCCTAATGCATTTATCTCCCAAGTGATTTTGATTTAGCACATTTTGTATCATGGTTGGTTGGTTTAATCCTAAAAAACTAATCCAGTAATTGTTGGCAGTATGTTAAGACGATTCTTGGTTTCTAAGTTTATTAAATATTGGTCGCGTCCATTCACATCTTATTTATGCTATAATTGTTCAAATGTATCGAGTCCAAACTGGCAAGCATGTTTGATTGTGTTCCTTTTGATTTTTTCTATCAGTTTGGTTCATTATGCATGCTTGTAGTTTTTAGAACATCCAAATATGGCATTTTGATGACCAAACACAGATCATGCATTCGTGGTTCGGTAGAGGGGATGACCAGTGAGATGAGTGGTTGTACGTCCGGCTTTCAACCTGGCCTTGAACTGATATGTTGCCTGGAATAATACTAGTTGGGCTTGGGTGATGTCTTTTTTCTTCAGACTAATTTCTTTGCTCTGTTTGCTGAAAGGCTTTTAACACAAAAGTTATTGGGACTGGGACTCACCATTTTTTATTTTAAATTTAGCTATAAATGTAAAACAACATAATACATTGATTAAAAAAATAACATTACAGGAAACTAAAATAAAAATATTGAAAATGACATTTAAAACTGTAGTGAAAACTTGTATTGTATTGTCCTAGACAATAATATCACAACCATAATAAAATAAAGACTTAAATTACACATTTCTGGTTAAGCTTTTCAACTACTTTCTTAAAATCACACAAAAATGTATCACACTTAAGATCAATTAAAATTTTAAGTAGTCAACTTTATTTATCTCAATTTAAGGTATCCTCCAAGTTATTTTTTGTGCAATATTTTTTCGACTTTTTGAAAGATGCTATCAGTCATTTTTTCGGGATAATTGGTTAATTAATATGATTTATCGAGCATTTACAAGTCATTTTGGATAAAATTATGACCAGTAATCGCGCACAAAAAAAAAATAAATAAAAAATACTTGCATTACACAGAAAATAACTTGAATACCTTAAATTGAGAAAAAGAAAAATGTTAAGTATCTAAATTCAAATTGACTTTAAGTAAGATAATTTTTTGTGCGATTAACCTTTTTCTTTTTAAGTCTATTTTTATATAAAGTTGCAACCTTTATTCCACATCTCATCTCAAATTCACTAAAAGTTACAATCTTGTGAAGATTGGTCGAAGATTAAGGGTTATTAAAGAGATTAATGATAATTAAGGATATTTTGGGTTATAAGCTATGAAAGTAGGTTGAAGTTTAAGTCGTTTCTCATTGTTTTCATCTCCTAATCTAAGGTGGTGTTTGTTTGTTTGTTTTTGTTTTTGTTTTTTTTTTTTTTTTTTTTTTTAATACCTTTTAACAACATCTTAATCTGACTCATTCAGATGCAGTTAGACATTTAGGTCATTAAGACTGGTTGTTATTTTCATGTCATTCAAAGGCGATAAGAGGCAATTTTTGTTAAGAGTGTGTTTTTTCCCGACCATTAAGAGGTAGTAAGAGGCATATATACCTCTTACTGAACTAGATGTGGATGGTGTCTTAACACCTCTTACTATCTCTTTTTTTATTCTTTTTTTATATATTATTATTATTATTATTATTATTATTATTATTATTATACAATAGTATAAAGAGCGTGTACTGTTCACCATAGCCTCTTAGGCAACCACTTTTTTGGGGTTAGCCCAAACCCGATAAAATAGCCCCACTTTTTTCGGATCTTACTCACACTTTCCTCTCCCTCCTCTCTCATCGTATTGCTCCGACACCGGAAAAAAAACCGCTGGATATAATTGCCCCGATCCGACACATTTATAACTACAGTGCAGATTGTGAGTATCGCTACAGAAGCATATTATTTTAATGTGAATTGTGGCTCTTATGTGGCCAGTTGTTGCAAGGTACAGGTACATACACTTTTTCTCAGCCACATCTTTGCTCATCTCTAGATCATTCTTTCTTGGGCATACTTTCCATATGCTGTTTTCATGAAATCACTGTTTTGTGTACGTTTCGAATTCTTAAGCTTTTGCCTAATTATGTTTTCCCATCTTTTAATTCCTTCTTTAATATGAATGATTACTGGGTGTACAATCTTTAGTTTATGTTTAATTAACTTTTTATGCGCTTAATTACATGTTTGAGGTGTGTGATGGTGGATTTTTTTTATTAGGGTTTTGGCATATTTTTGGGGGTTTTCTGCATTATGCTTTTTTTTTTCCTTCTATTAGTCTGTTTTTTTTTTTTTTTTTTTTTTTTTTTTTTTTTTTTAATCAAAGTTTTGTTATTCTGCTACTTGCCAGCATAGTATGAAATTGTTTTCGCTGTAGTAGACCACTTAAGTATACTGATGTTCATACCTTTTTCTTAAACTTAAATGATAATTGGGTTTTTGATGAAATGTTAGTAGATCACTTCAAGTCTAACATTGATACTCTATTTAAAGAAGGGCGCTATTTTTCTTTTATGTGTATGTTGTATACACTCCTAGCTATCCACTTTTTAGGTATATAACTTGATATGATGCACTAATGACTTGACATATTAATCAATAATCAGTTTATTTATTATTTACTATGGAGTACATTTGTTGCAACCTTGGTGGTGTGGATGTTTTATTAAGTTTTAATAAATGCAGAACCGACTAAAATAAACCGATTACTTATTTGGTTAATTTGGTTTGGTTTTGATGCCAATGAAGAACAATAGTAGCTGATATAACAAGTTACAAAACTAAAGTAAAAAATACATTTTGAACACATAATATTTACATATGGTGTTCAGTCATTTGAGAAATGCCTGTGTTATATACAACCAAAAAGTGTTAAGTGTATTGTGGAAGTTTAAGATATGAAGGATTATACTTTAAACTCCAAAGTTCTTTTTGGCATATAATTTAGTGGAATATGCAGACTCTAAGTTCTGTAAAAGTGAGAGGATAATACTTTAAACTTCAAAGTTCTTTTTTACTCATTTTCACCCATGTGAAAGTATAAATGTCAAAACATAATGAATTAGACTGTTGGGCTTATCGATGTTGGATTTCTTATGTTAATGTTATCTGTCATGAGCTTGGATGGTTTTGTTTCTGAATTGCTTTTTCAAATTGTTGTTGTAGGTATCGCTTCGTGTAATCGGAGGGCAGCACATTCTGAAACTGTGTTTGCAACCATCATGGATGCGTTCCTGGCCAAAATTACAGTTGAGGTAATCTGCATATTGGTGGGGCAAATTGTTGAATTTGCAGCCATGGCAAGTTGGCCCTTCTGTTTACTTTGTCATACTAAGTGCTTTTGCACAAATCTAGGAAAGACCTCATTGCCTATATAACGCTAAGCAACCTCATGGTAGCTTTTCTGCATACGTGAAATCGATTATTGATATGTTATATAGGCAATCAGGCTGTTTGGTTCTAAGTTATGTGACTGAAATTGTGCGAAGTGTGAGAACAACCATATCTTGGCGGGGCTTTTACACTAATGCAACCATGGTGGTTGTTACGCCTTTGTGAAATCGGTTATTGATAGATTATATAGGTAAAATTGTTTTTTAAGAAAGTTTTAAAGGCTGTGATGATTGTTATAATTTCGGTAAGAAGTTCCGAACCTAACTTGGTAGGCCAATGACCGGATGGCATAGCATATGTGGCTGCTATGCAACCGGATTTGTTTGCAGCCGTTGTGGAATTCGGATACTTCTGTGACGTGACCACCATATACAGATCTGAGCCTAACATCACTAAAAAATTAGGTCGTTTTCGATGTTAAATGGTTTATGTGTACGTTTTATTTAATTTTTAGCCTCATTCTAATTTTATAACTTTATGATGGTTGGATTTTGCTTAACCGTTACTGTGTTACCTCATTTGGGGTAAGTAATTTATTGAGAACCTTGAATATCTAAAACCTGCTTTCCTGCTACTCTATATAATGTCGCCCGTCGGGAATCTCAGGTACATGAATATCTGTTTATATTCCCGTTATTTATTTGCGAAGTGCAGGTTAAAAACCTGAATATGAGATAATCACAACTGACATCTTTTTTTCTTTTCTTTCTCAGTTTGCGAAGCGAGAATGGAAGCGCACATAAAACTTGAGAAGTGCCCAAGGATTCGGATTAAAATTCAGGTATATCATAGAGTAGAATAAAATGCTTTACTGATGTCGACTTTCCTGGAATTTCTATCTTGGTGGGCCAACACCACCACAATGGTGTCTGCAACCATGATGTCATAGGTTAGATATAAGGCTTAAAAGAAATTTACTTTATATCAACTACGAAACATTTTCACTGAAAAATTAATGGTCTAAAAATAAACGGATACGCGTAAACACAAACTTCGATTTTTATACATGTAACGAGGATATCACAAGTCCCAGTTCTGCCTTCAAAAACAAAATTTGCACCTCTCAATCCAACTTTTTTTCCGTGCTTGCTAATCTTTCACTCTCTATTGTTTATAGATGAAAAAAAATTTCATCTGTATAATTGTCCTAAAACCTTTAACATTGGCTCACAGGAGGTGAAGATGGGAAGAAAGCAACAAAAGAAGTCTTATACAGAAGCAAGTTCTGCCATTCTCTATGAGCCCAGGTATGCACAAATGTCTTAAATTCGCTTCAATAGTGACAAATATAGGCTTTTAGCATTTTCGATACAAGTCTGTCAAAGACTTACATTGGAGAGTTTGTGAAAGACTTGCTTTGATTACTAAAAGCTACCTTCTACGTACTTTGCCACTCATAAATTTGGGCGGCCGAGTGATTTTGATGTTGATTTAATGGTCTGCAGCAGGTAATACTGGCCGTATTTGGCACTTTTTGACCCATATAATTTATACCTGATAGGGGGAACATGTCAGATTGGTCAAAACGGTGAAACTTGAAAGTCATCCGAATTCTATATTCAATTGCTCAATCAACATTTGCAAATGCAGTAACCTCATTTTCAATGGCTTATGATCGTATCAGCTTGGGCTAATGATTTAAAATAACTAAATAAGTCATAGGCTTAGCTCTTGAGACATTAAAAACGAGCATTTTTGTTTTCTAAATCTTCACTAAGCATATAAGCCCTACAAATAAGCTAATCTAAACACCCCATTAGTGTGTCTATGAAACATATGAAGGTTTTTTTATTTGTGGATTTGAGTTTATAAGAATAATGATGGTATCTAATTTAAATTCAAGTAACAACGATAAAATGAAATTAAAGGCGGCATATGTGCTAAGGATCCTGTTCGTCCGATAGTAATTCTTTTGATGAGGGCATTTGGATTTCCCTTTAAGCCACTACTGCCTGTGTCACTGGACAAAGGCCTAATCACAAAAGCATGTTACATTTAAATTACTAAAATCCAGTAATGAAAAATAGTGTAATTGCCCTGCCCAAAACTAATAAAATTAGTGGAAAATTGTTAATAACGAGTAGTCACTTTATAAAGGAGGTCAATAGCTTGATACAACAAGTGCCGGGTGATTATGGTTTGGAAGTGTTGATATGTAATTTCATAAGATGGACTCATCTATATTTGCTAACACGATTTTATCTTGCAACATCAGGAAGATCAAAACATGGCTGCACGGTTGGCCACAGCAATGTTCAACTCACTGAAAGTAAGACCAATTTAGGTAGTGATGACGTATAGCCTATATTTGGGCCGCAAGCCCAAATGATAGACATTACTTACACTTAAGCCCATCACGAATGGGCTACCATGACAAATGGTATGGGCCGCAGTATTAATACTTTGGGCCCATGAAGCACAAAGGCCCAATCTAACTCACCGGATATCCGATAAGGATTATCTATTCAAGGAATAGATATCCTTACCTCGGATAAGCACCATGCGTGCGAAGAGTAAGGAGCAAGAAACACGGTTTCTTAGCCCTATATATAGAATCATACGATTCTCATCCAAGGTACGATTCACATAATCCCTAAACTCTTCAACCAAAACCTAAATTCGATTACTTACTCTCACGCCGGAGTCTAATCGGGGGAGACAATCCCTCGATAAGCCTAACGGTGTTGTTTATTTTTCTTAGTACGCAGGTAACAAAGTGCTAAGGAACGAATTGATATAAGAGCAAAGCCCAACAATCAGGTACGCCCAACTTTTGTATCAACAAGTGGCGCCATCCGTGGGACCCTACAACGAACTAGAATGACGAAACATAAGAATTCGAGCCAGCGGACTCCGCAACCAGAAAAACGTGACCATCTGAGGAAGAATCAACAAGATCCAACCTCTAGACAAGTCGCTGGGACAACCAGCACACCTGGTCACCACGAGCCAGGGACAACCCAACCTCCCCCAGCGGTAGAACTACCCAGGATTACTCTAGAGGTCCCCAGCGTTATGAAACCCTAACCGCCCTCATGCAGGAAGAAGCGGCAAGAAGAGCAGGCGCGGATCTGCAAACCCGACTTAATCTTGGTCCAGAACGCGAACCATCACCACCACGCCACCCGCGAGGAAGACGTACAGAACGTACCTCTGTCCATGATAGGTTAGGTGCGGTACCTGACTCACAAAACTCTGGAGACAGCGGTAGGCGCACCAATGTCCATTCCAGACTTGGCAGTCGGGGAATACACGATCGATTAGGGCCTCAGCATTCGCCAAGCCAAGGATCTTCCAAACCTGAAAGTAGGCGAATACAAGATAGATTGGGGGGAGGAGATCCCCAAGCAGAGATCCCTCAGGCTCCTCTTCTGAAAGGAGCAGGCGCAAACGCTGAAGGAGAGATTATTCTTCCTCCAGCGATTCCTCGGACAACGAGGATAAAGAAACAGGGCACTGGAAATCAAAAGGAAGACGTCGCGAGGAAGAGAACGAGGATATGTCTCTCCCATGGCGACGCCATAAAATTGATGCGTTCACACGTCGCATAAGTGATTACTCAGACGACAGGCGCAGGCGCATGCCCACTAATGTGAAGACATACGATGGAACAGGTGACCCAGACGACCACCTAAAAATTTTCGAGTCAGCCGCAACTATCGAAAATTGGCCACAGCCTGTGTGGTGTCACATGTTTAATTCCACATTGGTAGGGAACGCGCGCACATGGTTTAGCAAACTCCCACGTAGGAGTATAGGCGGCTTTGAGGAATTACGAAAAGCATTCCGCCACAACTTCACCCAGCGAAAGAAGTGCGCTAAAAATCCTGTAGAATTGGCAAGGGTGAAGCAACGGCAAGGGGAATCAACCAGCGCCTTTATGGAGCGCTTCAAGGATGAGTGCATACAAGTCAAAGCATGTCCCGAAATACTAAAAATTTCAGGATTCATGAATGGAATTAATAATCCAGAACTCATCCGAAAGCTCAATGATAGAGTTCCACAGTCTTTCGATGAACTCACAAAACGCACCAGATCCTTTATACAAGGAGAAGCAGCTGCTGCGGATAGCAAAAAAGGATATTCAAACTATAGGCAACAAGAACAGCCGCGGAGACAATCCAACGATCAAAACAATAACCGCGGCAGGAACTACCGCAGTGGAAGAGACAACGACAAATATACTCCTCTCACCAAAACTCCAAGGGAGATATTTGCGACAGAAGGTGCAAACTTCCCAAGACCACCACCAATTAAAACGGCAGAAGAAAAACGCCAAGGTAGTGGATACTGCGAGTACCACGGCCAAAAGGGCCATACAACTAACGAGTGCGTCCAACTGAAACAACTAATCGAAAAATTAGTGAGAGAAGGAAGGATGGACCACCTCGTAAAAAACATCAAGGAAGGAAAAGAGAGACAGAGAAATGGGGGCAAGAAAGAACCCCCAAAGGAAAAGGCTGATACTATATACATGATACAATCATGGCAGCGCAAAATAAAGCAAAAAGTCAGCCAAAAATTCTCTCCAGAAAAAGAGATATCCTTCCCTACAATAGCTGCGGACAACGCAGTCGTGGAACCTCTAACCATTGAAATACACACAGGGGGACACGACATCCACCGCATGTATATTGATGGAGGAGCATCCGCAGACATTATGTATGATCACTGCTTCAAAAGGCTGCGACCTGAAATCCAAAGTCAGTTGACACCAGCTACAATGTCACTAACAGGATTCACAGGAGAAAAGATTTGGCCCATGGGGCAGTTACGCTTATTGGTGGTCGTAGGAGATGAACAACACTCAACCGCTACATGGATAAATTTTATGGTAATAAAGTCTCCTTCACCATACAATGGTATAATTGGAAGACCGGGAATATCATCCATGCGCGCAGTACCATCCACAGCACACGGAATGCTCAAATTCCCAGTTAAAGGAGGAGTGGTCACTCTCTACAACACAACGGTACCACCAAGAGAATGCATCGCAGTAACAACTGAAGCAGAGACTATTCCAGAACAGCGCACGGAAAAATCGCCAAATTTAAAGGTCGCTATTCACCCAGATTATCCGGAACAACAAGTTTCGATCGGAGGATCTTTATCTGACAAAGGTAAAGCATCCGTATGCGCACTCTTGCAAAAGAATCTAGACATCTTTGCATGGGAACCAAAGCATATGACGGGAGTACCTCGCTCTATCACAGAGCACAAGTTACAAATCCGACAAGGATACCCTCCAATACGACAAAAGAAGCGCGGCCAGGCACCAGATCGTGCAAAGGCTATTTTGGAAGAAGTACACAAGTTAGTAGACGCGGGCATCATGCGCGAAGTGTACTACCACGACTGGCTTTCAAACCCAGTTATGGTAAAGAAGAGCGATGGTAGTTGGAGGATGTGCGTGGACTTCACGGACCTCAACAAAGCATGCCCGCAGGACTGCTATCCACTGCCAGAGATAGACTGGAAGGTCGAGTCCTTATGTGGGTACCCCTTCAAGTGCTTCCTAGACGCATATAAAGGGTACCATCAGATCCAAATGGCAGTGGAGGATGAAGAAAAAACAGCTTTCCACACCAGTCAAGGGGTATACTGCTACACAAAAATGCCTTTTGGCTTAAAGAACGCAGGCGCGACATACCAACGGCTGGTGGACACAGCTTTCGGAAAACAAGTAGGCCGCAACTTGGAAGTCTACGTTGACGACCTTGTTATAAAAAGCCATACAGAGGACGAATTGGTGCGCGACATCGAGGAAACATTCCGAACGTTGGGGCGGATAAACATGAAATTGAATCCAAAAAAGTGCACCTTTGGCGCAACTGAAGGCATGTTCCTCGGATATTTGATAGAACCCGATGGAATCAAACCATGCCCAGAGAAGACAAAGGCTGTTATTGATCTCCCCTCCCCGCGCACACTCAAAGAAGTCCAGTCACTAAATGGAAAGTTAGCAGGGCTGAATCGCTTCTTATCTAAGTCAGCGGACAAATCCCTTCCCCTCTTTAAAACACTCACGAAGTGCACAAAAAAGGGAGACTTTCGCTGGACTAGCGAAGCAGAAGAAGCTTTTCAACAACTTAAACACCATCTGGCATCTCTTCCCAAACTCGTCGCACCGCGACCAGGGGAAGAACTAATCATGTACTTATCAGCAACCCATGGAGCAGTTAGCGCAGTACTATTGACAGACAGAGACTCCGTCCAGACACCCATATATTTTGTAAGCAAGGCCTTGAAGAAAACAGAGATTAACTATAGTGCTATGGAAAAGCTGGTCTTGGCTCTAGTGTTCGCATCCAAAAGACTGCGCAGATACTTTCAAGCGCATCCAATAGCTGTAATCACTGATCAGCCAATTAAACAAGTTATCTCCAAACCGGATGCATCAGGACGCTTACAAAAATGGAGTGTACTGCTAAGTGAGTACAACATCTCGTACAGGCCGCGCACTGCAATCAAAGGACAAGTCTTAGCTGATTTTATCGTGGAGAAGCCAGATAGTGACAGCCCAACATCTGCAGCTAAAATGGACCTACAAGAACCTTGGACACTGTTCACCGATGGATCCTCATGCGCAGATGGATCAGGCGCAGGCCTTATTCTTACAAACCCAGAAGGTATGGAATTCACCTATGCGCTACGCTTTGAATTCACAGCCACAAACAATGAGGCAGAATATGAAGCCCTACTAGCCGGACTACGCATAGCAATCCAACTGGGTATACGCAACCTAGAAGCAAACGTAGATTCGCGCCTAGTGGCTAACCACGTGCTAGGTGAATACGAAGCCAAGGATGACCACATGATCCAATACCTGGATAAGACAAAATCTTTGATCAAAAACTTTGATAGGTTCACAATAAAACAAGTACCTAGAGGAGATAACAGGAAGGCGGACGCACTCAGCAAGATTGCATCCACAAGCTTCGCACACCTTTCAAAACAGGTATTGGTGGAAACCCTAAAGAACAAGTCAATCTTGGATATGGAGATATCAACGGTGATAGAAGAACAAAATCCTACGTGGATGACACCTATCATCGAATTTATTAGCAAGGGAATCCTACCCCAAGATAATAAAGACGCTCGAAGAATACGGCGCACAGCGCAACGATTCGAATTACGCGACAACGTACTCTACCGGCGATCTTTCTTACAACCATGGCTCAGATGTGTTGGACCCCTCCAAGCAGACTACGTACTCCGCGAAATTCACGCTGGGTCATGTAGTATGCACTCAGGGCCACGATCCGTGGTGGCAAGCGCTCTAAGGTCAGGATACTATTGGCCAACAATGCACCGCGACGCACGCGATCTAATAAGAAAGTGCAGCAACTGCCAAGTACATAGGCCCATTCCGCGCCGACCACAGCACGAGCTAACACCAATCACCTCACCCTGGCCATTTTACAAATGGGGTATTGACATCGCAGGACCTTTCCCCGTCGCAGCTGGAGGAATAAAGTTCCTCATCGTAGCCATAGACTACTTCACAAAGTGGATCGAAGCAAAAGCAGTGGTGAACATTACAGGAAACCAAGTCAAGCGCTTTGTTTGGGACAATATTGTCTGTCGCTTCGGCCTACCAGGCGAGATCGTATCAGACAACGGAAAACAATTCTGTGATAACCCATTCAAAGATTGGTGCGCACAATTAAACATCACACAACACTTTGCTTCAGTCAAACACCCACAAACCAATGGCCTAGTTGAGCGCGCTAATCGCAGTCTAGGCGAAGGCATAAAAGCGCGCCTTGACAGACATAAAGGAAGATGGGTAGATGAGCTCTCGCATGTCTTGTGGGCGCATCGCACGACAATCAAAACCAGTACTGGCGACACGCCATTCTCCTTAGTCTATGGAACAGAAGCCGTCATACCAGCCGAGATAGGAATGCCAACTATACGCACGGCAGAGGTCAACGTCACAACAAATGACGAGGAACGACGCATAGACTTAGATATACTGGAAGAAAGACGCGAACGCACAGCTATACGTGAAGCAAAGGCTAAGGCAAAAATGAAGAAGTATTATGATGCAAAAGTCAAAAACACTTCATTCAGACCAGGAGACTTTGTTTACCGCGCCAATGACGCGAGCCACGTAGAAGACACAGGCAAGCTCGGACCCAAATGGGAAGGACCTTACGAGGTCACAGACGCGCTCGGCAACGGCGCATACAGATTGCGCGATATGGAAGGTCACGACCTAACGCGCACTTGGAACATCTGTAATCTCAAAAGATGTTACTTTTAGGCTACGGCCCTTACACAAACACACTCACACCCTACGAGGTGCCCAATAAGTGTTTGTCTTTCTTTTCTTTCTTAGGAATTATGTTTTCCATTTTTTTCAATAAACTTGCAAGTATTAATAAAATGTTATGGTTTCTAGCTAACTCCATAGCGCACTTTTACTTTATTGCATATATGTCAATATTGTCTATCTTATATTTTTGCCTACATGGCGTGCATGCACCACTTAAAGACCCACGAAGGCATAAAGGATGAGTTAACCTACTAATTTACTCGTTGAATAAGAGGGTTGCAAACCCATCAACATTGGATCACGTATCCTTGCTAAGCGCCTTACTCTTGAGACGTCAAAGTAAGTTTCACATGCGCACCCCACGACGGATGCGCATATACCAAGTACACCGTACGAGCTTAGCAATATAACGAGCCAAGACACTTGGTCAAAAATAAAACTTAGCAAACAATGCAAGTATACTTAAGTCACGCACTTAAAAAACTTAGTCGAAAATAAAACTTAGCAAACAATGCAAGTATACTTAAGTCACGCACTTAAAAGACTTAGTAAAATAATCAAACTTAGCAAACAATGCAAGTGTATTTAAGTTACGAGCTTATAACAAAATGTATCTTATTCCATACTTATTAAATTACAAGGAAAAATACATAAGTTCACAAACAACCTATATGCTATGGCGATGATCATGGCTCTCTTCTGGAGCGGCGGAACTTCCCGCCTCCTTCAGCTTACTCAAGGTTATAGCATCCTGGAGCGACACAGTTGGAACACTCACGGCAACGCCATCAGATCGAGGAAGGTGCGCAGCACCGATGCCGCACATCACAGCATTGCCCTTAATGCCCTTTTTTATGGCAACCCTTTGCTCGTGACGCTCTAGCACCTCCTTCAAAGGGACTTCCTTCTCCAGTGCAAAAGGCTTGAGGATATCACGGGGCCGCGCAAAAACTGGGACTTGAAGCTGCGAGACATCAGGTTTGAGATAATAATCTACCTCCTCTTCAGCATTCTCCCCAAGATGACGCTGCAACGTCAGACCCGCCATGAGCACATCTATGGGGTCATCTTGGTCGCGCTCCAACCTCCCTATATGCGGCAACTCAAGAACCTTCAGCCCCGCCATCGCCTGCACCAGCTCATCGTACGCCGTTGAGCTATAACCAGGAATCTCCGCCAAGTCTTTCTCCAACAACTTGGCCTCACGGAGCTCTTCCAGGACCTGCGAACGGCCACGCGCCATTGCGCAGTGAACAACCTTCCCAAAGGCTTCCACCACCTCTGCAGACTCCAAAGTACTCAGAGCTGCCAGACGAAGCCCATGGCTGATCAACCACCTGCATTCACAAAGTGATAATAAAGTAAGATACGCAATAGAGCGAACAAGCAAATTTAAAAGACAAGGACGTAAGAATACCTGCGCTCGGCTATTACAGACATAAGATGAGGATACAGCTCCTCGTCGTACTCGATGCTGAGGGCGCGCAGCTTCTCCTCATACATCACGAGCGTCTTCTCCATGCGCTCCTTGAACTCTTGCAGGCTAGCATAATGCTCAGACCTTTTTTCTTCAAGATACGCCCTCGACCACGATGCTTTTGCCTTCACCTGCTCAAGCTTCGACCTCGCATACAGCAGGTCCGCCAAAATGCTCATCTTATCTTGGGCGATTTTCTCAGCATGCGCCCTCGACTCCCCAAGCTCCACTTGCGCATCCGCCAATTGTGCGCGGAGGGCCACCAACTCCTCCTCCTTCTGGGCTAGAGCACGGCTCTCCCCAGCATACTTTCCCTTCAGCTGAGCAACAAGCTCAGCTTGGCGGGCAGTGGTCGCAGCCAGCTCATCCATCAGCTGCTGCGCCTCACCACCATCAACAGCCTCGGTATTCCCCTCCTTGTTTTCGTTCTGCGGAGAGGAAACCTCATCGTCCTTCGCGTCGTCATCCCTACGGAACAAAGACAGTCAACAAAAAATTACAACAAGTAATTGCAAAAAAAAAAAAAAAAAAGAGAAAGAGAGAAAGAATGCACACTTACAGAAATGGAGAAGCATCAGCCTTCAACCGTGCGCCGGAGGTCGAAGTTTTTTCTGCGTTCGACTCTGCGTCTTTGATGACGTGTCGACGCCTCTTGCTTGTGCCACTGGTTCCAGCACCTCCCTTGCGCTTTAAGTTCTGCGCAACTTCTTCCCTCAACACCTCCTCAGGCTTCAGGATCCGAATGCTGTCAGATGACCCTGAGCGCGCCTCCTCGCGCGCCACTTCCACTTCAGGCACCGCCTCCACAGTGGGCGCCACCACTACCTCTGGCGCCACACTCTGGACGGGTGTCACCACAAGTGGTGGCGTGTCCTCGGGGACTGTCGCGGGCAGAACAGTCAAACGCCCCGCGGTCGCTTCCAGCAAAGGCAGCTCCCCCTCCTTCAGAGGACGCACCCCTATGGTCACCTGCTTTGGCTTGTCAAGCTTCACCACTGCGAACAAGTCCATCTCTGCACATACAAAAATGAAGCAAGAAAACAACGAAAGATTAGTTGATAAATGCGCGAAGACACAGAATGAAAAACTTACAAACAATTACAAAGGATGAACACCCACCCCGGCCATCCTCACTCAGGAAAGTGGGAACCTCATCTGCTGCGCCAAAATACGCGCGACTCAATCCTACATGTACCAAAAACTCCTCCGGATAGGGGTTAATGGCCAATCGATTGGCATCTAACGTCTGCGCGTCAGCAATCCTATAGGAACCGGGTGCGGGACGCCCATCCCTTGGTAAAGACGCCTGAGTATAAAACTCAAAATTGGAGGGAAAGACCGCGTCGTCTACCCAAAAGAAATATTCCCTCCAATTCTTAAGGGAGTCAACCTTTTCCGTGTAACATTGAAACGCACGCGGGCGCTTCGCAAAGGACACCCAACCATTCGACCATGTTGAGTGATAAAAGGAGCGGAACAAGTCCACGGTTGGTTCTATCGCTAGTAAACGGCAGTTTACCTCAAAATTCGACACCTTCGCCGCACCTATACAGTGCAGCTGAGAGATGTGGAGGCGATAGTAATTGAGCAAGTCGCTCAGAAATATAGATATAGGTACGCGGTAGTTAGCGTACTCGAAAAATTTCGTGTATAAACCTATCTTCCCTTCGGGGAAGTCGGCTATACACGCATCGACATCTGGAGCCTCGGGATGTACATCCAAAGGCACAAAATAGTCGGAAGAAAACTGCGTGACGTCCTCAACAGACAACGCAGAGCGAAACTCCTCTAACTGAGCGACCATGTTCATCAAAAAACTAAGTGGACGCACACAAAGATTACCTACAGAAGCTCAAAGGTTTTCTAGCAAAAACGCTCTCAAAATGAAGAAGATGAATAGTGGTTGTGTGTGTATTTTACTGTGTGGTGAAAATAAAGGGGGGCGGCACTCTTATATAGGGTGGTAAAAACCCTAATTCACGCCCACGTGGATCCCACTCACAGTAAACGTGTGGCTAGAAGATCAAAAGGTACAACACTTTTTCCCGAATCCCAAGTGATACGTGGACACCACCCCCGATTACCGAGGTGACTATTTTGAACCTGTTAGGTGCATTGCACCTCCAAAAAGGCGGTAACAATTTGTTCATTCTCCCGCCACGCTTACCGCTGCTTACATTAAGTCTAGTACCCGCGGCTACGTGCCGCGCATACTAGACTGGGGGGACATGATGACGTATAGCCTATATTTGGGCCGCAAGCCCAAATGATAGACATTACTTACACTTAAGCCCATCACGAATGGGCTACCATGACAAATGGTATGGGCCGCAGTATTAATACTTTGGGCCCATGAAGCACAAAGGCCCAATCTAACTCACCGGATATCCGATAAGGATTATCTATTCAAGGAATAGATATCCTTACCTCGGATAAGCACCATGCGTGCGAAGAGTAAGGAGCAAGAAACACGGTTTCTTAGCCCTATATATAGAATCATACGATTCTCATCCAAGGTACGATTCACATAATCCCTAAACTCTTCAACCAAAACCTAAATTCGATTACTTACTCTCACGCCGGAGTCTAATCGGGGGAGACAATCCCTCGATAAGCCTAACGGTGTTGTTTATTTTTCTTAGTACGCAGGTAACAAAGTGCTAAGGAACGAATTGATATAAGAGCAAAGCCCAACAATCAGGTACGCCCAACTTTTGTATCAACAGGTAGTGTATCTGTCATTTTTTTTATTCATCACAGTTAATTCAGTTGTTGCAATGATGATAAACAAATATATGCTTAATTTTTTTTCCAGGGTTATGCATATTGTGGGAAAGAATCAGTACGGTTTGTTGCCATCTTACAGCGTGTGGTTGTGTTGAAGGTACCTGCTTCACATTTCTATGTTTTACTTTATAACCTCTGATATAAAACTGAAATGTACATACAGCCGATAAAGCTCATAAGCATATTAAAATTGTTTTGAATGAGCTAGCCCAAACACCCCCTAAAAAGACATAGGTTGTGTGGAGTGAAATGTCGAAACTTGGTAAACTGATTGTCACCAAGTCTGAAACGATGAAGCGAAAGTAAGATCCCACTAAATATGTGTTTTAATTTGCTAGACTGATTATCATATTCTTGCTATAGTCGGTTTTCTTTTGTTTTTGAACTTCTAGACTGGAAGTTTGAATTGATGCAACTTAGACTGTAGAGACATTGTAGATCAAAAATAGAATAACCTTGCATAGATTTATAGTCAGGTGTTAGTAGGATATGTATCGCGTAAAAATGGGAGTGGTTTTGAAATGGGTCAAACGGGTTAGTGTGTGGTCACGTAGGCCTGCTACCTTTCGATTTCTTCTGAATATTATAAGAACCAATATGGTAAATACAGATTTTTATCTATTACTTACTCCCAGAAGAATATAAGAGTAGCATAGGTAGATGGCGCAAGATGAGTGGGTTGGTGGGTTGGGTACTGGATCATAACAGGTTCGGCTCAAAAGTTATTTATGACGTTGTATTCTTCAAAATTTAATATTGGGCGACATTTTACCTGTTTGACCCATTCCTCTCTGCTACTTTACTTTTTACTATTTAAGATTAAAACGCAATCTCGAGGATATTTCAAACAAACTGTGAGAACCACTTTTAACGATGAGTATGTCATTCTTCTGGCTGGTAGTGTTTTCGCTTTTGGGGAGTCTTAGGCACAAAGAATTGCAGACATGGAACAAGAAAAATTCATAAACCAAGTTATACTGGTCACCCACTTTGAAGCAAATTCGGAATACTACAAGAGTACAAGGTACTAGATATCTTCTTTACACATACCCATTTCGAATGACATATATCTCTAAATATGAGCTACTTAATGCAGAATTTGTGGTTTAGCCGTTATACTAAGGATAGACACAACAAAACCGTGGTACTTTAACAAGCGTATCACTTGCACAAGGAAAGTGGCACCCGGGCTTCCACGTCAACAATGCCACCAGTTCGGTTCACAGCAAACATGAATCAAAACGGTATCAACTTTTCAAATAGTACGTATGCAGCTGCCATAATGCACACTCCTGTAATATGTACAGTAACCGCAATGACAAATGTACTGTAACTGTAGAATAACTCGAACGTGTACATGTTAGGCTGTAAAGTCATGTGTCTCCGTCCACTAGGTTGGGAACATGGTGGCGATATTGTATGTATAGTTTTGTAACGGTGTTTATGCAACAACCCAATCTAATTCCATATTAAACAAGTGTTTTTAGATTCTCTAATTCTTATTGTTGTAATGTTACGCTACCTGTGTTTATAAACATGAGTATTTGTTTTAATATACTTTGATGTTGATAAACGATGGTTGTGTGTTAATGTTGATATAGTTATCAGTATTTGCATGTTCGCAACGAAATATGTGGATGTTTTTTAAATGTCTGCAGTTTATTACTCTATAATTTTCTTTTATTTTTTCCTCAAATAATTCTGAATCCTTGCTTAACTTTTTTGTATATTTTTTTAAATGCACATCAGCTTTACAACATATAAGTAAGAGCGATTGTTGTTGGAAAAGTTAGCAAGATAGAGAGGGTCTCATAACTAGCAGATAGAGCAAAAATTCTTCTTGGAGTGAACAATTGGATCGCAGCTCCAGAGGACACAACGGAAAGAGATTTTTCGGTCGTTCTGGATTCGTCCCTCTTTTTTCTGCTAACTTGCGTATATAAAAACCCCGCGGCAACGCGCGGGTTAAAAACCTAGTTATTATTATTATTCATTTCTTTGTCTTGTTTCACATTTATTTTTCATATTAAAAGTAGTAAATAGAATCACGGCATATGTTTTGTTAGACAAAGAATGTATAAGATGATATGTGAAAATTCATATTTTTTTCAAGTTGAAGGATTCGGTTTCGGACTCATATATCTCCACTCTAACGCGATCCATATATTTAATCGTTTTAAAAAAGTTTAATTTACTCTGACACTTTTATTTTTGTCAAATAAACATGAAATTGCACGTTTTGTTGAAAATACTTTTAACTTTAAATTGATTATATTATAAAATTTGGTTTCTTATTTAATAAAATTTATTTATTGTGTGAATGCAATGCTTTTATATTTAAATTGTAAAAACTAATAGTTTAACACATCCAGACATTTTTAGAAAAACAAACAGTTTTATTTGAGTCAAATTCAGATTTCTCAACCACTAATTCAGATTAAGATGGGAATCAGATTCAGACTATTCTACCGCATATTCATATTCAGATGTGCGAATCAGATTCAGGACCTCTTAATAAACAAACAGCCTTATCCGGTGCTTTTTATCTTTCTTCAATACCCTCTTTTTATTATGTTGATTTTCATGTTTCGTTTAATTAAGGTTGTCATGTTTAGCTTTATTATGCCATTTTGCTTTATTAGGATGTTAGAGTACATTTTTACATGTTTGTTTGGGAAAATTGGTTGATTTGATGTTGTAATAAAAGTGGTGGTTTTGTTATGGTTGATTGTGATTTGATTTAGGAATTTTGATTTGAGGATAATCCAAAAAGAATACTTTCTCATTCTCAATATTATTGTCCATATTTTTTTTTCGGATGTCTCAAAATAATTGTTCACTTTCTTTTTTAAGTAAAAACTAGAGAATTTAGTGGAAGAATGTTCTATTTGAGTGGTTGAAAATTAAAGTGACTCAACTTTTATTAAATTTTGTTATTTTTGACTCCTAACAATAATTTTGAGACGGAAGGAGTATCATTTTAAGCTTAATTTTGATTTGTTTTAATTAAAACTTTGATTTGACGATAATCTTAAGGAGGTTTGCCCTTTAGAAGACTTACATCATAACAATGATTTAACTGTACCAACCTTCAATAAGATTTCACGGATGATTTCGGGTGGAAACATTTTTATTCGTTTTTTACTTGTTTCAACTTTAACAATTTCATTTTTTAAGAACGACGATTTTAACTATCTCACAACATTTACACCACATCTACATCACACGTCCTAAGTAGGACTTAAACCCACAACCGTTTATTTGAGGAGTTTCTCACACAATATGAGGTACCATCGAGAAACAAGCCCTTTGGTTTATAATTTCATTTTTCACATATGATTTTTTATAGTCTTTTGTCATAAAATGAATCTCACCTAAGTTCCATGAATCTAAACCACTTGCATCATCACACACTAACAACATATAATAGTTTACAACTTGCATAAATTATTGTGAGTGATTTATAGCATGATGCTTGTTTGTCTATAGTAAGTTATCTGGAAACAAATATGTGATTTTACCAAGCCATACCACACAAAAAACCTTTACAAAGTCTATTGAACCTAAAAAAAAGTTGGCTCATTTGTTAAAAAAAAAGAAGAAGAAGAAGAAAAAAAAAAAAAAAAAACGCGAGTACAACTAACGTTTACACATACGTCATGTACAATCGAAGGGACAAGTCATACACAACGCTCAAGAAATGTTAGGATGACGTTGTCTGCAGTCACAAAGACAGTAAAGACGCGTCATATCTTAAAGGCAGCGAATAAACCCAAAGAAGGATATTCCTACATCCCCCCATGTGAACATTAAGTACACATCTTTCCCAACTCAGTTTACAACCTTGATTGAGGTAAAAAGCGTGCATCTAGTCATTATAAAAAAACAAATATGATTACAGCCTGGAAACGAACGACTTGCGAAGGAACCCTGGTAGCGCAACACGAACTAGAGGGACTCAGCTACAAAAGTCCAGCATCATATCATCAGTGCATGATCTATTACTAGATTGTGGGACTGGATAGCGTATAAATATTAGCGGCCCAAGCCCACTAATTACACGCTCGAATCAAGTCCATTACCAAAGCCCATCAACAAACACTTGGTGGAAGCCCGAATTAAATCCCAGGCCTTACAGGGCCTAGTAATGCCTCTCAGGCCAGACTGAGCACACTAGTACTACTGTTCCCAACTGTTACTAGCGGTTAAGATATACCATCTGACATTCTGCAGTGGGGACACACGACAAACACCACTTTGTACGAGCCATGGAGCGCACAACACCTGTCCTCCTTGTCTGCTTTCGGATGATCAACACCTGGCTCTCTAGCAGCCATTGATCATCCCCAAGGGATTTATCTCTAAACCCTTTAAACCTCTCTATAAAAGGAGAGCAACACACACAACTTCATAAGTTTTCACACAATTGGGCAAATACTGCCTCACAACAGTAAAGTATGGTCTTTGTTTAAGTGTTACCTAAGCTTCTTGATCTTTATCAATCTCATCGGGTCCTTATTGTTCAACACGGGAAACCAAACAACAAAACCATTCTCATTCCATCTCTAAACCGATTTACATACCACACTTCCACACGTAAACACTAATTATAAAATATACTATCATAGCAACGTGCGGGGAAAATTCACTCGTTATAAATATATGCTACTTTGTACGGATATTAAGCTGTGCAAATCTTAAAGCGAAAAAAGGTTTAACTCAATAAACATCAATGAACTATTTCTAGTTCTTTTCACATACGTAAATTTAAAAGTGTCTCATTAAATTTTTATAAAGTTTTTTTTCTTTTTTTTTTTTTTTAGATGTAGTGTTTCCAGAACAAATGACCTCTATTGTGAGGAGTGATATGATATAATTTTCTTGGACGTTGGCCTGGTTTTCGTTTAAAAAGTTTTTTAATATACACATTTTTGTGGCATATCATACCCGCAATTTGCATGTTAAACAATTTTTGAAAGTTTGTAGTATTTAATGAAACAATTTCAATTTACATACTTAAACACAAATTCAAAAAATGTTGATTGCTATTGCTATTTAATGACTTAAAGTCTTAAACACAAAACAATTTCAATTCACATCGGATACTATAATAGTTTTAAAGTATAGTTTTTATATTAAAGAAGGGATTGGCTATTCATAGGCATTTAAAATGATTGTAATTAGGGCTGAGCACCGAAGGTTCAAAACCGAACCGGACCGACGAAACTGACGAAAACCGAACCGGACCGACGGCCCGTCGGTTCGGTTTCGGTTTCATGTTTTACATGATTTCGGTTTCGGGTCGTGTCACACCCCCAAAATCGGGTCCAGCGGAAGCATACGTGTATCTGGGGTGTAACTCAATTGGTATTACAACACAAGTTCAAAAATGGTTTTCACTTTACTTATTTAAAATAAAATCGTTTAACCAAAAATATTGAATTTACATCGTTAAAAGTAGTGCGGAAGTAGGCCCTTAAAATAGTTTAAAACGGTCCCCATATAAATAATCAGAGTCTTCTATGACCATGCCATGCCCTGCCAAAACCTCCTGTAGCGTGCCATTGGTTAAAACCTGAAAATACATGCTAAAGTGTCAACACGAGGTTGGTGAGTTCATAGAGTTTGTTTAACAAATAAAGTCTATAGAAAAATGATCACACAGCAAAGGCATCGTAAATCCACTCAGTTGCAAGTCCCGCCATAAGAGACTTGCAACCTGTGTGTTTACAACCCACTGCTAAAAATAGTTTATGTCTGGTAGTCAAGCACATGAGGTCAATAATAAGTCACAATATAAGCACCACATATATAATAATGTATGCCATGCAAAGCCCCTAATTAAATAATATGCGTCCCGTAATATAGTGGACGAGAGGTTAGCCGACCTCTAATAGCGCTATCCATACTACTAATAGGTGTCGAACAATGTGAATGTACGAACAGTACATCATACAACTATTATATACGATTAAGAATGCTCCAAACATGGGAGACTTAGCACGCTCCACCAATAAGGTGAGATTTTAGGGTTAAGAACGCTCCACCAATAAGGTGAGACTTTGAGTCATAGCCCCTATTCTTTTAAATTGTTTTGTTAACGTTTTGGGGGAGAATACATGCTCGTTTTTACATAAATTACTACTTGACTTTTTGAACTCATTTGACCTTATAAGGGTAACATTGGGCTAGAGATTTAGAAAATACTTTTAAAAACGAAGCTTTTGGCGAAAGAACGGATTAAAACGAGCTTATAACGAAGGAGATATGATTTTTGTAAATTTAACGACGAAAACTATTTTTCTGAAAAACTGCATGCTGTTGGACGATTTTCGTTGGACAAATAGAGGTGTTAGACGTAACCTAGAGGAGCCGAACTATCAAAAATATATTAGTATATACTAAAACGATTTCGGGGATATAAAGAACGAGGAAAATGAACTTAAAACGACAAAGTTATACATGTTTTAAAATCGTCAAAACTATATATATATATTTAGTCACTACTAGAAATAATATAACTACGTACTAAATGAGATATTTTCTAGATTTCTTATTCAAGGAGTTTATTTTTAACTAACGAAATACGTACGACCCAAGGTTTATTTATGCGACTACTAGACGATATCTTAAGGTTTTCAAAACGAGGAATATAACACTAACGTTTTTATATACGATATATTACAACAAGTTTTTATTATTCTAGTTGGACTTATTTTTCTTAAGTATGGAAAATACTTTACTTTGACAATAACAATTATTTCCAAGTTACGAGTGGTATAGGTATCATGTGCATGTGCATTCATTACATCCTTTCATGATCTAAGTAGATCACTATCATTCATATTAGGTTGCGGTTAGAGATCGAACCTCATTTCTGTGTATCCACTTTATCATCGTAGCTATCGCACCAGGTGAGTCATAGCCCCTATTCTTTTAAATTGTTTTGTTAACGTTTTGGGGGAGAATACATGCTCGTTTTTACATAAATTACTACTTGACTTTTTGAACTCATTTAACCTTATAACTTGTTTTGAACTTTTGAACTTAATGTACTGTACGTGCTATGACTTAAAGTCTCACCTTATTGGTGGAGCGTTCTTAACCCTAAAGTCTCACCTTATTGGTGGAGCGTGCTAAGTCTCCCATGTTTGGAGCGTTCTTAATCGTATATAATAGTTGTATGATGTACTGTTCGTACATTCGCATTGTTCGACACCTATTAGTAGTATGGATAGCGCTATTAGAGGTCGGCCAACCTCTCGTCCACTATGTTACGGGACGCATATTATTTAATTAGGGGCTTTGCATGGCATACATTATTATATATGTGGTGCTTATATTGTGACTTATTATTGACCTCATGTGCTTGACTACCAGACATAAACTATTTTTAGCAGTGGGTTGTAAACACACAGGTTGCAAGTCTCTTATGGCGGGACTTGCAACTGAGTGGATTTACGATGCCTTTGCTGTGTGATCATTTTTCTATAGACTTTATTTGTTAAACAAACTCTATGAACTCACCAACCTCGTGTTGACACTTTAGCATGTATTTTCAGGTTTTAACCAATGACACGCTACAGGAGGTTTTGGCAGGGCATGGCATGGTCATAGAAGACTCTGATTATTTATATGGGTACCGTTTTAAACTATTTTAAGGGCCTACTTCCGCACTACTTTTAACGATGTAAATTCAATATTTTTGGTTAAACGATTTTATTTTAAATAAGTAAAGTGAAAACCATTTTTGAACTTGTGTTGTAATACCAATTGAGTTACACCCCAGATACACGTATGCTTCCGCTGGACCCGATTTTGGGGGTGTGACAGGTCGGGTCGGTCCGGTTCGGCCCAAAACCGACAAAAACATACCAAAATACACTTAGACCGACAAAATCGAACCGAACCGATGAAAACCGAACCGAACCGACGGCCTGTCGGTTCCGGTTCCGGTTCCGGTTCCGGTTTTTTGTGAAATTCGGTTCTCGGTTTTTTCGGTTCGGGTCGGTTCCGAACCTATGCTCAGCCCTAATTGTAATACCACCTTTTTGTTTTTTTGTTTTTTATAATTATAAAACTAAGAAATAAAAATGTTGAACATAAAATATAAAGTTTAATAAGTCAAAAATCATAAAACATGAAAAATGCAGAGCAAAAAACCATTAAAGATTGTTTTGTCATATTAATTAAGTGAGTAAAGCTGCTAAAAAAACACGAAACATAAAATATAAAGTTTGATAAGTCAAAAATAGTAAACACATGTAAGATATGTAGAGCAAAAAACCATTAAAGATTGTTTTGTCTTATTAATTAAGTGAGTAAAGCTGCTAAAAAATACGAAACATAAAATATAAAGTTTAACAAGTCAAAAATGATAAAAAAAAAAAAAGAATACTAAACAAAAAATCATAAAAAACTGTTATTGTTCTGTCAATATAGTGAAAGAAGGGAGAGGGTTTGGGTAAAATGGGTAAGGTGTACCCATAATACCACTTATTAAAAAGTGGGTGCTAGTACAAATAACACCCCTCCCCTTCCTCACACCACCACCAAACACACACACACACACTTTTTACCCTTCCCGCCAAACAATATAAAGCAATTTTTTTTTCTTTATCAATTTATATTTCATGTTTTTTTATTAGGACAAACAAACACAATAATGTGGACATTTTTATAAGAAAAATGAGTAGTAAAATAAGTACTCGCAACATAAAATACACAGTTTAATAAAAATGCATTTAATACTGTTTTAAATTCTACAAAAAGCAACAGCAAAATTACATTTTCACCCTTTAACCTCATTAGTACTTCTCCTTAAAAATAGTTTTTGACAGTCGCCTGGGTTGGTAATGGTATTAACATAGGATGACAAGTATTCATTAACAAAATTGTGGGCAAAATTTGTGTTATAAAAAAATGGGGTCTAATAATAATAATAATAATAGTAGAGTGTTTGGTTCATTAAAGCTCGAAATGGAGATGATTGATGCTGGGAAAAAGCTTTTACAGTTATCATCATCTTCTTTTACTGCTCACACTATCAACATTCTTTTGGTAATTACTCTTTCTTTTTTTTATATAACTTTTAGTTAGTTTTAACGGTATCAAGGGGTGTTTGGTTTGAGGGTTTCATTCACAATGTAGTTGTTTGGTTTATTTTAAAATGGGAATGAAACCCATAAATGTAGTAGGCATATTCTATATATTACCATTCCTATACAGTGTGATTCTCTTTTACAAACCAAACTTTTTTGAAATTTTATCCAATTATATGCTGACACGTGGATCTCTAAAATGTCAAAGTTACGCACAAAAAATCAAGAAAAATACTAGATCCACAAAAACTTTACAAAACTTTTCCCACTCGCTGACGTGTCAGAGTGTTGATACGTCAGCGAGTGGGAAAAGTTTTGTAAAGTTTTGGTGGGTGTAGCACAACTCAAAAATCAAAGTTGAGTAACATTTTTGATCCTTTGATAATGTGGTACATTAATTACTAGTTTGATACTCTTTTATGCCGAAAACCCTTTTTGGTACAAAGGAAAATGAAAATGTTTTTAGTACCAAGTAGCTAAATGCAATGCTTCTTCTTCAATTAGCATTTGAAAAGTGGCGTTTAAAAAAGATAAACGCTCATTGTTAAACGTGCTTTTAATTCAAGAAGCTAAACACTGTTAAATGCTCCGTGCTAAACATATTTCTTTCATTAGTTAGATAGAAGGAATTTAGAGTTTTGTTTGGAAAAGAACCAATTTGAACGCGATTTGTGTTTTCCTTGTTTTTTTTTTTTTTTTTTTTTTTTTTTTTTGGTAACATGGGTTTCCGACTCGACATTGCGAGCCGACTAATCCCACGGCGACTATCCTTTTGGATAGCCCGGAGTCGGCGCAGGTGAACCTCCGTGGCCACAAGGGGATTAATTTTCTCCCCATTGGATTCAAACCCTTGACCTCCTCTTTCTTTGGAAGGCCGGTATTCTTACCGTTGGGTCACCCCTTGTGGTTAATTTATTCTAGGAAGAATATTTTAGGTTTAATGCGGCCGAAAGAGTAATTTTGCTATTTCAATGGTTTTGTTTTCCTTGTTTTGCACAAGTTTTTTTGTTTGTGGAAACGCATTGATGTTTTGCGCGCTGCTTTTAGCTTTAGGTTTAGAGATAAGCTCCTATTAAAGAATAGCTTCTATTGGTTGGAAGAGATGAAGTTTATATTTCGAAATTTTAACTCCTAAATGGGAAGGGTGTTTGTTTTAGCTTTTAGACGGGGCTTATTAGCTTGTATAGTCAAAATAAGCCCATTGAAGTGTTTGTTTGACCTCATAAGCTTAGGTTTTTGAGCTTATATAAGGGGTTATAATTAAGTCCTTTTTGTGGCTTATGTGCTTCTTCGTCAAAAACCTTTAGCTATTGTTATTAAACATAAGATTAAGCCCGAAAAATAAGTTCAGGTAAAGACCCTCTTAGATGAGCTTTTAAAGAAGAATGGAAATTTTATCAATACAAATTGCATATTTTGAAAAGCCAATAAGAAAATTTTTGGGCTTATGTAAGAAACTTAATTTGCTAAACGGTACAACTCACAGCTCTAGCCGCAGACTTTTACGTTCGTGTTTGTTTGCTAAAAAATATACCGTGATGAATGAGTGTCTAAGTTATGTCTTCTGATTAAACAAAGATAAAATCTTGGTTAGATTCGTCCGTCTTCTAACATAACCAAACTTCACGCTGATCGCTGAACTTTCTGTTTGATTACTGATTCAGAGTTGTTTTTCACTGCAATCCATTAATGTGAAACCTTACTTTTACTGTAATCTGTTTTAAGCATTAGTGATTTTTTCACCAAACATGGTTTTTTGTTTCTCACTATGTATAGTTGTCACGGTTATTAAGTTATAACTCAGTGGTTTGTTCTTGCGACAGCAAACGGAGCAAATTCTATCTACGGTGCCACACTCGCCATCAAAATCGATAATCAAACCGTTGCATCTAATAAGAAATGCACTGATTTTTAAAGGACTTGTGAGGCATCCAGATATGAATGTAAACATGTCAGCTGCATGTTGCATTTGTGAGATCTTAAGAATTACGGCACCCAATGTCCCTTATAACCACAAGCAGATTAGGGTATGAAACATCTCAACGACTTTTCAATATAACATATGCATCATCTTTAAAGCATGATGTACATGTACTATAGTCGCAAGTAACTGTTTTCCTTGTCGTTGGTGCACAGGAGTTTTTTGAAGTGGTAGTGACGTCGTTTGAGAAACTATCTTCTGTATCTGGTGGATACTATGGTGGATACTATGGTAAGATGACTAAAGTTCTTGAAGTATTTAGCAAAGCTCGGTTGCCAGTACTGATGTTGGACCTGCAGATGGACGGACACATATTAATGGTTCGCCTATTTAGACATTTTTTAAATGTTTTCGAGTAAGAAATCTATTCTTGCTCTATCAACTTAAAAGTTAAACTGCGTTCAGTTCATAGTCTTTGACACTTCAACTTTTAATGGCTAGTGTAGTCTTCTGTTCTAAGAAATAAAAGAATAAAACGATACCAAAATAGAACTGTAACTGAGTTTTTCTTCGTTCTGACTTTTTAAGCTCCAATTCCACTGCCATTGTACTCGATATGGAGAACATTATGTCCATGATCATAGAGAAAAACGAGGAGCTAGCACATGTTCTTCAAGCTCTCGTAATTACAAGTTTGAAAAAGGATAATCAGGTAATCGTTCGGTTGCTGACTTTTACCAAAGAAGGTTTTCTCTGCGTCATTAATTACATCATATACTATTGCAGATTGCTTCACCTGTATGTTGGCAATTTGGTAAAAAGGCGCTCATGATCTGTGCTGCTAAACTCAAACTACACCTCCCAGATATGGTACGAGATATGAGCATTGCTGTGTATGATTATGCGCAGATGGTTGCGCATGTATGTAAAACTGCATCAGAAGATAACGTGATGGTATTTGTTACTCTTGGTCAAACTTTTGTATATATATATGTGGTTGGCCTATATATACGTTGTTTTAGTATGATATCGCCCATATCCCAAAATGGTCGCCCTATGTGCAATAATCACATTTCTTTTCCAGGAGGTTAATATGGTGCAGACTCCAAGGGATTGTCAAGAAGCATCAATGCCATCAAACTCTGCAACAGAGTTGAATGTAAAACGCAAGAGAAATAACGAAAAGGTATATGTTGCTTCTGAAAACTAACCTGGTTAAAGCTGTAAAATTGGACTGGGCTGGGCTGGTTTAGGGGTGTGCAATTGTTCAAAACTGGAACCGACTGGACGGAACCATGACCAAACTGAAACCAGCAAATGAAAAGTATTGGGACCGAGAACTGGACCATGTACTAGTTTGTGTTCAATTTCCGTCCTGGTTCCAAGGTGGAATGTGAACCAGACTCAAACTTTTGTGCCAGTGTCTCGACCTAATCATTTCATTACATAACGTTGTTATAGTAATAATAATAGAAAATTTATGGTTGTGGACTGCACCAGAACCGAACTAGGTGACTACCATATCGGATTTAGTACCAGATTTTTGCTATAGAAGATTAGAAGAAATTGAAAATCAAAGCAGACCGAGTATACTGGTTCCGTACAGTACGGTTACGGTTTTGACCTGAGTTCTGAGTTCTGCACTTCCCTAGACGGGTTGGTTGACTGGTCAAAACGGGTCAAAACAGGTTGGACCGATTGGCAAATACTTATTTGTCTTTTCTTTTCTAAAGTCTTGCAACCAAGGCAAATCGACTCATTCACCTATAAATGGTTCCAAAATGCTACCTCCTCTGAAAACAAACACTGACAACTCTTCATTATAAATTCTGAAATTTTTATTTTTATTTTTTTGGATTTTACAAATCTATACTGATTCAGGCACAATCTGTAGCTGAAGTTTTGGTGGGCAGGAGGATAAAAGTTTGGTGGGCTAAAGATGAAATGTAAGTATCATAGTACCTGAGCGAGATTCATAAATCTTTGAGTCGTTTAATGTGAACCATCTGTTGCTGCAGTTATCGACAAGGAGTTGTGAAATCCTTTGACAACTTACACAAGATGCACAAGGTCTGAAGTTGACAAACATTTGCTCCGAAGTGTTGAAAAGCGTTTTGATTATACTTTGTATGCTGAGTTAGCTTTGTTCGTATATCCTTTTAGGTATTGTTCGGTCATGGCGCTGAATTTTTCTTTGACCTCAAGCGGAAACGATGGATGTTGTTTGAAGATGTGTCTACTATACCGGATTCCAATGTATGTATCCTCCCCTATCTTTTAACATTGAAACGTCAAATGGACAAAACTAAGTCAATTGAGCTTTGTTTTGTTAGTCTTCTAAGTTTTTTCGGGTGCACAATGAGTCCAAATGGAATCTTATTGGGCTGTGTTCGAACCCATGAGAGAGATAAGTATTCAATACTTTTTATGTTTGAACCCATAACATCAGTATTGTATTAAGTTTGATTCATTTAAATACCATAATACATTGGTTATTATGGTATTTAAAAGAAAATGGAAGAAAAATCGTGTCAATGCAGCCCGCTTGATCTATTACTCGACCCCGATCCAACTGCTTTGCCACCTGTAATCTATATCTGTTTTGTACAGATGAGAGAGGCAGTTCCTAAAAGGGTTTCGTCTCCTCAATCTGGCATAATTTGTGTCCAAGGCTACATGGTGAAGAGCATCAATGCACAAATTCTTGAAGCCATTTTCAAGAAACATGGTGACATTGCAGCAAAATGTGTATTCCCAGATGCTATGAGAACGTATTTACTTGAGGCTGTTTGTGAAATCGTCAAGCGAATTGAAACCAATGATGTTACTAACATCATTTCTAAGATAGAAGAAATAGAGAGCCAAGTGTCAGTTGCAGAGGTAGCCAAAATTGATGTGACGTGGCTCCGAGCTTACTTGGACACCATTCATAAAATCAGCGAAGCCCAAAAAAAGTCAATTTCACTTATGGAAATGAAAACAAACACCACTCTGGTTAAAATGGCAGCGAAAACTGATATGAAAGAGAGCTACGCCGAGTTTGTGGCTGCAAGAAATCGGTTAGTCAAGGCGCAAAGGTGTGTGAAAGTACTCGAACTTGTAGAACAGAAGCTAAACAACAATCTCTTGGAATCTAAGGCTGAAAGGGACTCGTGGGTAAGACAACCAATTATAAAAGATAATAGATCATGCTAGACGTATGTTGTGCAGTAATTATTAGGAAATTATATGGGTCACGCGATTACATGTTGACCCCCTTTTTGACAGTCAAGTTTTTATGCACATAGCTCATTTCTAAAATACTCGGGGAGTTGTGATATGATTGTTCATGACACAGGACCTGAGTCTACTACATTTGGCACAGGTTCTCTCGTGGTGGCGGATTTGAAATGTTTCTGTTACTACATGGGTTCCCTTATTGGTTTGGAGCATATCAATCTAGGAAGATCTTAGGCAGATACACCATTGTTGCATGGATGATGTGAAAATGGTGAAACAAAGTTGTTCATTCTAACTCATACTAGGCTCGTCGGTTTTGTAGGAAAATATGTTGTTTTAGACCAATCTTATGGTATAGATTATTTTGGGTGAGACTGAGTAATGTTGCATGCTGCTCTACTTGTTCAGACTCTAATTAACTTATGATACAAAGTTGTTCATATTTATCTTATGTTTAGGGTGATTCGGATGTGCTACATGAATGCTCATTTTAACCATGGACGCGTGATCCTCTACGCGCAAACTAACCCATCTTTGTTTTGAAACTATAATTGTTACCATTATTGGCAAAGACATATCCAATACTCACTAGTCACTATAAAGAGTGATTTGATTTTTTAATTAGCGAGAGGCAAAGCCATAGTGAAAGGTGAATATTGCAAAATTGGTGATGGGTAAGATTGTAAGAAGAACAAAATAAAATGGGCTTTTCACAATCTGCTTTTATATTGGCCTATTGGGTCAAAGAAACATTTTTGGGCCTTCTACTTGTACACCTACAAAAAAAACATTTTAGCCAAAATCAATAAAAAAAACATATATATATATATATATATATATATATATATATATATATATATATATATATATATATATATATATATATATATATATATATATATATATATATATATATAAAACTTATCATATTTAGTTAGTTGCTACTTTTTTTTTTGTCTTATAAAAAGATTGTCCATGTCACTAGTTGTTCTAAAATCTGTTAATCTGTCATTTAAAAAAAAATGATGTTACAAAAAATTGTTTTGCTGTTTTACTCGTTTGCAATTAATTTTGTTTTTCCTATTTTTCTAGTTTCTCTAATTTATAAAGTGTTAACCGTACGAGTAAAAACAATAATCAATAAAAGTTTGTCTTAGATGCATTTATCATAAAATGTAATTTTTTCGGATTTTTTCATTCTTGGTGCTGGACAACGTTTGTGAGTTGGAGACGGACAAATCGCGAGAACCATCTAGTTTCTTATTCTCTCCGTCTCACATTAATTGTCTACTTATTTTCATATTTCTCAAATAAATTATCTACTATTATTAAAAATATATAAAGAAGTTTCATCAATTTTACCACATAACTTTTAATTGAAATTTAATATTACAAAATTTAGGGTAAATTGCAAAAATGGTCCTTCACGTTTCACGAAATTGCAAAAATGGGACCGAGACAAAAAGTAGCGCAAAAAAGACACCAACGTTCCACATTTTCGCAAAATCGCCACCGAGAGGCCTTTTCCGTTAATTTCCCGTTAAGTGCCACGTAGTTGAGGGTAGTATCGTCATTTTACCCCTTTCCCGCCAATAACTTCAGTTGCCAGTGTTTTGTTTTACAAATTTAGTCCTTTAGAGCAATACTTTATATACGGGTCTCAATTTCTTCCAAGGAGAACATTAATTTCACAGGTAAAGATCTTGAGAATGGTTAAGCTTTGGCAAAATCGTGCACGCAGTACCCCGATACCTGATTTAGAAATCCTTTATAGTAAGAATACTCTGTTCCATTTTAATGTTTTCCATTTAAACTTGTTATTGTTGTCGGAAGTAATTGATGTTTTATGTGTTCCACATATTTGAATGAAAAGGTGTTTTCTTTGCAAATCCATAACAATGGTGAATTCACCTCAAAACCAGGAAGAAGATATCTCTTTGGAGATACAGATTGGTTTGACGGAATTCACTCTGACGTTTTCTCCATGGAATTATTGGGCGAAATGTTAGAGGATTTAGGTTACTCGGATAGTACCCTTATGTTTACTCACTTTAGGATACCTGGGGAGTCACTAGATGATGGTTTGCTACCACTAAAGTCTGACGAAGATGTGAAGACACTTGTGGAGTATGTTCCTATATTTACACAATTGGATTTGTATATTGAAACCAGTGTTTCAATTGTTGAGTGTGAGATGATGGATCGAATGATGACTAAGGGCAAGGGTGTGGTGATAGAAGAAATAGTGGATGATGATATGAATGAGGCTGCTGGAAAGGGTGTTGATGGTGAGACTGGAAACGGTGGGAAATTACTATTGTTAGAGTAGCATAAGACAAGACAACCTGAGAAGGCTGGACCTGTTTTTGATACTGATTCTGACAGTGACTTCCCACCAACATTTTGTGCCGAAAAAATGATTGCAGATCATTGATGAGTGCTCAAACACTCATCGTTTTTGATATATTTAAACTGCCAAAACGCACAAAAACAATCAAAAAGATATCAAAATACTTAAATTATCCCAGGGATTGTGTTTTATGTGTTTTAAAAGCAAAATGTGCAAAAACAAAGAAAAAACGTACAAAGTTTGCAGTATTGGCAGTTTCAGTCCCCCAAGTTTCAAAACTTGTCAATTTTAGTCCCTATGCATTTATTTTTAAGGAAAAGTCAACCCAAGGTCTTAAAAGTCAAATAAAGTCAAAATATTATAATTGGGTTGCAAGTTTTCAAAAATTACATGATTAGTCCCTAAAAATCCAAATATGGCAAAAGTAGTCCCTGGGATTTTTGAAATTTTGAAAAATGTGGAAAAGTGCAAAATTGGTCCTTGAATTACTAGCACTTGGCAACAATTGATCCTTTGGAGAACTTTGGGAGTATGGCAACTTCAGCCCTTGAAGTTTGTTAAAATTGCAAAAATGGTCCTTGTGTTAACTTTACACCATCCGGACCCTTTTAACACTAAACCCAAAATACCACCCCAACCCAAGCATTGATCTGATCCAGCTACACAACCCAGGCCCAAACTTTAGCCCACCCACTACCCAAAACCGTTTTAAATAATAACCGCGTTGACCCGGTCAACCCTTCTTCCCCAACAGACAAGCGCAAAACCAGGGCAACATACCTCCCCCCTCCTCACCTTTTCACCCACTTTACCCCCCCCCCCCCACAATTAATAACCTTACCCACCAACTCCACCACCATAAATGCATCCCCAAATCCCTCACCAACACCACTCAGAATTGCCCGTATAAATTTTGGCGCCAAAATGGCAATCTACGGCTTGGATTGATTATAATGAAATTAAACGATGGGGATTTGGTCAGAGGGTCAAGGCAAAGACATTGGGACTCTCAGTTTTTAAAAAGAAGCCATGTGGAAGACTTAGGGCATCATTTTTAGGTCGATATATATAGATAAGCTCATAAGAAGCTTAGGTGTGTAATTTTCTTAGTTTTATTGTAGTTTCAGTTTATTTTTAATGTAATGTAACTCTTTTTATCAATCATACAAAAAGGATGAGTGATGAGTTTCAATTTAGAAGGTTATTGGGAGAGATTGACCAAGACTTTACTGTGGAGGATTCAAGTGAGGAGTCTACAGGTTTGCTCGATTTTTATGATCTCGATTTTGATGATGCGTATTATGCTGACGCAAGTGATGAAGAGGTTGATCAAGAATGGCATGGTGATCCATATCATTTAGTTGATGTACCTGAACCTGAAGAGATGCATGCGATTGAAGAGCCTCAAGAGATTAGTGACATGTTTGCTGAAATAGATCAAGCATTGGATGAACTTGACGTTATTGCAGCTGGAGAAGGAACAGAGGTGTATGCTCTTTATGCTGAACCAATTAGTTTCAGTTTGCTTCCACTTGTGGATGTTGATGGTGATGATGGTGAACAAAGAGTTCGTGATGAGGATGTGATTCTAGATAAGCAGTGTGATGAAGTAGTTGGAGATGGTGAACAAAGAGTTTGTGATGTGGCTGTGATACCAGATGATCAGTGTGCTATAGTAGTTGGAAATGGTGAACAAAGAGTTTCTGATGTGGCTGTGATACCAGATGATCAGTGTGCTGTAGTAGTTGGAAATGAGGGATGTATATCAGTTGTTGAAGGAGATGTGATTAAGGACAAAGAGGTTGCTAAACAAGGAGATGAGCCAGTTCAAGTGCCTGAAAAAATGGAGTTGGGCAAGATGGAGTGATCGCAGAGGACTAGTTTGAAGACCAAGGAAGATCAATCAAGAGGCGAAGACTGATGGCTGACAAAAAACCCAAGGTTGCTGCTGACAAGAAACCCAAGGATGATGCTGACAAGAATCCCAAGGATGATGCTAAATAATGGTTATGCTTTTATGTTTAGGTCAATAAATTGTTGTGATTCTGCTATGGTCTTTTAGTAGATCATTTATAACAATTTTTACTTTATCAATGTTTATGTATCGGTTATGTAATCTTAACTAGGTTCAATGGTTGCATAACATGTTATCAAATCTAATGGAAGCAAAAAAACTTGGCAATTTTGGGATGCCAAAAACTTGGTAACCCAAACGTTTTTCATTTATTACCCAAACACGCCTAAAACACAGTTTCACATGTACTTACCACGCCTATTTAAAGCCTATACCCCGAAACAAACACAGTAAAACTATTTTGTCAAGGATTTAGCAAAAGAATGTCTCAATTTGTCCTTCTTGAGGAACTCGCTGCTGCTGCTAACTCAACCGAGTTACCATACCAGATGACGGTGTTTTTTGCTAGGGAGACAGAGCGTGATATCAAGTATGCCAAAGAGCTGTTTGTGGCATATCAATAGTTGATTGATATTGTCGTTCAAAGGAACAAGATAATCTCTGAAATGGAACTGGTGCGTCCCTCGGTGCAGATGTTCAAATGCTTGGAGTTCTTGAAGAAGCTTCAAAAGTCCGATGTTATGGAGCTTTTGGATTTGAAGAAGAAGATGGCAGAAGCGAAGCTCAAGCTCTTCAACAAGCACGCATTTGTCAAGGGACTTTGGAGTTTCTTTCATGGTCATCTTTGTTTTGATTGTTCCTTTTATGTTTCCATCCTTTTTATGAATGTTATGTTTGAACTTTAATGATATATTATGATTTTGTTATGTTTCTGTCATCTATGTTTTGTTGTGTTGATTTATTATGTTTTGCTTGTCAACCATTGGGTATTTTTGCAAAATTCAACCATAATGTTAGTTGCAAAAGTCAAAATTGATTGTCAAATTGGGTAATTTTGTGCCTGTGCATTATTTTTGTGCCTTCTTTTTAGATCCATTTTGGGCAATTCTGGGTATTTTGGTGCATGTACAATCCTGTGCAAAAGTCAAACATGATTGTCAAAATGGGCAAGTCTGGGTCCTATGTAAATATAACTACTACGAATTAGCCAAAAGATCAATAAATTGTTATGCTTCTGCTATGGTCTTTTAGTGGAAGATTATGTAATCTTAAGTTCTTAACTAGTTTCAATGGTTGTCAATCAATTTGATCCATTTTGGGCAATTCTGGGTCCTATATGCAAAAGTCAAATATAACGAGTATCCAAAACAAAAGATCAAGGTAAGTTACATTTACAACCATACCATTTACCATTCATCAAAAGATCGGGACCAAAAGGATGGGTTACATAAACCACTAAAACTAACACATCAACAAACAAACTACACTAATTGCCACAAAATGGCCAGACACCTTCCTCAAAACAAACATCCTCCAACAACGACGACACAAACCCATTCTCATCACCGGCATCATCCACATGTAGAGGCGGCGGCAGGCCCTGGGTAGGTGGCAGCAGGCTCTGGGGAGGCGGCATCACACTCTGGTAGTCCTGGTACTCCGGTTGATCAAACGTGGTAACATAAGCTGTGACAACCGGCAGTTTAGGGAGTTATTTTAAAAACCCGTATTACGTTAAAGTTCGTTTAAAATTTTTATTTAGAATTTTATTTCACAACGAACTTGTAAGACCTATTTTATGGATAATTATGTGTTTATGATGTTATGGAATTCGTGAATTATTTTCATAATTCATTTTGATTTTATGCTCGGTGATGTATTCTTAAATTCTCACTGGTACTACGTTGACTCTGGCACTAGGTTTACCTAACGAAATTTTTATGATTCGTTTTTACGAGTCCGACTATATATAATTATTTATGAGATGTTTTTCGGGAGATATTAAAGTTTGAAATGAGTTCGGGTTTCGGGCCACATGTTTTACATTTACCCACGTTACCCGCTCCACACCATTAGTAATATTATTATTACTATTATTATTATTATTATTATTATTATTATTATTATTTTTAAAAGAAAAATGTTTTTTTTTATATAGTAAATTACAAACCGTCCTTGTGGTATTATCACCACACACACACAAACACCAACTCCCTCTCATCTCTCTCTCTCTCATTTGTTTCTTAAACAAACCCTAGCCGCCGGTCCTAAAATCCGGCCACCACCACCACTACGCCGACCACCCTGCAAAACAAACACCACCATCTTGTTCCTTTTTCCTTCCTCTTTCTTTTGGTGTATTATACGCGCCGTATAACGCACCCTAACACCTCGTGATTCATTCAAATCTGACCCAAACTTGTTATTTTTATTAGATCTAGCCGATTGGAGGTTCAAGAAGGTGAGAATGCTCATTTTTGGTACCTTGGGTGCCTCGATATGGTGATAAATCCGTGGCTACACGGATGATTTTTGTGGGATTCGAATACATTTAGTTGGGAAATGATGTTTTGATATTAAAATCTTGTTTGGTATCCGGGTTTTGGTGAGTTTTCGTTGGGTCGTGTGAACTGTGAGTCCCGGACTCACGGCTTGTTGTGGTTCGAGCTTTGTGGCTCGTTATCTTTCTTGATATTTGACCTTGGATTCTTGATGGTTCATGTTTGATGCCATGGTGTTTGACTCGACTCAATGGAGTCATGCTCTTGGCCGATTGGCTGTTGATGGTGCCTCGACCCAAGAGGGTGTTTGGGACAGTTTTGGTTGGCTCATTTGAGCTTATTTTGGAGACCCATGGTATTAGTTGTCGAGTCCTAGTGACTCGTGTGGTATGTCGAGACTCAAGTGAGTCATAAGGCCCGGGTTTGGCTTGGTAAACCAACCCGGATATGGACCATAATTGTGTTTATATGTCCTTGTTATAAATTTTGTTAACTTGATATGGTTTCGACATTTGTTGTGGCACTTTCATTTTCGGCCGAACACTTTTGTTGGGTCAAGACCCTGGTGGTCTCGACAATGGGAATAATGTGATATTTGAGGAGTTGTTGACGAATTGTGATGTTGGGGACCGATTGTGAGACGGTCACTTAGATTGACGGAGATAGGTTAGTCGGGTGCCGTAGTCGGACCCTATTGTTGTAGCATGTGGATTGAGATTGTGTTGGACGGAGATAATTTTGTTTTTATGACTTTTACGTATTACTTTGGACTTGGACAATGAGCCGAGAGTCATGACAAGGACATGTGACCATTTCGTATGACTCGATAACTATTACAAATAAAACATAAATAATAAACTCGTAATAATAATTATTGATAATATAAACGTTTATATGAATATATAGACGTGAATAACGGATATATAATTATATAGACGCGTATATTAATAATAATAATAATCACGAGTCGTATTATAAATAATACAACTAGATATATATTAGGCTACGAAAGTGGCGTAATATTATTGAACGTATTATTATTTTAAAAATGTGTTATAAAACGAGAAACTCTCGACAATTATTAAACATTTAATAAAAAATGTCATTTTGTATATATATAACGGGTAAACTTATCGAGTTATGCGGAGTCGTTGTCACTCGAGTCCAGGTAAGTTATTATTTGTGACTTTCGTGTTGTCACGGATATATGACGATTAATATAAACGTTTTCTATAACTAAATAACCACTTAACCGTAAGGTTGAATCGGGTTATTTGGCTATACGAAATGAGTATATTAATGGGCATCGTATCCCACGACGCCCATAAGTTGTGGTATATGTAAAGTGTAATAAATTGCGAGTGTATATATCGGGAAATCTGGCCAATTTGACGATATATATGAGGAATTTATTTGACTATAATATCTACCATATAGTATTTATGTGCTATGTGCTTTAGGATGGGGTGTAATCTTGGAACGGTATGTTACGTAAATAAATATGAGGATTATCAAATCGACGGATTTGATAAACTTCGGCGATTTATTTAAATGATATATTGGGCTAATATTAGATCCATAGTTTACTTTTATTATTCTTTGTGTGACCTTTTGGTTTGTTTTGAGTCGACCCACCACCCGTATGGATACCAAACGTAAATACACCAAACTAATACGAAATGGATTTTCGGAAATAAAACGGATTCTCGTCCGGGTTTGGGAATATTTTGAATTTGAGGAAATAATTCTGAACGAGTTAATATTGTTAGGTCGTGCCGAGTCCGTAGTTGTTGTTTGGTGAGTTACTATACATCTTATTTCTACCGACTTCTTCTTGCTATTTTCTGGACTTGAGGTGAGTCATAGCCCCACTTTTTCTTGAACTATGTTTTCAATACTTGGGGTGAGAAACGTGCAAATTATTTTATGTGGACTATTATCGCTTTTATATGCTTTCTAAACTTGCTATGCGTATGGACTAGGATATATATTGTCAGCTTTAGTCACACATTTTGTGCGTACTGTTGGGTCACTGAATTCCCCAAATCTTCTAACAAGGATTTGAACGTAAAATCTCCTAAGTGTAAACAAGTCACTGAGTGAACAGTAACTCAGTGAGTCACCTTCAGGATGCTAAGACCGAGCCTAAGTAGAAAGGTTCTCCATTCAGTGAGGCGGAACTCAGTGAAGTGTGATCTAAGCCAAGAAGAAGGTGATGGGTTCAGTGAGGATGACAATAACTCACTGAACCCCAATGACTCCTCAACAACTTAATCATACTGAAGACTGATGACATGAAGACTGAAGTTTTGGCGGGACTGGGCGGGAAAGTCTGAGCTGCTTTAAACTTTCCCCAAATGGTTAAAACCAGTCTGTCATCAGAAAGTGCCTTTTGGATCTAACTCAATGAAGGTTCCTTGCCAGAAGAATAATATCTTTCAAGATATTGTTAAGGAAGCTTTAGGTCCAATGTATATTTAGTTGTTCTATACTTGTGTATAAATAGGAAGCAAATGTGAGGAGTAAAAGTTGACAAGTTTGTGCAATTAATGCAAAGCATTCACAAACCACTTTACTCCTCCAAAGAACAACACAAGCCCCTGAGATAGCTCAGTGGGTAATTTAAGTTGTCACTCACTTAGTTGAGTTTAGTGAGGAGTCCATACAATACTTGTCAATTCAACCCCAAGTGTTATTCCGCAAACACTTGGGTACGATTCTTTGTGATTAACTTCTAATAAAGAATTAAACGTTGGAAAAATATTGTCTCTTACCTTTTACGTTACTTTATTGTTAATCATTTACATCTTTGTTTAAAGTCATATAACTCGGTTACTTTAGCTTCTTAGTTACTGATAACCAAGTAAAAGGGACCAACAAGTGGTATCAAAGCCTCTGATTTGTAAAACTTAAACCTGTTTTCAAAACTTAAGAGTGCTCAAGTTTTTAAAATCAAGATCCCACTATGACTGACATAGATGTTCCCCAGCTTGTTGATAAAAAGGGTGGAAGTTATTCAGCAACTGCCCCTCGACTTGAAGCTGTCAAATTTAATAAGTGGAAAAAGCAAATGCTTTGCTACTTAACTGGGATGGAACCTTATTACATCAAATTGATTAATGAGGGTCCATATGTCCCAACAACTGCCCAAGGTTTAATTAAACCTGAAGCTCAGTGGACCCCAGATGAAAGGAGGGTGGTCAATCAAGACCAGCGCCTGAAAAGCATCATTATATCATGCCTTCCTGATGATATAATGGAATCAGTGATCAACTGTCCTACTGCCCAGCAGACATGGACTGACCTGGTTCATAGCTATGAAGGGCCTTCTGATACCAAAGAGAATAGAATCATGGACCTGAAGCTTGAATTCAATACCTTCAGGGCCAAGGATTCTGAAAGTCTCTCTGAGACTTATACTCGGTATAAGACCCTCCTGAATGAGCTGACCAATGATGGTGTTATACTGTCAAAACATGAGATCAATGTTGGTTTTGTCAATAGTCTCCCTGAGAAGTGGTTAAACTTCTCTCAGGGATTGAGAAATGCAAACCACATTCAGAACCTTGAGCTCCCTGCCATCTATGGGAAGTTTGTCTATGAAGACAATCTTATCACCAGGAGATACCCTGGTAAAGCTCAGGAGACCAAAAAGACCTTGACAATTACACCCATATCAACTGCTTTCTATTCAAAAGGTGTTGTGTAGGATTTTCAGGATGGATCTGATGATGAGGTTGACCAAAGAACCAGTGAGGAATATCTTAATGATCTTCATATTGAATTTCATGAAAGAGCACTCCTTGCTAATTCAAAAAGGTTTTTTAAGAAAAACAAATTTCCTTCTAAAGCAAATGACAATACTGAATGCTTTAAATGTGGCAAAATGGGGCATTTTGCTAAAGATTGTTTTTCAAAAACAACCTCAGAACCATCTTTCAAATTTTCAGGAAACAACTCATTTTCAGGCCCCAGCAAATTTCAACAAAAAATGCTTCAGTCTAGTCAAAAATTTGAAAAAGTCCCTCAAATTGACTTTGAAGCAAAGTACAGAAAGGCAAAAGCTAAGCTTGCCCTTCTTGAATCACCCTCAACAGTGTCTCAGCCTCCTCAGGCTCCAAAGCCTACTCAAGCCAAGAACAAAGGGCTTGTTGCTGAAACGTATGATTGGGATGAGGTTGAAGTGTCCTCTGATGATGATGAAGTTCACATCAGTGCCTTGATGGCTCTGTCAGAAGACAACAAACTTGCTGTGGGAAAGAGTCATGCAAGAAATGGTGAATGGGTCAACATCACTATGAGAAAGGTAAATCTTTTACTTTCTATGGATGATGATGATTGGAAATCTTACTTAGATTATATTAATGTTGGTCTTAAGTATGTTGAAGAGCAAAGACTTAATTTGTTTTCTAAATTTAACAAACTAAGTTTTGAATTAAATCATAGCAGAGATGAATTACTTGCCTTAAAACAAGCCAAGCTTGAAAGTGTTACACTTCAAATTCAAAACTCTGAACTTGTAAAACAAAATCAAGCTCTTCAGGAAGAACTTAAGAAAGAAAAGGAAACTATTTGGAAATGGACTCAGAAAAACCCCAAACTTTTCCAAACACTGAGTCTCTCACCCAGCCCCAAAAAGGCTGGTCTGGGTGATGACCAACTCACTGAAGTTTCTGGGGAGAATAGCCATTCTACAACTTTTCTATTAACCAACATTCTCTCTAGCAAAGAACTAGCTCCCAAACCCAGTGATTGGATTGAAAGAAACAATCCTGATAATAAATTACCAAATTTTAACACTGGAAGAATCCTGGAGCCTGAAAGTCAGGCTATAAAGGAGCTGCTAGGAGTCACTGATGAACTTAGTCCTACTGAGTCCATCACTGAGTCTAAGTCTGATTCACCACTCCCTCCACTGAAACAACTTCAGGGAGCAGAACCCAATTCTGACCTTGCACCATTAGTCTTTCAACCACATTCTCCTAAAGAGAAATCAGGGTTAGGAAGGACTATACTGAAAAAACCCACTCCTGCACCCACTGAACACCAAAAACCTTCAGTAACTACTGAAGTGAAGCCTGAAAGCACTGACTCAAAGGTTGATCAGCTTGCTGAACTTGTCAGGATGCTGAGTGAGAAAATTGAGTCTACTGAGAAAAATTCTGACTCTAAATCTACAAAGCCCTCAGTATCCTCAGGTTCTTCCAAACCAAAAACCACACCCAGACCCTCAGGGAGATGTGAACTGTGCAATTATCCAAATCACAGCACTGATAAATGCTACAGAGTCCTGTTTTGTATGATATGCAAGCAAGAGGACCACAGAACTTGTGATCACATCCCCCACACTGCCTCTTTAAAGGCAAGGGGTCAATACAAAACCCAAGGCTATCAGTATGCCACACCTTCCAAACAAAGACTGAAGGCTAAGCCTTTCTCACCATGTCCTCACTGTGGTTTCAATGATCATCTTCCTGATGATTGTATGATGAAAGTATGCTGTGACATCTGTGGAGATCCCTCCCATGAAACCAGGGGGCATGACAAAGTGATTCAGTCCAGAAGGAATAACCAAACCAACACTTCTCAGTCACCTGAGGCATCAACCTCCACAAAATGTAAAACATGTGGAAGCTCAGGTCACACAACTTCAGACCATGATTCACTAACAGAGTTCAAAAAGTCCCTGAGGACTAAGCCCACTAGAAGGTGGGTCAACAAGCAAAACTAACCCAGTTTACTGTTTGTGCAGAAACACATCAAGGATCCTACCTGGCATCTAGACAGTGGATGCTCCAGAAGTATGACTGGTGTGAAAAGTTTTTTGCACAAATATGTGGAAGAACCAGGACCCAAAGTAGTATTTGGTGATAACTCATCAGCTCCCACGGAAGGTTATGGTTCAGTAAACTGCAATGGTATAGTTTTCACAAGAATAGCTTATGTTAATGGTCTCAAGTACAACCTGATAAGTGTTTCCCAACTATGTGATGCCAAATACATAGTTCAGTTTGATGACAAGAGAGGGACCATCTTTAATGCCAATAAGGAAGTTGTGTTGATTGCCCCCAGGAGGGATGATGTATATGTCCTTGACATGTCATCCCTGACTCAAAATGGGACTTACCTATTCTCAAAGGCAAGTGAGACAATCAACTGGCTATGGCATAGGAGACTCTCTCATCTCAATTTCAAGAGCATCAACAACCTGGCCAAACAGAACAAAGTTCTGGGCCTTCCATCCCTGGTGTATACCAAAGACAAGCCTTGTTCTGCTTGTGAAAAAGGAAAACACCACAGGGCATCATTCAAAACCAAACAAACCTTTTCCATCAAAAGCTGCCTACATCTTTTTCATATGGACCTTTTTGGACCTGTCAGTCCAATGTCCATTCACCATGAGAAATATACTCTGGTCATAGTGGATGAATACTCAAGATATACTTGGGTTTACTTCCTGACCAAAAAGAGTCAGGCAGCTGAAACAATCATGTCATTTGTCAGGAACATTGAAAATCAAAATGATGTCAAAGTTAAACAGTTAAGGACTGACAATGGCACTGAATTCAAAAACCAAGACCTTGAGTGTTTTTGTGATGAGAAAGGAATTTCTCAAAATTTCACTTCTCCCTACACTCCTGAAAAAAATGGAGTTGCTGAAAGGAGAAATAGAACACTCATTGAGGTAGCAAGAACAATGCTGAATGGCTCAGTCCTCTCAAAACATTTTTGGACTGAGGCAGTTAAAACAGCCTGCTACACTCAAAACAGGTCAATCATTGTGAAAAGGCATAATAAGACACCTTATGAGATATTCAAAGGAAGGATCCCTGACATCAGCTATTTTCATGTATTTGGGTGTCCTGTGTTTATACATAATCACAAGGATCACTTAGGTAAATTTGATGCCAAAGCTGATGATGGATACTTCCTTGGATATTCCTTGGTTTCTAAAGCCTTCAGGGTGTTCAACACAAGGAGACAACAAACTGAGGAAACTTATCACATTACTGTTGATGAGAGTACTGAATCCATCAGATTCTCAAATTCCTCAGTTGAAGAAATTGGTATTGATGACTCATCAATATACCCTCCTGATGAGTATCATCCTGAGAACAATCCCTCAACCCAATACCAAGCTGATGCTGATGTCTCCTATTACATCATCCCTCACAACCTAACCCAACCACCTATCAGTGAGCTCATAGAAACTCAGCCTGTCTCAAATGAGACTGACACCACTGAACAAATTGTTCAGGAACCCTCAGAACAAATTGTTCCTACTATTGTCACTGAAGTACATACTGATGAGTTACCTCATGTTCCTGAGTCTGAATCTAATCAGGCTCCTACAAGCTCAAATTCCTATCCCAAACCCCAGGATAGCTGGACTAGATCCAAAATCATTGAGCTTGTGAACATCATTGGTGAACCCACTGAAGGCATGCTCACAAGAAGCAAGGCTGCCAAACTCAAGGCTGCCACTGCTAATATATGTCTTTATGCTGACTATCTCTCAGAAATAGAGCCTAAAAATGTTAAAGAAGCCCTGACTTATGAAAGTTGGGTTCAGGCCATGAGAGATGAATTGGAACAATTTGACAAAAATGATGTCATGACCTTTGTTGAATGCCCCCAGGGTGTTTTAATCATTGGTATGAAATGGGTCTTTAAGAACAAGACTGATGAGAATGACACAGTCATCAAAAACAAAGCAAGACTGGTTGCCAAAGGATATAATCAACAGGAAGGTATAGACTATGAGGAAACCTTTGCACCTGTTGCAAGAATGGAAGCCATCAGGATCTTCCTTGCGTATGCAACTTACATGAACTTTAAAGTTTACCAAATGGATGTTAAAAGTGCATTCCTGAATGGTAACATCAAAGAAGATGTTTATGTGCAACAGCCTCCTGGTTTCGAAAGTAGTGAATACCCCAACCATGTCTACAAGCTTAACAAAGCTCTTTATGGACTGAAACAAGCACCCAGGGCATGGTATGAAACTCTTTCAGCCTTCCTGATCCAAAACAAGTTTGTAAGAGGAAGAATTGACAACACTCTGTTCATCTACAGAACAAAGGATGATGTCATTCTTGTCCAAGTATATGTTGATGACATCATCTTTGGCTCAACAAGTTACAAACTTTGCAAACAATTTGAAAAACTTATGACCACAAAGTTTGAAATGAGCATGATGGGTGAACTCACATACTTTCTTGGACTCCAAATCAAACAAACTGATAAAGGAATATCCATATGCCAAGAAAAATACCTCAGGAACCTACTGAAGAAGTATGAACTCACTGACTGCTCTTCAGTGAAAACCCCTATGGTTCCTCCAAACAACCTTGGCCCTGATCTCACTGGAAAATCAGTGAATCAAACCCTATACAGAGGAATGATTGGCTCCCTGATGTACTTACTTGCCTCAAGGCCTGATATCCAATTCTCAGTCTGCCTGTGTGCCAGATACCAGGCTGACCCTAAAGAATCACATCTCACTGCTGTCAAAAGAATCATCCGGTACCTGAAGGGTACTCCAAACCTTGGTTTGTATTACCCAAAATGTTCAGGATTTGATCTCAAAGGGTACACTGACTCTGACTATGCAGGATGTAACATGGATAGGAAAAGTACTTCAGGATCCTGCCAATTCCTTGGTGGTAAACTTGTGTGTTGGAGTACAAAGAAACAACAGTCAGTGGCCATGTCCTCAGCAGAAGCTGAATATATGGCTGCTACAGGATGTTGTGCAAATGTACTATGGATGAAGAGCCAACTGAGTGACTATGGCATTCAGTATAAGATGGTACCTATCTTTTGTGATAATACAAGTGCCATAGCCATCTCAAACAATCCAGTACTTCATCAAAGAACCAAACACATTGACATCAGATACCACTTCATCAGGGACCATATCTCTAATGGAGAAATTGAACTACATTTCATCCCCACTGAGTATCAGCTAGCTGATATCTTCACTAAACCTTTGGATGAACCCACTTTCACAAGATTGAAAGCTGAACTGGGCATGTTGGACATAGAATCAGGGAACTGATCAAAAGTGTTCCAACATGATGTATATTCTCTGGGTCCCTGATCACATCCCTTCCTGAAAGTTTTTTTGAATGATAATTCATTCAGGGGGCTGTGGATGAAAAATGGCATTAAATACCCTAACTAAATGATCTGAATACTTAGTTAGTAAATGTCCCAGGTAGGTAACTGATTCCTATTAAATATAGGAATATATGTCACTTACACAACTGGCATCCTCATCTTGGGCCCCCACATCTCTCTCACCAAACACCACTGAGCATTAAATGCTCTCTCACACACAAAAAGTGTGATGATTTTTTCCTCTGCAAAAGTGCATTATTTGCAGAGGCACCCCAAAGGGTGAGAGAAAAGGGGGTAGTGGGAATCGTGATATTTAATGCGGATCTCAAACCTATATTATTATGCCGTTTCGGTTGAATATTATAAGTTTTTGATATCCGCAACATCACTACCCTAATTCCCACTATAAATACCCCCACAAAAGAGAAACACACACACGCTTTTAAAATCTTAACTAAACTCTTGCAAATTGTTTTTTTCAAAACTCCGTGTGTTTCTCTCACCAATACCCATTTTCAAACTAATACCAGGCTTTTTATCATACCAAATGGCTTCTTCAAAGGTCGTAAAATACGCACCCAATGTGGATTTCCAAATGGAAAGCGTAGACCTCACCAAGAATAATGTGGTGGGGAACTTTGCCTACCCTGAAGGGTTCCCTGAATACAGGGAAGTGGTGAAGTTCTTTCAGAACTGCTTTCTGACCACCGCATTCAAAATAACCCCCTCAGTCATCTACCCTGAATACTTGAGGGAATTTTGGTGCACAGCAGTGGTTGAAAGCCCTGATGTGCCCAAAGAGGCCAAAATTAAGTTTACAGTCAAGAATGGAACTAAGTCCCTAACTCTTGACTATAAAACTTTTGCCAAAGCCACTGGGCTTGATTACACACAGACCTTCGAAGTCCCACCATCTGATAAAGATGTGAAGGAGGTCTTACTGACATTAGGGCCTTATGACAAACTTCATCCTGAAGTGGCACCAGGGGCCCTACTAGCCAAAGCCCCAATCATCAAGACCTGGTTCCCAGCTCCCTGGAGGATAATAATGACCTTTGTCATTCAGGTCCTCGGGGGAAATAAATCCTCTACTGAGCAATTGAACAATACTCAAGCAATGATATTGTTCAGTCTCATTGAGGGTAAATTTATTGACCTTGGAGAATTGATCTTCAAGGACCTCATAGCAAAGTTAGGGGGGAAGTCTAGGAAAAAACTTATGTCATACCCTAGATTCATTTCCTGTGCACTACAAGACTTGCTTGGGTCTGAGTATGCAAAGCCTGATGCAGTAGGTTTTGAGCCTGAAGTGTTACACAAGGCTAATTACTCTCGTGACCCTCTTGAGGTTACACCTGTCACCCTGACATTGTACATGCGTACTGCTATCCAGGGTGACAATAAAGTTTCACCAGTCCCCTCTCCCACCAAAAAGGTGAAGAGGAAGAAGGGACAGGGGTCCAGGAAGGTGGCTCAACCCAAGTCACTCGACACTGAGACCTCTGATCCCAAGCCTACAATGAGGCAACCACAACAGCCCTTGACTGATGACACCATGAGAATAATAACCCAGTCACTAGGCCTGCAACAAAAGCCAACGGAGGGCACTGAGACATCACACTCAGTGTCCTCGGGCATACCCGTTTCCAAAGACTCTTCTGTCATAAACAAGACAGTTGAGCCGAAACAAACCAAACCTTCACATCCTGCTAAAGGCTCTGGCAAATCACAACCAGAGTCTCAGGGAGTAAGGGATCCTAAATCCTCGGTGAGGCAGCACTACTCCACTGAAAAGGGGGTCCACAAACAATCACATCCTGCTAAAGGCTCGGGTAAATCACAACCCAAGCATCAGGGAGTTCATGTTCCTAAACCTTCGACAGGCCAGAACAAGCCTGTTGGAAAGGGGGACTCAACCACTCATCTGCCTGATGAGGACATTCGCAAATCAAAGCTTTTGTCTGAGGGCACCCCTACTCAACCCCAAGACTCAGTGGGAAACAGACAACCCACTGATAGGGACACAACAGTCACGGCTCCTCGTGATGGCACTGAGAAACACCCATCAGTGTCTGAAGGGGTCACGGGGGACAAAGATTCAGAGGGATATAAACCACCCGCTGATATGGAACCCAAAACCACTCCCGGAGGTGCGCATAACTTGGGAACTGGCCTTAAAGACCAGGTAGGTAAAACCCAACCTACCGGATTTGAGGGGTCAGGACCTGGCCAAAACGAAGGCAAATCTTCTTATGAAGAGGAGCCGGATAACCTCCATTTGTTGCAGATAACCTCCCTGGCGGATGCTCAGGCATTCTTATTTTCTGATGATGAATTCAACAGTGACGAGGAAGTCTTCACGGCCGGAGATGATATGGAGGATGAGGAGACAGTCCTTGAACCTGTTACTCAGTCTCCTCAACCCTCTAACCATGATGAAGATGAACAACATTCCGAGCCGGAAACCTCAGAAGACGCTTCAACTCCTCTCACTGAAAGAGCCTTCAAAAAGTTCATCAAGAAAATGACCAATGTTTTGTATAGGGGGGTCACTGAAGAGGTGTTTGATCTGCATATTGAGCAAGCAGTCCACTATCACCTCCTCAAAGATGCTATTGAAGATTACAATGAAGATGTCAGGGAGCAAAATTCCACTGTCACTCACTCCCTGACACAAATGGCTTCGCACATCAATCAGTTTTTGGAATCCCTTAAGGAGCTGGCTACAGGGGTTAAGTCAGTTCAAGAATCAGTCAAGGATGATCCTGAGCTCAACAAAAGAATTCTTCAGGCATCTGAGACGTACCAGGTCAACTCGGCGGCTTTTACTGAGTTACTTGGTTTGATAAGGGATTCAAATGTTCAGAATCTCAGCTCCATGGTGGAGTCCCTCAAGTCTTCCTTCACTCAGTTGGAAGCATCAGTGACAGCTCAATCCCAGAAGTCCACATCTCTGGCATGGACAATGGGTTCCAGGATGACTGCCCTTGAAAGTTCTCAGGATTCACTTGACTCCAAGGTATCTTTCATTCATCAGGATACTGTGGAGATCAAGTCCATGATGACGGAAATGTTTCAAGCCTTCAAGGGTACTTCTACTTCATCTTCAGTAACTCCAACACTTGCCATCACTACAGCTCCGGCAATTGTTGAGGGGGAGAATGTTCCTAAAACCCCTGTTACTGATGAACAAGATGCTGGACAGCCCTCTCACACTGAGGGGGAGCATGTCACTGAAGCCACACCAATCACTCAGGTTCCCCCACAAGAGGAACCAGTCTCCTCCACTCTCTTTCAGGACAGAGGAAAAAGCATAGCCACCACCTCAGAACCTGAAGTAAGACTCCAGCCTGCCTCCAAAATTGTCAGAGTTGACCCTGATGAACCTATCAGGGTCCCGTATGAAATTAATGGAAAAATCTATCAACTCACTCATGACCAAATACAAGACTACATGGGAAGAGTTGAGAAAGCGGCAAAGGCAGCTGAAGAAGAGAAATTGAGCAAGCCTAAACTAATACAGGTTGTTCATGAGGAGGCTGAAAAGATTGGTCTGGATACTAAGGCACTAGCTAATGAGCAAGCTGGTGTAGCCTTTAAAAAGGCTTAGGAAGAACAGATGAATGCTCTGAAAAGGGAAAGGGAAGAAAAGCTGAAGAGGCAAGCTCAAATCAGAAAGACCAGGGTTGAAAGATATCATTGGGTGATGAAGGAAAGATTGAAGCCTGAAACCATCACTGACATCAAAATTCACACGAATACCAAACCCGCAATGGTCACTGTCTTCAGGGGGGCTGATAAAAGAATCATGGACACTCATAACCCATTCAAATTCGCTGACTTTGGGATCACTGAACTTGATGAACTCCGACCCATCATCGCCAAGAAAAATGGTGCCGTTGTTGATCAACTTCTCAAGTCACTGAGTGAAAGGTATGACAGACTGAGAGCAATGCCTGAAGCCCTCAACATTCCCTCCCTTCTTCCTGCTCCAACAACAGGAACTGCTTCATCAACAGCCACCAAAAGAAAAAGGAAGCACGTTGAATCCGAGCTTGAGGTCAAGGTCCCAGGATTGGATTGTGATAGGTCTGTTCCTGAAGGAATCACCTTCGTGAACAATACTGTGCTTGAAACCCCTGAACGAGGTCTATGCTTTACGGATGAATATGGCCTTGCCTTCCAAAGGTGGTCCGATATAGACAAGGCAGGGGTCACGGCAATGGTAACGTACCTGATGTTAGCTTCTCCTATACAAAGTGGTGCAAACCAAAGGTTCTATAAGGACCTAAGGACGAAGATTGAGAAGCATCCTGAGAAACACCTGCTGAGATCAAAGAAAGCTAAGATTGAGGGACTTGGCTATCATCTGAACATCTGATCTGCAACAACTATCTTTATTTTGTTTGTAATTTGTAGGAAAATGTAATAGCTAATGAATAAACTGATGTTTTGTTTAAATAGTTATGTCCTACTTACAATTACAACAAACATTCAGCAAGAGAAGATGTACCCTGACAACTCAAGCTGAATCAAGTATCACTTAGGCTATTTGTATGTTCAAATAGGGGGAGATTGTTGGGTCACTGAATTCCCCAAATCTTCTAACAAGGATTTGAACGTAAAATCCCCTAAGTGTAAACAAGTCACTGAGTGAACAGTAACTCAGTGAGTCACCTTCAGGATGCTAAGACCGAGCCTAAGTAGAAAGGTTCTCCATTCAGTGAGGCGGAACTCAGTGAAGTGTGATCTAAGCCAAGAAGAAGGTGATGGGTTCAGTGAGGATGACAATAACTCACTGAACCCCAATGACTCCTCAACAACTTAATCATACTGAAGATTGATGACATGAAGACTGAAGTTTTGGCGGGACTGGGCGGGAAAGTCTGAGCTGCTTTATTAAAGTGCTTTATCACTTTAATGTCAAACTTTCCCCAAATGGTTAAAACCAGTCTGTCATCAGAAAGTGCCTTTTGGATCTAACTCAATGAAGGTTCCTTGCCAGAAGAATAATATCTTTCAAGATATTGTTAAGGAAGCTTTAGGTCCAATGTATATTTAGTTGTTCTATACTTGTGTATAAATAGGAAGCAAATGTGAGGAGTAAAAGTTGACAAGTTTGTGCAATTAATGCAAAGCATTCACAAACCACTTTACTCCTCCAAAGAACAACACAAGCCCCTGAGATAGCTCAGTGGGTAATTTAAGTTGTCACTCACTTAGTTGAGTTTAGTGAGGAGTCCATACAATACTTGTCAATTCAACCCCAAGTGTTATTCCGCAAACACTTGGGTACGATTCTTTGTGATTAACTTCTAATAAAGAATTAAACGTTGGAAAAATATTGTCTCTTACCTTTTACGTTACTTTATTGTTAATCATTTACATCTTTGTTTAAAGTCATATAACTCGGTTACTTTAGCTTCTTAGTTACTGATAACCAAGTAAAAGGGACCAACACGTACTATTCAAGGTTGGCTTATTGGGTTATTGATGGATTGTCAGCTTTAGTCACATATTCGTTGTGTGTACTATTCAAGGTTGGCTTATTTGGTTATTGGTGGATTGTCAGCTTTAGTCACATGGTTCGTGTGTACTATTCAAGGTTGGCTTATTTAGATACTATAGTGTGCACCTATAGGTTATTAATACTTCGGAGGTTATCCGAGTATTTATTGGTATTGCGGGGGTTACCCGAATATCTATGTTAGAACGGAGGGTATCCGTGTGTTAGGTTGGAGCGGAGGGTATCCGCAGGCTTTTAGCGAATCCTTAGTCTAGCTAGCAAGCGTTTTGCGTACATGTCCACTATATTGTTAGATGAATTTAAACCTATGATCTCACCAGCGAAAGCTGACTTTTAGCACGTTTTCTCAGGTAATTAAGTGATGATATGCATGCTTGGAATGGAAGGCTCGGCCAAGGCTCATGGTTTATGGATCTATTTTTCTAAACTCTGATAATTAATTTTGGACCTATTGTTATGTTATTTTGGGCCTGACTCTGAATGATGTTGGGATAAATGTAAACCTTAAAACCCCGTTTTGGTTGTGTTTTTATTATGTTTACTTTATCTCGTTCTATATTGTCTTGTGTTGGATACCAATCCCCGTAGCACCCCGAAAGCTTGTTGAGTCTTCCGCTGTATCAAATTTTGGGGGTGTTACAGATTGGTATCAGAGCTAAGGTTATAGAGAACTAGGTAAATAAACACTTAAACTATAACCATATTTTTTATAGAAAATGATCCTTGACCACCGCCCGCCAGCCCGCCAAGCCGAAGCATCTTCTATTATTTGAGGTATTATGAGATATTTGAGATGATTGTTAGATTTGGGATTTATTGAGATGATTTGAGGTTTATGGATTTTAGTAATAAGATGGCGTTTTCGAGGAATTATATGGTCTATATGTTTTATAAACATTTTAGTAATGCGGTGTTTGAAATTCTTTTTATTGAGATTATATGATTGAATTATTTGATGAGGATTTTTGGTATGGTATTTTGAGTTGTGATTTAGTTGTTTTGAAACACTTACACCTACTCTACGCCGTTGTCACAAACCCTGGCCTCCCATATGCCCGATGTTGTCGAGGATATTCTTACTGCACCAGTTTTACCTGCACAGTTCACTATGGCATCTGATGACCCTTACCAGATGGCCATGCTTTCAGCTACTGTGCCGCAGACAGCTTCTACTTCAGCACTACCTGCTGCATCTACGCAGGGACCCTCATCTTCTTTAGGGCTCCCTGGTACATCGAGGCAGCTTACTCTTCATCAGGTTTTGGCTCGTGTGGCCCCATGCTTTGCCCACCGAGCTACGACACGCATGTCGGTATGCCCTACTCCATCACCTTTACAGATTGATGCTCACTCTCTCCTGTCTGAGGCGCCACCCACATCATTGCGTCGTCGTCCTAGATCACCTACCACCTCTCCACATGGTTCACCTAGTAGGAGACGACGATTGATGAGGTACTCTTCCGAAGAGGAGGAGGAGGAGTACGAGGGTGAGGATGAGGCTGATGACCCTGAGCAGGAGGATGACCCTCAAGAGGCTGAGCAGGGTGATGATGATGACCCTGAGGAGGAGGATGACCCTCAGGAGGATGAGATGCCTGATGATGATGATGTGTTAGTACCACCAGCTCAGGCTGAGGAGCCTGATTCACCTGTACATCCGATTGAGCCTGATTCACCTGATCATCCGTTTTTGGTTGAGTTGCCACCCGGTAGTCCTGATGGGTCGGATGCATCTTCTGAGGTTTCTGCTGAGCATGCAGAGTTAGGTGAGATTAGCAGGTTATGGGCTCGGATTACTGAGCTTAGTGAGAGAGTTGCACGTGTATCTGATCGACTTGAGAGAGTTATTGGAGAGTTTATAGCGGATCTGAGAGTGGATATGACTGTGGTTGTGGGCAGGACTACTGAGATGAGGAGAGTTTTGATGGAGGTCCACGAGCATATCGATAGTTTGCAGCGAGGTTTTGTTACTGCTCGAGAGGCCGACCGCAAGCTATGGCAAAGGAATGCCGAGCTAGAGAAGGAGGTGGCTGACCTCAAGAGAGACCGAGACACCCATAGCGTGGAGCTAGGATCGTTATGGAGGGATCTTGATGGCTTGAGGCAGGAGTTGAGTAGACTCCGCCAGCAGCGTGGCTAGTTGATTGGTTTATGTTGTCTTGTTGCTTTCTTAACCGAGGAGTGTTCGGTTAGAAAATCTAGTTATCATATTTTGATGTACTTGTTCAGTATTCGTCTCTTTTGGAACGATTAGTACGTTTTGTATTATCCGTTAGTTGGAATGATGTTAGATCGCTATTGTATGGTTGATGGTTATTAGTATATGGTATTATGTGAGTTTGGGTGTTATGGAAATTGAGTCCTTATCCATTTTATTGATGTTTCATGGATCAATGGCAACACGACGAAACCCTGTTAGAGCTACCAGAACTGGTCCTACAGTGACTACTCCTGGTCGCCGAGGACGCCGACCTACTCGAAATGTTGAAACCCCTACTCCTGACAACCTGGACACTACTAACCGCAACAACAGGAATCAAAATGTTGATGTCCAGGGAGATAATGATCATGTTCCACTTAATGCACCTACGGTGGATCAAGCAATGATCAATCAACTTGTGGAGCAAAGAGTTGCTGAACTACTAGCTGAGTCAAATCATTCCAACAATTCTGCTGGAACTTTTCCACCTGTTCGTGCTAATGGATGTCACTACAAAGAATTCAAGATTTGTGGACCTATTGAGTTTGGTGGAACTGAAGGAGTGGTTTACCTGGTTAGGTGGATTGAGAAGACTGAGTCAGTGTTTAATGTTAGTGGTTGTGCGGAGAATGCGAAGGTAAAGTTTGCTTCTCTTACTTTCAAGGATGAAGCTTTAACTTGGTGGAACAATTACCGAAATTCAGTTGGGAGTGATGTAGCTTATGCCATGACTTGGGAGCAATTTAAGTCTCTGCTGATTCAGACTTATTGCCCAAGGAATGAGGTCAAGAAGCTAGAGATTGAGTTTTGGAACCACAAGGTGAAAGGTAATGACATGGCGACCTACAATCGTCGTTAACAGGAATTGGCCTTGCTTTGCCCAGATATGGTGAAAACCGAGACTCAAAAGATAGAGAGGTATACTGATGGGTTGCCTGTAGCTACAAGGAATGATGTGATTTCTGCTAGGCCTGCCAACATCCATGAGGCAATCACAATTGCTCAACAACTTATGGATTCGTTGGAATTAGAAGAAGCTGATAAGGAGAAGAATGGAAAGAGAAAGAGAGACCGTCACTCTAAGGGTAATGATCACCGAAGCAAGAGACAAGCTAAGGCTTATGCTATTGGGAATGGAGATAAGAAGAATCCGAATGGTGATGCACCCAAGTGTGATCGTTGCCACCAGCGTCATACTGGATGGTGTAGTGTGAAATGCCAGAATTGCTCAAAGAAAGGACACACAGCTAGGGATTGTAGAGCCCGACCTCTTGCTATGGTTCAGGCTGCTCCTGAGATGAGAAACAAGGCAGATGTTACTTGTTATGGGTATGGAAAGAAGGGACACTATAGGAATGAGTGTAGAGAATCGTGGAATCGTGGAAACCAAGGCTCGGGTGGTAATGGGTACAATCATGGAAACCGCGGAGCTGGAGGAAACCGTGGACGACAAGATAATGGGGACCAACGTGTGGAAGCTGGAGTTGCTCAGGGAAGAGTGTATGCACTCGGGAATGAGAGAGGAGAAGATCGGAACGTCGTTACTGGTACGTTCCTTCTCAATAATCGTTATGCTTCCATACTATTTGATACTGGTGCCGATAGGAGTTTTGTGTCCACTACGTTTGCACCCTTACTAGAGAAACCCCCGATGGCCTTAGGAATTGGATATGATATTGAGTTAGCTAATGGGAATATAGAAAGGATTAATACCATCATTCGCGGTTGTACGTTAAATTTCTTGAACCACCCTTTCAACATAGATCTTCTACCCGTCACGTTAGGAAGTTTTGATGTCATCATTGGTATGGATTGGTTGTCGAAGTATCGTGCTCACATACCTTGCGACGAGGAGATCGTGCGTGTACCTTACGGAAAGGAGATCCTAAATATATTAGGAGATCGAAGGGATTCTAGGAGCCCATCCCGATTAGCAGTGATTTCATGCACTAAGTTGCCAAAGCTAATGGAGAATGGATGTTACCTTTTCTTAGCTCAAATTTCTGAGAAGGGAGAGATGAAGAAGAAGGAAAGGTGCATTGGAGATGTGCCTATAGTTCGTGATTTTCCTGATGTGTTTCCCGATGATTTGCCGAGAATCCCGCCGACTAGACAAGTGGAGTTTCAGATTGAGTTAATACCTGGTGCTGCACCTGTTGCACGAGCGCCTTATCGTCTTGCACCTACCGAGCTAGAAGAGTTGTCGAAACAATTGGCGGAGTTAGCCGAAAAAGGATTCATAAGACCAAGTTCTTCACCTTGGGGAGCCCCAGTCTTATTTGTGAAGAAGAAGGATGGATCGTTTCGTATGTGCATTGATTACCGAGAGTTGAATAAGTTAACGGTGAAGAATAGAGACCCGTTACCTAGGATCGACGACTTGTTCGATCAACTCCAAGGATCGAGTGTGTACTCGAAGATCGATTTGAGATCGGGATATCATCAACTTCGAGTTCGCGAGGAAGATATTCCAAAAACGGCTTTCAGAACCCGTTACGGGCATTACGAGTTTCAGGTGATGCCGTTTGGGTTGACTAACGCACCGGCAATATTCATGGATCTCATGAATCGTGTGTGTAAGCCTTACTTAGATAAGTTCGTGATTGTGTTCATCGATGATATTCTGATTTATTCAAAGAGTGAGAAGGAGCCTAGGAGCATCTAAGACTCATCTTAGAATTGCTCAGGAAGGAAAAACTTTATGCCAAGTTTTCGAAATGCGAGTTCTGGATTCCAACGGTACAATTTTTAGGTCATGTGATTGATAGACAAGGAGTCCATGTGGATCCTGCTAAGATTGAGGCGATAAAAGATTGGGCTGCACCTACAACCCCAACCGAAGTCCGTCAATTTTTGGGTTTAGCTGGTTATTACCGAAGATTCATTGAGGGATTTTCGAAGATAGCTAAACCACTGACCAAATTGACTCAAAAGAGTGTTACGTATGAATGGGGAGATAAAGAAGAGGAAGCGTTTCAATTGCTTAAGAAGATGTTGTGTAGTGCTCTTATCTTAGCGTTACCGGAAGGTAACGAGGATTTCGTCGTCTATTGTGACGCCTCACATAAAGGATTGGGAGCCGTATTAATGCAACGAGAGAAGGTGATAGCTTATGCTTCCCGACAGCTCAAGAAGCATGAGAAAAACTACCCTACCCATGATTTGGAGCTAGGTGCTGTGGTTTTCGCTTTAAGAATATGGAGACATTACTTGTACGGAACAAAGTGTGTTGTGTACATTGACCACAAAAGTCTACAACACATCTTGAATCAAAAAGAGCTCAATATGAGACAACGACGTTGGATTGAGTTGCTAAGCGATTATGATTGCGAAATTCGCTACCATCCTGGTAAAGCAAACGTTGTTGCTGATGCTCTTAGTCGAAAGGAAAGAACACCACCGTTACGAGTTAGGTCATTGGGAATGACAATCGTATCGCCATTACCATCTCAAATATTTGAAGTTCAAACGGAAGCGTTGAAAGCAGAAAACAGATCTGCCGAGAATATATTTGGGATGGCTGAGAATGAGAAAGGATTTGTTAAGCGTTCGGATGGATTGTTATGTTTTGGAGATCAGATTTGGGTACCTTTGTATGGAGGAATTCGGGAGTTGATTATGCATGAGTCGCATAAGTCAAGGTACTCTATTCATCCTGGGTCCGACAAGATGTACCAGGATCTTAAGAAGTTCTATTGGTGGCCAAACATGAAGGCAGATATAGCATCGTACGTTAGTAAGTGCTTGACATGTTCTAAGGTTAAAGCCGAACACCAGAGACCGTCAGGATTACTAACGCAACCAGAACTTCCAGTCTGGAAATGGGAGCGGATTACTATGGACTTCATTACCAAATTACCGAGGACAGCTAGCGGTTGTGACGCTATCTGGGTAATTGTGGATCGTCTGACAAAGTCTACTCATTTCTTAGCAATTAGTGAAGAGGATAGTGTGGATAAGCTTGCGAGGTTATATGTGAAGGAAATTATTGCGCGTCATGGAGTCCCGATATCTATTATTTCGGATCGCGATAGCCGTTTTACGTCAGCTTTGTGGCGATCACTTCAAACGGCTTTGGGGACGAGACTTGATATGAGTACAGCATATCATCCCCAAACCGATGGTCAAAGTGAGAGGACCATTCAGACGTTAGAGGATATGCTTCGTGCATGCATCATAGACTTTGGTAAAGGCTGGGAGAAGTACTTACCCCTTGCGGAATTCTCCTATAATAATAGCTACCACACAAGTCTTAAGGCTGCACCATTCGAAGCTTTGTATGGCAGAAAGTGTCGTTCGCCTATTGGTTGGGCGGAAGTTGGAGATAGCCAACTCACAGGCCCTGAACGGATTTTGGAAACTACTGAGAAAGTAGCTCGGATTCGTGATCGGTTGCAAGCAGCCAGAGATAGGCAGAAAAGTTACGCCGATCAGAGACGTAAACCCTTAGAGTTCCAGGTTGGAGACAAAGTGATGTTGAAAGTCTCGCCTTGGAAAGGTGTGATACGTTTCGGGAAACGTGGTAAACTCAACCCACGCTACATTGGACCATTTCTGATCTTAGAAAGAATTGGGCCCGTGGCTTATAGGTTGGAATTACCACATGAACTGAGTAAAGTTCACGACGTGTTTCACGTTAGTAATTTGAAGCAATGTCTTTCCAATGAGATGCCTGTCATTCCAATGAAGGATATTCGTGTCGATGAGAAATTGAATTTCGTGGAAGAGCCAATTGAGATTTTAGACCGTGAAGTTAAACGACTCAAGCGAAGTCGCATTCCGCTCGTCAAGGTTCGTTGGAATTCCCGACATGGACCAGAATTTACGTGGGAACGTGAGGACGAGTTCCGGAAGGGATATCCGAAGCTTTTCACTTCGTAGATGAATTTTTCCGAGTGAAACCCGGGACGGGTTTCTTCTGAGACTGGGAGGATGTGACAACCGGCAGTTTAGAGAGTTATTTTAAAAACCCGCATTACGTTAAAGTTCGTTTAAAATTTTTATTTAGAATTTTATTTCACAACGAACTTGTAAGACCTATTTTATGGATAATTATGTGTTTATGATGTTATGGAATTCGTGAATTATTTTCATAATTCATTTTGATTTTATGCTCGGTGATGTATTCTTAAATTCTCACTGGTACTACGTTGACTCTGGCACTAGGTTTACCTAACGAAATTTTTATGATTCATTTTTACGAGTCCGACTATATATAATTATTTATGAGATGTTTTTCGGGAGATATTAAAGTTTGAAATGAGTTCGGGTTTCGGGCCACATGTTTTACATTTACCCACGTTACCCGCTCCACACCATTAGTAATATTATTATTACTATTATTATTATTATTATTTTTAAAAGAAAAATGTTTTTTTTTATATAGTAAATTACAAACCGTCCTTGTGGTATTATCACCACACACACACAAACACCAACTCCCTCTCATCTCTCTCTCTCTCATCTGTTTCTTAAACAAACCCTAGCCGCCGGTCCTAAAATCCGGCCACCACCACCACTGCGCCGACCACCCTGCAAAACAAACACCACCATCTTGTTCCTTTTTCCTTCCTCTTTCTTTTGGTGTATTATACGCGCCGTATAACGCACCCTAACACCTCGTGATTCATTCAAATCCGACCCAAACTTGTTATTTTTATTAGATCTAGCCGATTGGAGGTTCAAGAAGGTGAGAATGCTCATTTTTGGTACCTTGGGTGCCTCGATATGGTGATAAATCCGTGGCTACACGGATGATTTTTGTGGGATTCGAATACATTTAGTTGGGAAATGATGTTTTGATATTAAAATCTTGTTTGGTATCCGGGTTATGGTGAGTTTTCGTTGGGTCGTGTGAACCGTGAGTCCCGGACTCACGGCTTTGTTGTGGTTCGAGCTTTGTGGCTCGTTATCTTTCTTGATATTTGACCTTGGATTCTTGATGGTTCATGTTTGATGCCATGGTGTTTGACTCGACTCAATGGAGTCATGCTCTTGGCCGATTGGCTGTTGATGGTGCCTCGACCCAAGAGGGTGTTTGGGACAGTTTTGGTTGGCTCATTTGAGCTTATTTTGGAGACCCATGGTATTAGTTGTCGAGTCCTAGTGACTCGTGTGGTATGCCGAGACTCAAGTGAGTCATAAGGCCCGGGTTTGGCTTGGTAAACCAACCCGGATATGGACCATAATTGTGTTTATATGTCCTTGTTATAAATTTTGTTAACTTGATATGGTTTCGGCATTTATTGTGGCACTTTCATTTTCGGCCGAACACTTTTGTTGGGTCAAGACCCTGGTGGTCTCGACAATGGGAATAATGTGATATTTGAGGAGTTGTTGACGAATTGTGATGTTGGGGACCGATTGTGAGACGGTCACTTAGATTGACGGAGATAGGTTAGTCGGGTGCCGTAGTCGGACCCTATTGTTGTAGCATGTGGATTGAGATTGTATTGGACGGAGATACTTTTGTTTTTATGACTTTTACGTATTACTTTGGACTTGGACAATGAGCCGAGAGTCATGACTCGGACATGTGACCATTTCGTATGACTCGATAACTATTACAAATAAAACATAAATAATAAACTCGTAATAATAATTATTGATAATATAAACGTTTATATGAATATATAGACGTGAATAACGGATATATAATTATATAGACGCGTATATTAATAATAATAATAATCACGAGTCGTATTATAAATAATACAACTAGATATATATTAGGCTACGAAAGTGGCGTAATATTATTGAACGTATTATTATTATAAAAATGTGTTATAAAACGAGAAACTCTCGACAATTATTAAACATTTAATAAAAAATGTCATTTTGTATATATATAACGGGTAAACTTATCGAGTTATGCGGAGTCGTTGTCACTCGAGTCCAGGTAAGTTATTATTTGTGACTTTCGTGTTGTCACGGATATATGACGATTAATATAAACGTTTTCTATAACTAAATAACCACTTAAGCGGGTTATTTGGCTATACGAAATGAGTATATTAATGGGCATCGTATCCCACGACGCCCATAAGTTGTGGTATATGTAAAGTGTAATAAATTGCGAGTGTATATATCGGGAAATCTGGCCAATTTTACGATATATATGAGGAATTTATTAGACTATAATATCTACCATATAGTATTTATGTGCTATGTGCTTTAGGATGGGGTGTAATCTTGGAACGGTATGTTACGTAAATAAATATGAGGATTATCAAATCGACGGATTTGATAAACTTCGGCGATTTATTTAAATGATATATTGGGCTAATATTAGATCCATAGTTTACTTTTATTATTCTTTGTGTGACCTTTTGGTTTGTTTTGAGTCGACCCACCACCCGTATGGATACCAAACGTAAATACACCAAACTAATACGAAATGGATTTTCGGAAATAAAACGGATTCTCGTCCGGGTTTGGGAATATTTTGAATTTGAGGAAATAATTCTGAACGAGTTAATATTGTTAGGTCGTGCCGAGTCCGTAGTTGTTGTTTCGTGAGTTACTATACATCTTATTTCTACCGACTTCTTCTTGCTATTTTCTGAACTTGAGGTGAGTCATAGCCCCACTTTTTCTTGAACTATGTTTTCAATACTTGGGGTGAGAAACGTGCAAATTATTTTATGTGGACTATTATCGCTTTTATATGCTTTCTAAACTTGCTATGCGTATGGACTAGGATATATATTGTCAGCTTTAGTCACACATTTTGTGCGTACTATTCAAGGTTGGCTTATTGGGTTATTGATGGATTGTCAGCTTTAGTCACATATTCGTTGTGTGTACTATTCAAGGTTGGCTTATTTGGTTATTGGTGGATTGTCAGCTTTAGTCACATGGTTCGTGTGTACTATTCAAGGTTGGCTTATTTAGATACTATAGTGTGCACCTATAGGTTATTAATACTTCGGAGGTTATCCGAGTATTTATTGGTATTGCGGGGGTTACCCGAATATCTATGTTAGAACGGAGGGTATCCGTGTGTTAGGTTGGAGCGGAGGGTATCCGCAGGCTTTTAGCGAATCCTTAGTCTAGCTAGCAAGCGTTTTGCGTACATGTCCACTATATTGTTAGATGAATTTAAACCTATGATCTCACCAGCGAAAGCTGACTTTTAGCACGTTTTCTCAGGTAATTAAGTGATGATATGCATGCTTGGAATGGAAGGCTCGGCCAAGGCTCATGGTTTATGGATCTATTTTTCTAAACTCTGATAATTAATTTTGGACCTATTGTTATGTTATTTTGGGCCTGACTCTGAATGATGTTGGGATAAATGTAAACCTTAAAACCCCGTTTTGGTTGTGTTTTTATTATGTTTACTTTATCTCGTTCTATATTGTCTTGTGTTGGATACCAATCCCCGTAGCACCCTGAAAGCTTGTTGAGTCTTCCGCTGTATCAAATTTTGGGGGTGTTACATAAGCCGAAGTGATGGTGGGGTTCATGGGGTTTTTCCTTTTTCTGTTTTTCTGGCTACCACCTCCAACAGGGATGTCCCGGAGCACGCCGCCATGGGTCAGTGTCTGCGGCAGCTACGGCAAAAGTGACGCGGCTGCGATGTGCTGTAGTTGTTGTAGTAGCAGAACTTTGTGTCTTCTGAATGACAACGTGGACATGGGCGTTGTTGTGGGGGTTGTGTCAGAGTTGTTGTGGTCACCAACGTTGATGTTTCTTGATGTGTGTTGGTGGTGGTCGTTGTCGTTATGGTGGTGGTTATGATGGGTGTGTTTTCTGACATTTGCGGTGATTGCATTCTTGTTGTGATTCTGCTATGGTCAACTCGAGTCGTGGTGGAGAAGATGTGGGTTTTAGGGGGGTTTATGGGGGTAGAGGTTTGATTTTACTTTGCAAATTTAGCCATTGAGGTCTAATCACATTGATACCAAGCACAGAGGTGATTATGGCGGCAAATTTAATACGTATGAACAGTGAAATGACGATACTACCCTCAACTACGTGGCACTTAACGGGAAAACTAACGGAAAAGGCCTCTCGGTGGCGATTTTGCGAAAATGTAGAACGTTGGTGTCTTTTTTGCGCTACTTTTTGTCTCGGTCCCTTTTTTGCAATTTCGTGAAACGTTAAGGATTATTTTTGCAATTTACCCCAAAATTTAAGTATTTAAGAATAAAACTCTTTTTCATCAAAAACTAAGAAAAGGTAGGCAATCCGCAATAGTGATTATACTTTTTTCAAACCGTGAGTTTTTGAACAAATTATTTTGAAAAGCAGTATCAAATGTCCTACATTTTGATAACACCTTGTGGTGATCTCTTATCACGTCACTTTTGTGACACTCTTTAACATGTGTCATCGTAACACGAGTGGTAAATAACCAATCTTTTAAAACAATATGATTTTAGGACAAATAGATATAGCTAAATTTTAGTATTGTTTAAAAACTTACTTAATAAGTAATGGTGATTGACTATAATACCCTTACTTATTGAAAACAATGCAACTTATCAATTTTTTATATATATCTAATTACAATTTAATAGAAAAACTTTTTTTATTCTCACTTACACTATCTCTGAAGAGAAAACACATTTACTTAAAAACTTTTAAAGTGAGAAATGTAAAATTAATAATCTACCGTTACTCGTTATTACTTTTAATATTATACTTTACACTCGTATACTTTCCTTTAGCTATTTCATACATGAAACACTTAACCACAATTATAACTATATGCTTCTTTAAATTTTAGAAGTTATACGCGAGTACTCGCCTACTATATCTCACTAACTACACTCTCAATCAATCATATTATTCATATATCACCAATCAAGTATTGACTCTCTCCACCAACTAAACTCTTTCTTGATTGATTGAAATGAGAAGTGAACATTTATTTTAAAACATGTTAAAATAAAAATATGGACATTTATTTTGAAACACAGAGAATATTAAGTAGAAAATGATATATTAAATGTTTTTACTTGATTTAATTATACTCCGTAAAATATTACCCGTAACATAAACATTTTCACTTTGTGTTTTGCGAAATGGGTTGGGGCTAGATCTTATATTATAAGTTAAAGCTGGTGTAAGCTGTAAGCTGTAAACTGCAAAGCTGTTAACATGAGCTACAAGTTGTATTTTTTTTTTTCGATAAAAGTGTTTGGTAAGTTAGCTGTTAAATATAAGTATAATATGTAAAATGACATAAAAGGACATATTTATAGATGTAAACAAATGTTTAGAGGGTAAATCAGTAGTTTAAAGTTTTAACAGCTCCAAGATATTTAAAAAGCTGCATGAATCAGCTTTTCATTTAGGAGTTATTTGTTTGAAATAAAAGCTTGAAGTTAATGTATCCAAACGGAGCTACTTATATTAGAGGATATTATTTTTGTAATAAAAAGCTAACAACTCCCCAAAAAGCCCCTACCAAACAGGCCCTTTATAAACCTATTTGGCGAATTAGTTGGAGCTGAAAATTATTAATGTAAAACCATATAAAAATACATCAAATTAAATTCGGATATACAGCTTTTACATGATAATCAATTATATTTTGAATGGTATTTAAGTAATTTGACTAGCTATAAGCTCTTATAAATCTCTTTCAATGGGCTTGAGTTTATGGAGGCCTATGGCTTAAGCTTTCATAAACCCTCATAAACCTTTATTTTATTTATTTTATTTTATTAGAATGGCACATCACTTGAAATTCGACCCCCCGAGTTAAACCATCCAAACAGGCAAACCTTGAAACCTAAATCATTAGGAGAGACCCAGGAAGGAAAACTCTAAAACCCTATAAACCTTTATAAGCCTCACGCCAAACACAAGCTTTACTTCACCAAAAATAAATTAAGCCATTCTTTTATATACTATTATTGCAATTTAAAAAAATAAATAAATAAAAACCTTTTAACTATTTTTGTAGTTAGTTCAAAATATATATATATATATATATATATATATATATATATATAGGGGCGCGTTATATGCAGTACCAATATTAGATGCAGTACTTTACATTACCAATCTAAACCAATAAGAATTTAGTACTATTAAATATTTTTATTTAATTCAAAGGGTATAATTGTCAAAACACATTTTCACTTTTTTTTTTTCAATTTTTAATTAAAAAAACGTTTTTAACTTCCTTTATTTTAGGAATTTTTTTTTTCTTTAGTGTACATGTTTTCAAGTAAATGAGATGCATAGGTGTTATTTATATATTTTTATTACTTTTTTTAAATATTGTTATTTTACATATGTTTCTTGAACAATTGTTTAGACATCAAACTTGTTTTGCTTAAAATGGTAATTGCACATATGTTTCTAGTATACATTTTTTAATGTTAAAAAATTTATAACAAAAAACAAAAAAATATACATGTAACTTCTAAATTTATAACAAACCAAAAATATAAATAGTATACACAAAATTTGATATCAAATGAAATACAACCAAATACAAAATATATCTAGTTAAATATAGATGTGCACGTCATTCAAAAACATGTGTGCACTCTTTCAAAAACATATGTGCACTCTTCCAAAAACACATGTGCACTCTTCGCTTTTTCATCAAATTCATTAGAACATATGAGTAACCTTCCAAGACACACGTGCACTCTTTATATTAGTCATCGTCTCCATCTTTATCAAAGATGTTCAATACCTGAAACTACAAAACAATTGTTATTTTATTTTATCATAAATAACTAGCAAACACATATTCATAATTAGAACATGTATGCATATATCTTTCTTTGATTTTATTTCAGCTTCAAAACACACACCAGTTAATCGAGTTTATACCCAGTTACCAACCATAAAACACATATGCACCATTTCATGTAAACCTAACTGATACAAACGATAAGTTATTAGCAACTAATTTGTGACCACCTCATACAATAACCAACGACAACCAAATCTCTACACCACGTCTCATATTTAATTTTCATATTGCACAACTCTAATATCTCATGCTTAATCCTTTCACAAATTGTTAACTATTGCTTACGTGCATATGTGTTTGCTTACTACTCCTATAAAACTATTGGTGTATGAACAATGATTATAAAAGCTAAAAGATTTAGAAGCAAGAGAATGACCAGAAAACCACCTTAGGCTCACAAAACGCAACCGAAAAAAATTATATCTTCTTTGTTAATATGTCAAATGATTATGCGTTAGATCAATCTACGAACCCAACAAATATCACACTACATCTTATTATATATAATTCATCTACAAGAAGACATTCAAACTAAGATGGAAAAAAATTAAAAGATACTTGAAATCAAACCTCGATATAATTAGATCTATGCTTTTCGATGGAGATATGACCACATATCAGAACTTGTGATCGTCACAGCCATTACTTCTTCCTAAATACTAGGCTACAATATAAAATACAAAAGGAAGTTAATAATAAATAAAAAGCATCCATGAATCTGAGAAAAGTTTAGGCTAATCAATGGCAACCGTGTAAACAATAATATAATAAAATAAAAACTAATTAATATCAAAACCCTCAAAAGCAAAGTGCATCCAAAACGTCAATATTAACTTATTGATTTTTAATTAAATTCAATCACCATTAAATTAAATTAGGATTAAAACACATATTAATCAATTTATGAGAAAGTAGATCTGGGATTTATGTAACTAACCGAATTATTTTCTTAGTAATTCACCATACTTTGAAGTGCGTAAACCATGATCCATCAGTCCTGCTCGACGTGGATGATGAAAATGATGGCTGTGGTAGTCGTTATCAGATTCAAGATCGCACCTTAACATCCATTATTTATGTTTTTGTTTTTGTGAATGAGAGTAGATCAATTTTTAGGTTAAAGATGATAGGAGATGAGCAGAAACGGTGATTGTTGTAGATTTAGAATAAAGGGGGAGAAAAAGTATGTGTATACCTGTAAACATGGGGCGGTTTTTAAGAAAAATGATTATTTGAAATTCCTTTAATGCCCCTGACTCAATTATAAAAGTTTACTTGACATTCCTTCTGGTTACACATAATTACACAATTGGCACAAGTCATCTCATTCATTGATTAAATGATCTAACGGTTTATATTGGTACTGTAAAGTACTGTATCTAATATTGGTACTGTATAGAATACTACACTATATATATATATATATATATATATATATAGAGAGAGAGAGAGAGAGAGAGAGAGAGTTAGGATCAAATAAGAAGATAAATTAAAATAAGAAGGATAAGAAGAAACCACAACCACATATTTCAGATGCACCTATTAAAATAGATGCATCTCCCCTTGAAAATCTCTCCCTTATTTGAAATGTGTGGCTAGAAATTCTTTTTATTCTTCTTATTTTAGTTTTTCTTCTTACTGGATCCCTTCCCTATATATATATATATATATATATATATATATATATATATATATATATATATATATATATATATATATATATAAATAAAAATCGTTGATATAAAAGCTGTTATCAAACAGACTGAAAAAACCATCACTAACAATAGCATAGCATTGATTGTAATCAAGAAGTAACTTTAGGCCAAAATGAATAAATTATATAGGAAAAAAGATAAACGTTTCATTCTTGTTTTAGGTTTTTGTTGATAGGCGTTCCTTATTTGGGTTCCTGTTCTCGTACCAATTCGATCTTAATGCTTGAGACCTGCGCACTAAGAAAACAAACAAACACCGTTAGGCTTATCGTGGGATTGTCTCCCACGATTATCCTCCAGCGTGAGAGTAAGTAATCGGTTTTTAGGGTTATATTGAAGAGTTAGGGTTGTAAATCGTACCTTTAACGAGAGTTATGATATTCTTTATATAGGCACGAAATCCTTATTGGATACGTGCTCCTTACTCTTCGGTCTATATCCGATTTGATATATATCCCTTAAATAAGAGATATCTATATCAAACCATAAATAATTTTGGGTTTGGGCTTTCGTGAGCCCAAACCGTTAGCATGGTGGCCCAAATCATTGTTATGATAGCCCACTCGTGGTGGGCTTTGAGCATTAGTAATGTTTATCATTTGGGTTCGTGACCCGAATATAGACTATACGTCATCATGTCCCCCCAGTCTAGTGTGCGCGGGTTGTAACCGCGTATACTAGGCTAATAATATTAGCGGCAGGCATGGCGGAAAAAATTCGAATATCCACCGCCTAAAGTTTGGACTATGTATCTAGTCCAAAAATATCTCAAAAATACCTCGGTAAATGGGGAGGTCATCCACGTGTCCTTCGGAAAACGTGAAAAAGTGCTTGTACCTCATGGTATTCTAGCCACACGATGGAGGTAATGGGATCCACGTGTCGTTCATCCGAGGCAAGGGTAAACCCTATATAAAGGTGTCCCATTTTTACTGTGTTTTCCACAGTGCAAAAAACGCCATTTTCTTCCCTACTAAAAATCCTTTTTCAAGAAAAACTAGTATCTTCAAAGGTAATTTTGTGTGCGCACCCTAGTAAAAATGGTTCGTTAATTAGAAGAGTTCCATTCTGAGATGGACGAGGATGAACTATGTCAGTTCACCTCCGATTATTTCATCCTGCTTGCGGTGCATCCGGAAGTACCGGATGCGGACGCATGTATCGCAGACTTCCCTGAGGGGAAAATAGGGGTATATACGCGCTTTTTTGAGTTTGCAAACCAGCGCGTGCCTATATCCCTGTTTTATAGCGACGTGCTCAACTTCTACCGTCTGCATATCTCTCAGTTGCACTGTATAGGTGCGGAAAAAATAACAAATTTTGAGGTAAATTGTCGCTTACTTGCGATAAATCCCACTATCAACCTCTTCCGCACGTTTTACCACACATCGTGGTCGAACGGGTGAGTAACATTTGCGAAGCGCCCAGGGCGCTATCAGTGTTACACTGATAAAATAGACGCCCTTAGGGGTTGGAGGGAGAGCTTTTTCTGGATAGATGATAGGGTATTCACCACGCTCTCTGGGTTTTATACTCAAGGGGGGCTTCCAAAGGATGAGCGCCCAGATCCCGGTACGTACAACGTGGAGGATGCGGAGACCATTTATGGTAACCGCATCCCAATAAACTCATATCCCGAGGAGTTTCTGGTTCACATGGGAATGAGTCGCAACTACTTCGGGGGAAGTGATGAAGTGCCCACATTTTTGGATGGAAGCGGCCGGGGTGGGTGCTTGTCTTTTCTTATCCTCGCGTTTATAATGTAAGCGTTCTTGTATATTTTGATTTTATCAACTAACTTATTCTTTTCTTGTTCATTCATGTGTTGCGCAGAGATGGATCTGTTTTCCGTGGTGAGGTTGACAAAGCCCACGTAGGTAACTGTGGGTGTGCGCCCCCTGAGGGAGGGTGAGTTGCCGATCTTGGAGGCTACCGTTGGGCGTCTTCTGGAGCCTGCGCAAGAAGAGTCCTCTGAAGGTGCGCAGCCGATTGTGAATGCAACTCCAGTGCAGACTATGCCTGCGCAAGGAGTGGCGGCACCTGAGCCCGTGCGCACTGAGTCGTCTGATAGTGTTGGTATCCTCAAAGTTGACACTGACTCTGAAGAGGAGCACCAAGGTTCTAAGTGCAAGGCTGCTGATGATGGTGGTGAGGGCACCTCCAAGCGCAGGCGTCATACTATCATCGTGGATAAGTCCACAGATGAGAGACGTCATTATCCTTTGCTGCGCATGAGAATGCTGATACTTCACCTCCTACGTAAGTAACAATTGTTTGATTATTTATTTTCTTTCTCCTTATTCGCTCTGCAATTCCTTGACGTCTTTCTGTTTGCGTATAGTGACAAAACTGCAGGGGGTGATGCAGCGTTTGTTGAGGGGTTGGTGCCACCCCAAGCGGCTCGTGATCATGTGGAGGAGCCGTTGGGGGTGAATGAGGAGATGCCTGCGCAACAACTGATGGAAGAGTTGGGCGCGGCTGGTGAGCGTCAGGCTGAGTTGGTCACTTAGCTCAAGGCTCGATATGTTGGTGAAAGTAGCAGTCTCGCTCAGAAGGATGAGGAGATTGCACTACTGAGGGCGCAATTGGCTGATGCGCGGGCTGATGTAGAGTCCACCACTGCGCATGCTAGGAGGCTTGCTGATGAGAAGCTGTCCTTGATGGTGGAACTGAAGCGCGAGCGTGCTGCTGCTGAGCAGTACAGGTCTAGCTGCACCTGGGGGTTGAAGTACTTGCAAGAAAATAGGAGCAAGCATTTCGCCCTGATTGATGAATTCCGCGAGCGTGTGGAGACGGCTCTGAAGGTGCAGGTGAGCAAGCTGCGCAAGTTGAGTATTGAGTACGATGAGGAGTTGTATCCTCATCTTATGTCTACTATTTCTGAGCGCAGGTATGTATCCTCTTTTTGAATTCTTTTTCCAACTTTATGTGCCTTAATGCTCTTTATCTTCTAACGCTTGCGTTGTTGTATTTACAGGTGATTGATCAGCCATGGTCTGCGCTTGGCTGCCATGGTCACGTTGGAGTCCCAGGAGGTTGTGGAGGCCTTTGGGAAGGTTGTGGAATGCGCCATGGCACATGGCAAGGCTCAGGCTGCGGAGGAGCTTCATGAGAGCAAGATGCTGACCGTGCCGCTTGCAGAAGTGCCTGGGTATAAGGCGGATGCTTTTGATGAGCTTGTGGAGGCCATGGAGAAGATGAAGGTCTTTGACTTTCCTCATATCGCCCGATTAGAGCGTGATCAAGATTATCCTATCAGTGTGATCATGCAGGGCCTGACTCTGGCCAAACACATAGCAGAAGATGCGGAGGCGCAGCCTGACTTCTTTTTGAAGCCAGATGAGTCGCAGCTGAAGGTGCCTATCTTTGCTCGCCGCCGCCACATGCTCAATCCCTTCGCCCTTGAGAAGGAGATTTCTTTGAAGAAATGCTTAGAGGCCCATTTGACCAGGGTTGCTCGCAAGAAGGGTGTGGAAGGGAAGGCTATTCTCTGCGGTGTTGGCGCAGCCCATCTCCCCAGGTCTGATGGGATTCCCGTCAGCGTACCGATGGTATCTCAGGAGGATAGCAGCCTGCTTAGAAGGCTGAGTGAGGCTAGAGAGTTAGCGTCTACAGCTAGTAGCTCAAGTCATAGACGTGCTCATAGCATGTAGATATCTATGGATTTTTGTATATGTAATTTTGTATAAACTCATGGTTCTTATGAATTATAATATGTAACTTTTTTGTACGTCTTGTTTGTATCATTTTGTACTTAGAATATTGTTCTTTTTTGTAAAAGACTATCCAAGAGTCAAATTGAAACTGAGACATACTTAGGATGACTTGTATTAAGTGCATAACTTAACAAAAAAAATCATAAGTGTATGGATAGGCTTGCATTGTGTTGCAAATACTATATCAAATGACCAAGAGTCTTGGCTCGTAAATTGCTAAACATGTACGGTGTACGTTATGTTGTGTATCCTTCGTGGGGTGCGCATTTAAACTTACTTCAACGTCTTGAAAGTAAGGTGTTTAGCAAGGATGCGTGATCCAATGTTGATGGGTTTGCAACCCTCTTACTCAATGAGTTATTTAGTAGGTTTACTCATCCTTTCTGCCATCGTAGGTCTTATTAAGTGCATGCACGCCATGTGGGCAAAATATAAAGTAACAATATTGAGATATAAGAAAAATGTAAGCAATAAAGTTAAATGTGTTATGGAGTTAGCTAGAAACCACAACGCTTTATTAATACTTGCAAGTTTTTGAAAATAAAAGACAATTCCCTAAAAAAGAAAAATAAAGTACACAGACATTTATTGGGCACTTACTAAAGTGCAGAGTTGTCTATGTGTGGGCCGTAGCCTGTCCTAAAGATAGCATCTCTTGAGATTGCAGATGTTCCACGTGCGTGCTAGCTCATGGCCTTCCATATCACGTAACTTGTACGCGCCGTTGCCTAGTGTTTCTGTGACCTCATAGGGTCCTTCCCACTTAGGCCCAAGCTTGCCCGTGTCCTCTGTGTGGCTTGCATCCTTGGCGCGGTACACAAAGTCTCCTGGCCTGAAAGAAGTGTTCCTGACTTTTGCATCATAATACTTCTTCATTTTTTACTTAGCTTTTGCTTCGCGTATAGCTGCGCGTTCGCGCCTTTCTTCCAACAGATCTAAGTCTATGCGTCGCTCATCGTCATTAGTTGTGACATTGACTTCTGCCGTGCGGATAGTTGGCATTCCAATCTCGGTTGGTATGACAGCTTCTGTCCCGTAGACAAGAGAGAATGGTGTATCGCCAGTGCTAGTTTTTATTGTCGTGCGGTGCGCCCATAAAACATGCGACAACTCATCCACCCATCTTCCTTTATGTTTGTCAAGGCGGGCTTTTATTCCTTCGCCCAGACTACAATTAGTGCGTTCAACCAAACCATTGGTTTGTGGGTGCTTAACTGACGCAAAGTGTTGTGTAATGTTTAATTGTGCGCACCAGTCTTTGAATGGGTTATCACGGAATTGTTTTCCGTTGTCTGAGATAATTTCTCCAGGTAGGCCAAAGCGACATACAATTATAATAGAAGTTGTTGTTTTAAATTGAGATAGAAATTAAATTAATATATTATTTATTATTTTGAATTAAAAAGAAATTTGAGAAAGTCTGAGAATGTATTTCACAATAATCAATATGAAAAAAATAAATGAAACTGATTTGAAAACCTGATCAAACTATTACGGAGTACTTATTAAAGTTTATTGAAAGTAAATATTTAGATGTCACTACTTAATCCAAAACTCATACACGGTCGCCAAATACATGTTTTTATCAGAATCCCTAACCCCGACCACTAGTCTAAATCCAGACACCAAACTAACCCTTAGTTATAACCCGATCATTTATCAAATAATTGCATATAGAATAAACGACACACATGATTCACGTGGTTTGTCCAATTTGGTGCTAATAATATATGTCAGAAAAATATTGGCAATAATCATTCCTATAAGCTTATCTATACTATTTATAAAGAGTAAATGGTCAAAAAGTCAAGAAGTGAAAAGTGAAAAACTTAAATTAATGTTTTGCCTAAATTACCCTTAATTAATGCATTTAACACTCCTTAATACCTCTCATTTAAAACTTAATCAAAACTTAAATAAAAACATGAAAACTTACATTACACATTTAATTTTTTTGTCAACTTAAAAACATGGAAAGTTAAATAAATAATTAATAAATGAAAACATAAAAATGCAATGTTTTGAAAACCGGGTTCGAAATCGACCCGGTCAAGTCACCGGGCACCGGGTCAACCGGTTCGACCGCCGGGTCAACCGGTTCGACCACCGGGCCAACCCGGGTTTTTATTAATTTTTTTTGAAAAAATGAAACCCGGCCGGGTTTCGAGAACCGGGTTGACCCGGGTTACTCAAAACCCGACGGGTCACACCGGTTAACCCGGTTTTAGAAACCTGGGTTGTTTTGACCCATTTTTTCGGTCGGAACCGGTCGAACTGGTTAACCCGACCGGGTCGACCCGGGTTTCAAAACCTTGTAAAAATGTAAAATTGTTTTGTCAACTTAAGAATGAATACACATGTATATAAAAATAAACTTTTAAATACTAGATGAGTAGCCGTACATAGAAACGAAATTTTATAGTGGCAGATAGTTATAGTGATATTTTCGTTACACAAAACGTTACACAAACCACTTAACCAAAATGTCATTATAATTAAATGCCGCTATAAAATCCCGTTGCTATGCACGGGTACTCGTCTAGTTAGGTTAAATTTCTAATAAAAGTTTTCTTATCAAGAGTGATTTTCGACAAAAAAGTATAAAGCTATTCATTCAAGAATGTAGAGTGTTCGACATTTAGTCTTCTAGATATTTTATTTACCAAAAATATATGATAAAGATGATTTGCCAAATTTAACAAATTAGAGAGATGAGTTGTCGAAAGTCTTTTTGGAAGCAGTCTGCATACGGTTTACTTTAAAGTAGGGGTATAAGATATACGCTTCACCTCCCCCATACCTCATTCATACGGAATTGGTTATTGTTGTTGTTGAGAGAGATGAGTTTTGCACTTTTCTCATATTACATATATTTCATTTAAATTAGTATATACATTCACTTTCTCTCTACTTTTTAATTTTGCTTAGTTATATATATATATATATAGAGAGAGAGTAAATAGTTTCTGTAAACAAAAGTCACAACATAAAAAGTAAGCATTTTTTGCATTTCTATTTGATACGGGTATAAAAGTTTAACATTTTCTCTCATATTATCCACAAAAATCCTATACCATTATCGTATTGAATTTTAGGTTGTTTGGTCAAACTTTGGTATGTAAATAATGTTCTAGGCATCAAGGGGGAGATAGAATTTTTAGTTAAGGAAGGTCGACCGTGCTTAACCCAAAAAGTTATAGTGATGAATATCGCTTCAAAAATTAATCTATATGTTGTCTTTATTATTTAAGTTATTCATATATGAAATTTGTTGACACGTATATAGAAAAAGAAGAGCTTAATATAAAAAACTAGTAGAAAAGTGGCTTGTAGTCTAAAATTGGTTGATTAGGGGTGGCTCAGCGCACGTTAATCACCTACTAGCTTCGCCATGAGAACATACAAAACTTCATTTAAGTGTAAAATCATTTTGTAGAATTTTTTTTGTAAAAGATTTGTAAATATAGCATCCCTCTCTTTAATTAACACATATTAAATGCATAAAAAAATAAAAAATAAATAATAATAAAATTGCGTTCAGTTAATTTATTTTAAATTTTAACCATTACGGGGCATTTATTAGACACCCAAATATTAAGGGATTAGTTATTTGCACCCTTTATAAAATACAAGTAACACCCCTTTTAACCATTTTTATTTTTATAATACTTTTTTATTATAAAACTGCGAAATCAAGAAAAAGATGCAAACTTTAATAAGTTAAAGTAGTAACACACAAAAGATACTGAGTAAAAAACTATAAAAAAGACTGTCTTGTTCTGTTAGTAAAGTGAATAAAATTGCTAAAAAAAACAAACAAAAATTATAAAATTTAACAACTCAAAAATAATAAAAAACATAAGAATATAAGGGATACAAAAATAATACTTTGAAAATCACGCTCTCAATAAAGTAAGTATAAGGGGGTGGCAACCTTTGCGGTTTGCACCTTCGGCAACAAATGCCGCTTGGCATCAAGGAAAACCACCTTTTCGGCATGACAAATTCGGCATGCATTTCGGTAATCCATACCGAATCGGTATGGCAACTTGGTTTACAAAATTCGAACGTTGGCAATTAATGAGTTAGATTTTTTTTTTTTTTTTTTTTTTTTTTTTTTTTTTTTTGCATCATAAATGCCACTAAAAAATGAAGGTGAAGTATGATGAATTATGAAATGTGTTGGCAATATCTTATTAGTTAATTTTGCTTGATGTTGAATTATGGTGTGACAAAGTTGACACGGTGGTGCGTTTAGTTCGCAGTATGTTTTTAAAGGAATTGTAATCTGTCAAAGGAATTGTAATTTGAATGAATTGTAATTCAAAGAGTTGGAATGTGTTGTAATTGTAATGTGTTGGAATTGTAATTGATGTATTCTGTCAATTTGTTTGGTTGGATGTCAACGTAATTGTAATTCAAAAGATAAAAAAATAAATAAATAAAGAAATAAATAAAAACCCTTAATAATAATAATAATAATAATAATAATAATAATAATAATAATAAATAATTAAATAAATAATAATAATAATAATAATAATAATAATATAAATATTAAAAATATTAATAATTTATTATTATTATTATTATTATTATTATTAAAATAATAAAAATAAAAATACATTATTATTATTATTATTATTATTTTAATAATGATAATAATAATAAATATTATAATAATTATTATTATTAAAATAAAAAAATAAAAAATATATTATTATTATTATTTTATTTAAATTATTAAAATAATAATAATAATAATAATAATAATAATAAATATTATTATAATTATTATATAAATATAATAAAAATAATAATAATTATTATTATTATTATATAATTATTATTATTATAATAATAATAATAATAATAATTATAAATATTATTATAATTATTATATAAATATAATAATAATAATAATAATAATTATTATTATTATTATTTTAATATTTATATTAATTATTATTATTATTATTATTATTAACATTATTATTAGTATTATTATTATTATTATTATTATTATATTTTTATTATTATTATTTTATATTATTATTATAATAAATTATTATTATTATTATTATTATAATAATAATTATTATATGGTTATTATTATGATATTATATTATTTTATTATTATTATTTTTATTATTATATATATTATTATAATAAATATTATTTATTATTATTATATAAATATTATTATTTTATTATTTATATAATAATAATAATAATAATAATAATAATAATAATAATTCTGAATTACAACGTAATTCAAAACTTTCCATCTAATATCTTATGTAATATGAATTACCTCCATTGATGTAATTGTAATGGCTGAATTAAAATTACAACGCAAACCAAACAGCATGTGTAATGTAATCTGAATTACAATTCCCTTCATTCTGCGAAACAAACAGCGTACGTGATGTAATCAAATTACAATTATATCCAATTACATCGGATTACGCGAACCAAACGCCCATTATTACATGAATTTTAGGCCTAGGGAGTGTGGTACCCCAACATTCATTGTCATCAATGATTTTTCGACAACCAAACATTGCCCCGAGAAGGAAAGTACTAGTATGAAAAATGTAAAAGGCTTTTCAACTTTTTTTATTATTTTATTGTTTTGAAACTAACACACTTCACAGTTGACAGTTACCATCATCACAGTATTTTTTTTTTCTTTTTTTTAGAAACGGCAAAAATTATACTCGTAGTACGTAGTATTACTCAACACTGGTACAAAGCAACTCAGTTACAACTTACAACTTACAACCATCCTCACAAAACTAAAATATCAAAATATACATAAAAAGGGTCCTCAGAACAAGAAAACCACGAGATGTGAACTATCTCAACCAAGTACCATGGTTTTAAAAGGCGCGCCATGCCGCCGCAAAGGCGCGAGGCGTCACCTCCACGCCACGCAATAGACCAAGGCGTCGTCTTAAGGCTTGGCATGAGATGAGGTGAGATAAGGTGCAATAAGGGGTATGGCGTGGCACCTTTTTTTAGGCGTTTAGGGGATTTACTAGTAACTGGAATTTCGACAGGGTATTTGGGGTTTATTAGTATTTTGCATTTAGAGATTACTAGTATTTGAAGAACATTACATGCAAAGAGAGTTTCTTTACTTCATTACTTGCGTATAAGATTTTTTGTAAACTCAATATATATGAAATATAATATAAATTTATAAATTTATAAATAATTTTTGCTTACGCTACACCTCAAGCTGTATATAAACCTAACCCAAACCACATGTGACTAACCAAATCAGTTAACTACATCTTCATTACCTCTTTTTTTTCAACATAAATCCATCCTCCGAGGGAACTTATATCACCATTATTGAACCAAACCCACATTTAGGCTTACAAGCTAACACCCATTTGGGTCATTCTGGTTTTATAAAATAAAAATGGGGTCTAATAACAGACTAGTGTTTGGTTGTTTAGCTAATCAGCTGGAAATAGAGTTAACTGAAGCTGGGAATAAGCTGTTGAATATATTCTCATTGTCATCAACTGCCGACATTCTCAACCTTCTTATGGTTGTTACACTTTTATTTTCTTTTGTTTCCTAACTTATCATACATTGTTTGTTTGCTTTTCTTGCTTTCTTAGGTTTAAGCTATATAAAGGGTGTTTATACTTAGATGCATATTATTTTTTTAGGCACTTATGTTTTTAAATTTTGGCCCGACTAATTCACGGGGTTTTAGCTCACAGACATAAACCGGATAAAGCCCTCCTTTTTTTTTCTTTTTTTTTTTTTTTAGAAAGTTGGCAGCATTGTTTGCGTTAAGCATGAATTGTACTTTAGACATGTGTCATTTTAGTGATGATACTCACACGCCTTTTACCACTAGGTCACCATGTCGTGAGGGTTCTTTAGATGCAAATATTTGTAGGCCACTTTAGAAGTTTTGGTAGTATCAACATTTATTATTAAACTACATTTGGGGGTGCCCGGGAAAGGGTTGGAAATGGTCACGAGGATACGACAGTTAGGCCACGTACATGTGAATCAAAAGACTCTCAAGTGGGACTCGGTATTGTAGTTGTTGTTTGGAGTTGCTTTTTTATAAAGGTGTTTTGTCTCTCATAGAACGTACATAATATATTTTCCAAAATGACTGCCCATAATTACTTGCAAAAGCGATAATTAGAAAATCTCCTCCAAAGCTCAATCCTAAACACCCTATAAGCGTTTGATAGATACGGTTTCCTTAAGTGAACCTAACGAAAGTCCTATACTTTATGTTTGTGGTTGATCATTAACATAGACGAACTTCACACATCACACTAAATGATGAACATTGTTTGTTTAGGGTTGATTTTACCTAAACCCCAAAGGTGTAGGCTAGTGGTAGGGGCTTGAGATTGTCTAGTTAAGGTCTCAAGTTCAAACCCCATAGGCAGCAACTTTAGTACCAACCTTTGGGCGCTAATTCCCCTAGCGCAAATGTCCTTGTGGGGCCAGGAAAGAGATGACTTTTTGTGAAATAGGTCCAGGGGTTGATCCCTCTCTCCCCGGTTAGCTAAAACAACTTCATTGCGTGAAGTGCACTCCTTGGGTAAGGGCCTCATTGGGTCCAAAATGGACCCCGGTTGCCCGTCGAACCAACTTTTTTTGTAAAAAGGGTTACCTGATATACATATTATTCGGTAGGCTACTACACACTTAAGTTTATCACCCACTAAAAAAAAAAAAAAAAAAAAAAAAAAAAAAAAAAAAAAAAAAAAATCCCAAAAACCATTATTGTGGAAGTATGTGTTACGAATATTAATTGTTATCTGTTTACAGCATCAGTGATGTCTTCGCTGAACATAGTTTTTATTTCTCCTCATATACACTCGTCACAAATATCAAGTATTAACTCGCTGATGTGTTCTTGTAATAGCTAACAGAGCACAATCTATCTATGGTGCCACAATCGCCATCAAAATCCTTGATTGAACCACTGCCTCGAATTATTAATGCACTGATTGCTAAAGAACTCGTGAGGCATCCAGACATGAATGTCAATATATCAGTTGCATGTTGCATCTGTGAGATCCTAAGAATTACTGCGCCAAATCCCCCTTGCAACGATGAACAGCTTAAGGTATCAAACATTTGAACGAGCTTTCAGTTTAGCTAATGGTGAATCCTTACAACTCAATGTACAATATTGCAACTCACGAATAACTGCATTTTCCTTGTTGGTGCACAGGACGTTTTTGAGCTGGTAGTTATGTCGTTTGAGAAAATATCTCGTGCATCTGGTGGATACTATGGTAACTTGACTAAAGTTCTCGAAGTATTTAGCAAAGCCCGATTGCCGATATTGATGTTGAACCTGAAGCAGGATGGACACGGGCTAATAGTTCGCCTATTTAAACATTTTTTAAATGTCTCTGAGTAAGAAATCTATATCTGTTCTATTAACTTGAAAAGTTTAAGTGCTTTCAATATAAAGTCTTTGACATTTCAATCGTTTGCAATATCTAATGCTGATGCCATCCTTAAAGTTTTTGGCTTTAATTTGCAATTGAAGAATAAAACGATATCAAAAGAAAACATTATGTCAAACGTATAAAGTATTAACTGAACTGAGCTTTTTTCTCTTCTGCTCTTTAAGCTCCAATTCCACTGCTATTGTACTCAATATGGAGAGCATTATGTCCATGATCATAGAGAAAAACGAGGGGCTTGCACACGATCTTCGAGCTCTAGTACTTACAAGTTTGAAAAAGGATAATCAGGTGATCATTATGTTGCTGACCTTTACCAAAGAAGAACTTTAATCCATCACTAATTTCATTACATCATATACTAATTGCAGAGTGGTTCACCTGTTTGTTGGCTATTTGGGAAAAAAGTTCTCATGATCTGTGCTGGTAAAGTTGTACCTGTGGATCGAATGAGCATCGCTGTTTATGATTATCCCAAAATAGTTGCACAAATTTGTAGGACTACGTCAGAAATGGTATTTGTTACTCTTGCTCATCAAATATACTTATTTGTTACATAAACTAGTTGCAATTTCCCTTTCGCTTTCTTCTTACGCTTAATTAGTGGATAATATATGCTTATACCACCCAATTATGTACAAAATGACATTGGTGCCACGCGAATATAAAAAACAACTAAGTGTCAATCTGGTTCCGCATATGCAATTTTGGTGATAAACTTGGCGTTAATGAAATACTCCTGGTCATATATTCACAAATAATTGCAGTTGTGCAATAATCACATTCTTTTCCTGGGGGGTAAAGAAAGTATTCCATTTACATCTGAGGCGAGCAAGATGATTGATAAGATAAAACTCGAGTGTCCAGCAACAATAGGTATGATTCAGAGTTTAAGGCATTGTAAAGATACGTCAATGGCACTAAAATCTGTAACAGAGATGAATGGAAAACGCAAGAGAAATAACGAACAGGTAACACCTATTACTTTTGGAAACTATTCTATTTAGAGGTGGCAAAAGCTGGTGGGGCGGGTTTAAGGGTGTAAATTGTCCGCAACCGGAAAAGACTGGATGGAACCAGACCCTCCTGAAACTGTTTGGACCGACTCGTTCTTCAAAGTTTTATGAACAAGTGTTTGAATGTGATTTAGAAAGTATCATGCATTTAGGAGCTTATAACTCAGAAAGAAAATACTGTGTTATAATAGGCAGCTAAGCAATTGCGGACACCCTCTTAACCAACTTTAAAATTTGACCTGTTAGGGTTATAGCTATAATCCAATCTGACTTGTTTACTGATAAATGCCACCTCTTATTCTTATCCTCTGCTAATCATATTCTGGATTCTACAAATCTATACTAATGCAGGCACAATCTGATGAGCATGGTGAAGTTTTGGTGGGCAGGAATATAAAAATTTGGTGGGCTAAAGATGAAATGTAAGTATCATAGCACTCGAGTGAGATTCATGAATCATTATGACTCTCTTAATGTTGACCATCTTTTGCCGCAGTTACCGACCAGGAGTTGTGAAATCCTTTGACCGTATATACAAGTTGCACAAGGTATGAAGTTGACAAACATTTGCTCAAGGTGTTGATTAGCGTTTTGTATATTAATTGTATGCGAGTTATCTTTGTTCGTATATCCTTTTAGGTATTGTTGGATGACGGCTTTGAAGTAGTCATAGACCTCAAGCTGAAACGATGGATGTTTGAAAATTTGTCTGCTATACCGGATTCTTCTGTATGTATCCCTCCTCTCCTTTTACATTCAAACCTATTTTACTTTACTAAATGTTGTTCATTTCTATAATTTAAATTTGACGGGAAAAGTTGCTCAAATGGACAAAACTATGCCAATTTCGGCTAAACTACAGGCCAATATGGACCTGCTAAACCGTGGTCGTTTTTCTTAAATTTTATATAATTTAATATATCAAATAAGTTCAAAAACTACAGTATTAAACAAGATAAGAGAGGTAAGTATTTAATTCTTTTGTATGTTCCAATTCATACTATCACGATTGTGATTAGTTATCTTTTGATGCCATCATTTCTTTTATTTTAATCTGTGAGTAAAAAGTTATAACTCCTAAGTTGCGCATAATACATCGGTTAGTACTGTATTCAAAAGGAAATGGAAAAAACTAACTTTTTAACCCAACCCATTTGATTTATTACGAGACCCGTCCAATTTGCCACCTCTAATATGTATTTATTCGTACATCTGGTACAGGCAGGATCAGTGCCTAGAGAGGTTTCATCTCCTCAGTCTGGCATAATATGTGTCCAAGGCTACAAAGTGAAGGACGTTTATGCACCAATTCTTGAAGCCATTTTCAAGAAACATGGTGACATTGCAGCAAAATGTGTGTTCACAAATGCTGCTATGAGAACACCTTTAGTCGAGGCTGTTTGTGACATTGTTGGGCGGATTGAAACCAGTGATGTCACTAACATCATTTCTAACATGAAAGAAATTGAAAGCCAAGTGTATGTTGCAGAGGCAGCGAAAATTAATGTCTCATGGCTTCGAGCTCACTTGGAAGCCATTTGTAAAATGAACGAGGCCGGAAAAAAGGTAACTATGCTTATGGAACTGAAAACAAACACCGTTTTGGTTAAGAAAGCAGCAGGAACTGATCTGAGAGAGAGATATGCCAAGCTAGTGGCTGCACAAAATCAGTTCGCAGAGGCCCAAAGGTGTGTGGAAGTACTCAATCTTGTCGAAAATATGCTAAACAACAATGTCTTGGAATCTAAGGCTGAAAAGGACCTGTGGGCAGGACACCCGATTATATAGGCTAATTTGACGTTAGATTTGTAATTATTAGATTACCGAGAGGGTTTCATGAGCCGGAGACCCCCTTTTTGAAAGACAGCTTAAGTTTTATGTATATATAGCACGGCTTTGGATTTGGGATTAGTTCAGGTAAAACCACCCATATGTATCAAATTTTACGCGTGGTTGGGTCTTATATGAAATTCTTTTGTCCTTTGAAAAGTCAGCGTTTTTGTGTGTGCTTGGATTCTGAATGCATGCTTACCAGATTGTGTCAGCATTCGGGATATTTGACATAGGTTCTCTAGTCGTGGCATATCAAACTGGAAACATCATTGTTGCATGGAGGATATCAAAATGGTGCAACAAAGTTGGTTCATTCTAGTTGTGATTCGGCTACTTTGGGCTACCTTTTGGTGCCTCTTGGACATACTTTTTAGGTCCAATGTTATAGGTGGTTTTAAAATGAGGCCCGTTGGCCCTGCTTGTTTAGCCCATATTTTCCTTTGGGCTTTGGTACTATGACTACTAATCTACTATCACGTTTACACGTTCTTAATTAAATAGATTTATATTTTGGTAATTATGCATTTAATTAATTAAGGTTTATAATTAAGTAAATAGATTTTGAGAAAATAATATAATAATAGAGTTAGTGGAGGAATATTATATTATAATTAGATTTATTATTTATAATATAATTTTAGTTATAAGAAATTTGAAATAAATACATAACATTTAGAAAAACTATATATAAATGTAATTATTTTAGCAAAATACTCTAAGTCTTATAGTTTTTAGAATTTTGAGCATGACCCATTCGTTTATTTGACGTTTCCATTTTTCACAAGTATGACAATTTCCTCAAAAATACGTATCGCTAACTACTTTGTAAAATTAGTACGTAACATATATATTAATCGTTATAAGTATATTTATTGTCATAAATATAGTTATTGTCACATCTAATTAGTAACAATAAATCTCGGTACAAAGTCAACGTTTTAGTCAAAATAACTCTAAAAAGTCAACAAAAGTCAATATTTATTAAATTTGGCCAAAAGTCCAATTATTAGGCTTATTGTGTAAAAATAGTCCAAAATAGTATTTGTCGATAAATATCGTTTCGTTATATGAAAATAATCATCATAAGTCAAAATATGTTTCAAAACTCATTTTCGTCACCCGAAATATTTATTGGGCCGATATTTCATCATTGGGCTCATTAGTCCAAAATTTAGCCCAAAACCGTTTAGTCCGTTTAGTCAAAATATGAACAAGTGGTATCATTCGCCAAGGGATAATAGAGGTTGATTTAGGTTTGATTTGGTTGAAAAACTAGGTTTCAAAGTGATATTCTTAAGATTCGGTTACTGTTCATCGCCTTTATGTCGAGTTTGAATTTTTTTTGGTTCTATCGAGTTTGCCTTTTTACTTAGCGAGTTTGTAATTTTCTTGCGAGTTAGGCATTAATTTTTGCGAGTTAGAAATTTCTGTTTTAGCGAGTTAAGTTTAATATTCTAGCGAGTTAGAGTATTCTATCGAGTTAGGATATCTTCTATCGAGTTTGGAATTTTCTACCTTGCGAGTTTGGTATTTGTCTATCGAGTTAGGATAATTTGTCATACCGAGTTTGGATTTTGCAGTCTTAGCGAGTTAGAGATAAAGTCTTAGCGAGTTAAGTCATATTATTCTAGCGAGTTAAGTCTTCCAAAACTAGCGAGTTAGGACTATTATTTCGAGTTTGTATTTATTGGCGAGTTAGCCTATTACCCTATCGTTCATCGAGTAAGGTTATTTGTGGTAACTTACTAAGGGAAACTCTGCTCAAATTTAATCTACATACCGAGTTTGACAAATTTATCCTGACATACCGAGTTAGACTCCAAACTATTCATCATACCGAGTTTGAAAACCATCGAGTTAAGTTAAGACAGAACCTAATAACATACCGAGTTAAGCTTCACTCAGTTTAATACCGAGTTAGAACACAAAATTTTTCAAGTTATCTAATCAACTTAAAACTAAAACCTTTACTTATCCTTAAAGATCCAAATTAACATAATCACATCATCTCATCTTTTTCAAAGTTTCTCCTTCTTATCTTTCTCTTCTTGATTTAAAAAAAAAAAAAAAAAAAAAAAAAAAGTTTTTTGGCGGGAAATTTTGAGTAAAATTTATTTTTTATAAGCGACTATACGTTCAATTTTTACGCGAAATTCAAATTTTGGTTTTACGGTGAAATTTTTGGCCCAAAATTCAAATTTTTTAGGTCAAAATTCAAATTTTTTCGGTAAAATTTGGTGGAAAATTTTTGAAACTCAAATTTTTCTTGCAACCTTTAAATTGTATTTCATAGTAATTTTCAAATTTTGAAAGAGAAAATTTTCAAATTAAATTTTGGAGGGAATATCAGATATCACTTTATCGACCTTGTGTGTGACATTTTTGGTTGATTATTTCGATTACGTCGCAACAATCACGGGGGAGAGAAAATGTATCAATCAAGTTCACAAGAGAGAAAAATGTCTGAAGTTGAGAAAAGAGCCATCCATTCTATAGAAGATTGTTTAGCATATTTTCATTCAGTTAAGATTCAATGCACGATTCTCTCAGATACAAGGTTTCCTTCATGGAGTACCTTTAATGTATTCTTCGGAACAGAAACGGATGTTCTAACCTTTCAAAGGAAACTCTGAAAAAACATAGTTCAACTTGAAAAGCATATTGAACGGGGAAGTGATTGCATGGTAGAATTTAGAGCGCTCAAGACACAGTTCAAAGAGTTTATAGCAATGGATTTTAAAGTGTTCAAAACTTCTCGAGACTATGAATCTCAAAGCAGGTTATGGAAAGAGAAGATCAATAGTATGGAGGTTGAAGCTTTTAGAGATCAGCTTGTTTCACGACTGAGCTACTTAGAATTTGTGCTTAATGAAAGATCACTTCATCTGAGTGCTATCAAAGAACTAAAGATGCAGAAAAGGGAGTTAAAAGAAAATGTACGGGAGAATGGAAGTAAAAGGCAGACACATGAAGAAACAGTCATAAATGAAGGGACGTTGAATGATAGTTTGGTATTTACCGGTAACAATGCATTATCAGAACTGCAGACAGAAAGCAGCACTTCAGGGAATGATTCAGATGCTGACGGGAAACACAAATGTAAGGATGGTTTGAATAATGCAGCTGCTGTCAGTCCTTCACAAAGTTCAGTCGCACACGTTCAGGTACATCAATCTAATGATGATGATAGATTTGAAAATGTGTTTGCTTGTGAGACACAAAGTCATGTACAACCTGAGTACATTAACGACACAGATGTGGTGAATCAGGATGATAGAAATATTACTCCTGAGACTCCACATATGGATCCTAATGGAGGTAAGGTTGAACATAACAATGTGACTCATGATCAAGAATATGCTTCAACTGCTTTGATAATTAAGAAAATGCAATACAAAGTTACTCAATGTAACAAGCTCAATTCTGAACTAAAAGCAAAAAATATGTCATTAACAAAGGACATTGAGTGCTATAAAATACAACTTTCAAATCATGAAAACAAAGCCAAACGTGAAAAAAGTTTTGAAGTGGGATTTCAAGAATATTACAATAAAGAACAAGATCTTCAACACAAAATAAATGAATTAATTGAGTCGAACGGAAAATTGATTTCAAAACTCGAAAATGAAAAATGTGAACTCAAACAACAAGTTGAACAACTTCAAAAAGAGCTTTCAAAAACACAAACAGAGTTGTCAACTTGCAAAAAGGAATTTGTGAACATAAAGTGAGAAAAAGGAAAAAGGAAGACTCGTATCTTAACGACATTGTTGATTTAGAAGCTAAATTGCAAGTTTTTGAAAAATCTGCTTGTGATAAATCGTTGAGTGTTGAGTCTGAAATCTTAAGAGTAGAAAATGGGATGTTGAGACACGAAAATGAGAAGATTTTAAAAGAGTCAAGCGACATCCAAGAGGAACTTAAACGTCAAATATTTTCTCTTGAACAAAATTTTCAAAGATGTCAAGCACAAAGCATTAACTTTGAGCTAGCTTTACAACACAATCTTGAAAAGCAGTCTTTTGAAAACCCCTGGATGTCAAAGCTTGAACAAGTTGAAGATGAAAACGTGTCGATGAAATGTCAAATTTCAAAGTACGAAAAAGAGATTGAGCGTTTGAAACAGATTTACAAAAACCTGTTTGATTCATTCAAAAGTTCACGAGTTCAGAAACAAAACTCAAACTTGAAACAAAAAGAGACTGAAGATTTGAAGTCTCAATTGAATGAATTTGTAGATAAAAGGTTTGAAAATGTTTTGCAAAAGATTGAATCAATGAAAAAGAAAAATGTTGATTTTCAAATCACAAAAGTTTCCTTCCCAAAACCCCTGTTCGATTCTAATACTCCAGATTTTGAAAATGAAACGGGGGAGAAAGTGTATCTTTTTGAAAATGAAAATCATGTGCTTCAAACGAAAGTGGTTGAGCTTGAAACGCTTTTAGCTCAACAAACAAACGATTTTGAGGATGCCAAAACCGACTTTTTCAACAAAGTAACCAAATTTGAAAATTATTTTGAAAGACTTGAAAAAGAAAATGTTGAGTTCGAACGGAAATTGACTCGTAAAACGGATGATTCTAAAGCCGAAAAGGATCAACTTTTGAAACAAATGGCTTCTTTAGAATCAAAATTGGCATCCCAAGATCATCTTTCTCTTCAAAAAGAATACAATGATTTGAGAACTTCATACAATGCTTTAAAAGTGAAGTTTGATAATCTTAACCGATCAAAGAGAAAAGCTCCAATTTCAAATGTTTCAACATCAGAAGTGAGTGTTTCGAAGAAGGTTTACACGTGTGAATCTTCAAAACCATTTTCGAAAAGGGTTTCAAAGTTTACAACCTATTCTTTGCAAAAAGGAAGGAAGTCTTCCAAGAGATCAAGTTTTTCCGAAACATTTACTTCTAAAAGGTTTTCAAATCCAAATGCTTCAAGTAAAATAGAACAAGTTCTTCAAACTCCACACTCTCGTTTTACACCAGTAAAGCAAGTGTGGATACCAAAACAAAGTTTTTCGAAACCCCCAAATGCTTCAAAAGAAAAGAATCATGTTTTTCAAACTCCACACTCTCGTTTTACACAGGTAAAGCAAGTGTGAAAACCAAAGCAAAGTTGTTCAAAACTTTTCAAATATTCAATATCAGAATTGCTTTCGCTGCAACATAAGAACGACTCTGCTTTGAACATTCCAAATACCGGAAGGTTTCCATTTATCACAAAAACTAATCTTCAAAGAGAACCCATGAGGTTCAACTCTAGATGGAAATCTTCTTCTTCAGATTTTAAAACTCCAAGAGAAACACCGGGTTTCTCAAACAATTTTCAACAGAAAAAGAGTTTTAAATCTCCATTGATTCCACGAGTGTTATTTCAAAATGAAACACCGGTTTTCAGTCCTCGTTGGAATTCAACATCTTTAAATCAGATTGACACAACCTACAAATGGATTTCAAAATTTGGTAAACCCCTTGGCGCCGTGCTTAAATGGGTTCCCAAGGTTGTTGTCTAATCTCAAATTTTTAATGGCTTGTAAGTATTTCAGCTTACAACCCGGGCTTAAACATTACGACTTGTGCACACATTTCAGTGTACAACTCGAGTTTCAAAGAAAGGAAAGTGCCTTGCTAAACCATTCTTTAAAACCAAACGTGCACTTATCCTTAAAAAGAAGAAGAAGTTCTCATGCAAAACTTATCTAAAACTTCTTAATCTTGAGCAAAATTTATTCAAAATTTTTCAAAAGGTTTTTTCAAAACTTTTCAAAATTTTGCTCAAGATTTTTCAAATCTTTACTCCCCAATTCGCTCCAAAGTTTAAAAATGTCAAAACACATGCTAGTTTTGAGGGGGAGTATTTCAGCGTATAATGTTTTAGTTACCTTGAAGCAAAATTTATTCAAGAATTTTTCAAACTGAAATTTCTAAATCTTTCAGAATTTTGCTTCAAAAAGACTCCTTCCCTCAAACTTTAAAAAGTTTAAAATTCTCAAAACATATGCGAGTTTTGAGGGGGAGTATTTCAAAACCAAAATGTTCCGTCAAAATCATGCTTAATTGCTTGTGCACATATAGCAGTGTACAACCCATTCTTTAAAATTAAAGGACCCTGAGGTACGCTTCAGTGCCTCAATCCTTACATAAGGAGCGAAAGCTTCTTACTTTTGAGTAGAATTAATCAAATTTTCAAAGTTTTTTCTAAATTCTACTCAAAAGGACAAGTATTCCCTCTCGTAATCAAAACCTCAAAAAGTTATTTCACTTATTGAGAGGGAGTATTTGAAATGATCTTTGTTCTAAATGATTAGTTCTTGGTAAATCTCCCCATAAGACTCAAAAAGCATATTTTAATCAAAAGTTCATCAAAAACAACATCTTATATGCTATTTTTGAGGGGGAAAAAAGTAAAAATGATTAAAATATGGATGACAATGGATGCTTTAAGATTGAATCTCATGCTAGCTCGACTCAGAATTGACCCAGGAATTGACGAAACAACAAAAGTTAGTAATCGAAAAGACTTGTCCTCGACGGGTAATAACATTAAGTTAGTTACTAGAGCTAGTTGTCACCTAAAAGCTGACAATGGAACTCTCTAACTAGCCACGTAAGCGTGTCTCGAAAAGGATATGTCTTAGTAGAAAGGTATCGTTTCGAGAAACTTTCTGTGGACTTGACCAGGTCGGGTAATAATTTCAAGCTAGTATAACTAGTGATGTAAGCGTGTCTCGAATCGGTCTTGTTCACTGAAAGTGGATCAATTCAAAAAGTGCTTACTCCTCCCGCATGTGTAAATTTATTTAAATACTCATGAGCACATGTAAAGGGGGAGTCCTTCAAATGAAAACACAAAACTCTCAAAGTGTTAAAATAAAATCTTTGATAATCACAAACACTTTGAGATATTTTCTATAAAAGGTTTCAATGGCAATTATAGGATAGTCATGGAGTTATAAGGTGACTAAGGTTAGGAAAAAACCGTCCTATGATCCGCCAGAGCCGGAGGGATCTACCCAAGGATATCACCAATAGTTAGAATTAAAAGTCCTTAGGTATGATACGAAAAAAGGAGAAAAGAATGAAATGGGAAAGAAGGAGTTGAAGAATTAAAAAGAAAAGTAAAGAAAAGGGTGAAAAGAAATAGCCCTCCATATGTTCAACTTTAGGGCAGACACCGGGTTCAATTCGTATGCTACTGGTTGTTGCAAAGACAACACCGGTATTGAAGATAAAGTCGTCATGGACCCAGTGACGCAATGCACTAAACCTTCTTAACCACTCAAGTTCTCTTAAAAGAGCTTGTTTCATTCTCACGGGGAACCGGTGTAATCTATCGACTTATCTCTTAGAGATGGTTGATATTGAAGCAGGAGACCCCTCCCTAGTCTCCGCATAGGAAACCTAGGTGTGCACTTATCGAGTCTAGAGCCATGAGATACATCAAAGATCTCTTAGGAACACTTAGTATTTCTACAACTGGTGTTCTACATCAATGGACACCAGCTGTAAATTATCGAGTCCTTCGCAGATCTTAGCAATCTGCCGTAAACGTTTATGAGAGAATTACAAATGTATTTCTCAATGATTGAACGGAAATTCCTGCCAGGGTCAACATCAAACAGCCCTGACAGCAGGTCACTTCGGTTTGCTCAAAATCACACGGTTATCATGTGTACCACAGTTTTCACACCTGGCTACTCCAGAAGTGATGGCTTTTGGTAAAGAGTTTCAAATCCATCAAGTTTTTCTCAAAATATTGCTAGGGACTAGCAATAGTTTAGTGTGGGGGATTGATGAGTGTGTAAATACTCATCATTTTTATCGTATCTGAACTGCCAAAACATCCAAAAACACTCAAATACGCATCAAAATACATAATTTATCCCAAAAGTGTGTTTTATATGTTTTAGATGCAAAATGTTTAAAAACAAATGAAAAACGAACAAAGTTTGCACAATTGGCAGTTTCAGTCCCTCAAGTTTCAAAAATTGACAAAACTAGTCCCCGAAAATTTATTTTGAAAAGAAAAATCAACCCAAGGCTTTTAAAAATCAAAATTTATCAAATATGATCCTTGGGTGAAAACTTTTGAAAATTACAAGAATGGTCCCTGGAGTTTGAAATTTGGCAAAAATGATCCCCGGGATTTCAAATTTTGGAAATTATCAGTTATGGTCCTTTGGTTACTTATTTTGGCAAGATTGGTCCTTGGTGGAATAATTTGGAGGAAAAGACAATTTTAGCCCCTCGACTTTGGAAATTGGCAAAGTTAGTCCTCGGAATTTGAATTTTGGAAGTTTATGCATTAAGGGCCCGTGGAAATCAAAGCTTGGCATAATCAATCCTTGTATCAACTTTGAAAGAATAACAGCTTTGGCCCCTGGAAATTTCAGTTTTTACATATTAGGTCCTTGGGCTTTTATAAATACAAACCAAATAAACCCTTTATTATTTCTAACCTAAAACAAACACCCCAGCCAAACCAAAAACCCAATCCACCCAGGCCTGACCCAAAACACTTACCCAAGCCCAAGTTACCCCAGCCCACTCCACCTTTTCATTTAATAATACCCTCAGGTCAACCCTGACCATTTGACCACCTCCACTTCCACCTCATCCCCACTCCCCTCCAAAACCAACCCTGCAAATACCCTGCTCCTTTCCATCATCACAAGCCACTTCCCCCTCCTCCATCATTACCCCTACTCCATCCAAACGCTCCACTCCAAAATAACACCACTTGCTCAAGTTATCAGAACCCAATGGATAGATAATCATTTTGGCGCCAAATTGCTCAAATGGCCAAGATTAAAAATTGCATATCCTACGGTCAAGATTATTGCTGGGAAATATCTAATGGGACTCACAAACCCTAGATAGTCACTATAAATGGAGAAAAAAGAAGCAGAGAAGGCTATGTAGATTTTAGTTTAATTTTCAGTCATGTAGGAGTTATTGTAATTTTCTATTTAAGTTTAAATTATAGTTTGTAATTGGTGCTCCTTTGATATTATAAGCTTCCAGTTAAATAAAAATTCAAGTTTTCTTCAGTTTCTAAGTAATTTCCATTTTTACTTAAGTTTCTACATTTATTTGCCAAGTATTGTTGTTTACTCTTAGTTGTGCTCAAAATTAATCTCAGTAGTTTTTATAAACTACTTACAAGCTTGTTGAAGCCTAGAATTAAGAAAACTCAGAAAAAGAGAAAAAAAAGAGAAAATACAAAGAAAATCAAAAAGAAATAAAAACTGGTGTTTATTGCAATGAAGCAGAGCAAGGGAGAAGGAAATATGGTTTAGTACCTCTTGGGAGGTTTTAGGAATGGTTCATGATCTTTGATTCTCAGTTTTGTGCTTGGATGCCACTTTGTAAGCCAATTTCTAATTTTTGCTTATCACTGTTCATCTGCTTATTAGCCTATTTTTTAGATCTTTTCCTATTTCTAAATGTTTATCCATGATTGTTGTTGCTGTTTATGCTTATTTTATGCCCTAGATAATAGTAGTTTTTAATTTTTGTCTTAACTGTCTATATTAGCTTAACATAGTTTTTAGTGATTAGCTTATTGTAGATGCTTGTTCTTGGCCACTTATTGCTTCTTACACCATAAATGAGCTTATTTGATATTTACTTTTCAATTCCTAAAGCTAAAGCTCTCACTTCAGTTGAGACTCAAATAGTTGACTGTTAAGGGGGTGTTTGGCAAAGGGTGGTTGAGTGGAATTGTGTAGGTCACACTAGGTAAAAGTGGTTCAAATACTTTGCATTAGGCTAGTACAATACAGTTTAGTCATTAATCCACAGCTCAATTCATAAAAAAGTCAAAAAAAAGATCTTAAACCTTAGTAAGCAGTTAACTGTTGTGATTTTCATGTTCAAACCCCCCATTGTAGCTTTAAAACTTGTTAAGATTGCTTTGATCAGTCTCATATTAGCTTAAAACAACTTCACAGTCAATTGGGACCATCCAAAATTCATAAAAGTCAATTTGTTCAAAAAATCTAAAAAGTCAAAAGCTTGCATACTCAGATTTTGAATAAATTGTTAATACAAATATCGCCTAAAAACGTTATTTATATTTTAACGATCTTTGCTAAGTTTTGTTAATGACAAAGTACAAACTTTAGATTGTAGTAAAACATCATTTTAGTTTAAGTCTTGTATAACTAGTCTTTACATTTCTTTTTAAACTTAACATTGTTTTTATTTCCTTAACAAGAAAGTATTTCTTTAATAAGAAAGTGTCACATCTCATCAATGTGCATTTATGGTAAGTTTATGTGTTTGACTATCCATGAAGTTCTTACACACTTTGGAAGTATTCCATGTTTGATACAATGCATGTTGACTAGTATTTAGTAGATGTGACATTGCCTGTTTATGTGTTTGACTATCCATGAAGTTCTTACACACTTTGGAAGTATTCCATGTTTGGTGCAATGCATGTTGACTAGTATTTAGTAGATGTGACATTGTTTGTTTTGGAGTGATTTATTGTAAGTTTGGTTGAACAGTTCTGGCGGACCCCTGGAGGAACATGGGCGGACCATTTTCTGAGGGTACTGTTGTGTCCGCCAGACTGCTGACTTCCTTTGGTATAAATACCAAAGGACTTGCAAGAAATCCCTCATCACTTAGAGTCATATTTTACACATATTCTCTCATTATACTCAGTAGCTACTAACTTGTGTGATTATCTTATTTAGCAAAGGAGTTCACATATTCATCTAAGAAGTTACAAGTTTCAACTCTAAGTTGCAAGACTTGTTAGCTTTGGTGTGTATAGACTTTGGTAGTTTATACTTCATATGTATCTTGTATAGAAGTGATCGGTTAGTATTTTAGGCCTCAAAATACATAGTGTGTCGGGAGTTGTTGTACCCTTGTAAAAGAACTAACGGGAGTGGTTGTACCCTTGGTAAAGAACTCGACATCTAGCTTAGTGTCGGTAAAGTGTAAGCGACGAACGGGAGTGGTTGTACCCTTGTAAAAGAACTCGACATCTAGCTTAGTGTCGGTAAAAGTGTAAGCGACGTTGTAAAGGTTTTCTCCGCCGGTGAAAGGAGCTTGTTGATTAGTGCTTATAACTCTCGAGTTGGAAACTCGGGGCGTGGATGTAGGGCAAGGAAAAAGAGTCCTTGTAGCCGAACCACGATAAACAATCGTGTTGTGGTTTGATCGTTTCTTTCTTTATCTTTGCTTATTACATGTTGTTCTTTAGTTAAAATAGCTAGTTACATATAAAGCTTTTCAAAGAACTAAACAAGTAAAGATGTGTTTATATCTTCAAACAAAAGTAAAGCTTTTCAAAGAACTAAACAAGTAAAGTTAGGATCATCACAAGCAAAGCTTTTCAAAGTATGTAACTAGTAAAGTTAGAATTGTTATTCACATGAAAAGCTTTTCAAAGAATCAAACATATAACATTGTGTTTATATCTTTAAGCAAACGTAAATGTTTTTAAAGATATTCAAGTTAATAAGGATTTAAAAAGCAGTAAACTATTCAACCCCCCTTCTAGTTTTCCACATAAATTTCAAGGCACTCTCGAGGATTCATTAGTGGATAAAAATCTAAAGTATTTGTTGTTTTGAAAACTTGGGCAGCTTGTCTATCAAAACCAAAAAGAAATTTTCAAATTGGAGCTCATTTGCCCATGGAAATTTGACTCCAAAGTTGCCCCCTTGGGACCTGTTTTGCCCTGCACCAGGGGAGTTGTGTTCAAAAGCCTAATTCATAAGCTCACATTGAGCTTGACTGTGGGCCCCTTTGTGAACACCTGGGCTTTTTGAAAAGCTTAGTGTATAAGCTTGTTGTTTCAGTGCTCATCTTCTACCTTTGAGCTTGTTTGATAAGCTCAAATTGAGCCTGCTAAACACACTACTCACACCAACAACTTGAACAACTCAGGTTGATCACCCAACTTTTCAACCCCACCATTAGCTTATTTCTGAGCCTTATGCTCTGCCCCTTGGCTTATTTGAGAGCTCACCAAGAAATCTTTTCAGTTCAAGTTTTACTTTAAACCCCTGAACCCCCTGGTGGGCCCCACAAGCCTATTAGGTACCCTCTTTTGGCCTGATCAGGCCTGCTAAACAGGTTGGGATTGGATTTGCTTACTTGTGATCATTAGCTTATCTCAGTGTGATTTGTTGCTTGATTTGACTTTGTTGGGATCATACTTTAGTATTTTAGTCAAGTCTCGGTCATTACCTTTTGTAATAGGTTGCTTAGTTATTTTACCTAACTTGTTTATGTTTTAAGGCTTAAGTGTTAAAGCCCTATGGGCCTTAAAGCCCACGAAATTAAGGATAAGGGAGGAAGGGAGTGTTGCCCTAACTCCTCCCTTATAAATAGAATGCTTATGTAAACTTTTCATTTGTTGGTTATTTGATTATCTTAAGGAAACTCTTGCACTCTCACCTTTCATATTGTCTCATAATCAACCAATCTTATTTCTCATCTTATTTCTTTCTAAATCATACTTGTGTTTACAAAATGGTGACCTAACAAGTGGTATCATTCGCCTACTAGAAGTTTGAAGTGTGTTTCTTTGATTTACGTGGGGTTTGGTGCTTATTTCTTCATCTTTTTGCATTTTTCTTTGTTTCTTTCACTCAAATCTTGAAGCTTGGACAAGTTTCAAGGTTGATATAGTGATTTGAAGCTTAGTTTTTGCATAAAGTAGTGATTTTTAAGGTTTTTTTTAGGTTTTATAGCTTCTTTGATATTGGAAAACTAGTTTTTGGGAGCAAAATCTTCAATAGTTAATGTTTTCTAAGTGTTGGTGAAGTTATTTGATCAAAAGTACCTTATTTCTAAGCATTTTTCCTTCAAAAATTTGAGATTTTTCAAGTTTCTGACCTGTTTACGCGTAAAATTGGTGAATAGTACGATTCTGTAGCTGTCAACAGTACTTTTTGTCCTTTTTACGCATAACTTTTGGCCTAAAACCCTTTTCTTACGCGTAACTAAGGTCAAAACCCTTTTCTTACGCGTAACTGTGGTCAAAACCCTGATCTTACGCGTTACTTGGAAGTCTACGCATTAAATCCTACGAGTTAAGTCATTTTCTACGCGTAAGTATGATTTTCTACGCACAAGTCAGATCCTACGCCTAAACTTTACGCATAAGTCCATCTTACGCGTAAGTTTCAGATTCTACGCTTAACCTTCAACAAAGATCTTCTCCTTGTGTTCCGGTGACTCAGTACTTCCCTAGCTTGGATAAGTTAGTGGATTACTTCGACTTCGGATATCTTTCAAGCTTGGATAAGTTTGGAAGATTTGTTTGGTTGTTTAAACCTTACGCATAAGTCAAAACTTACGCATAAGCCAAAGCTTACGCGTAAAGTGTAAACTTACGCCTAAACTTATTGTTTACGCATACACTTACTCTTTACGCATAACTTAAAAGTTTACGCGTAAGATTTAAGTTACGCGTAAGAATTGAACTTACCCCAAGGATTTTGGAACTTACTCAAAGGAACGTGCATTTCAATCTTCTACAAAGATCCATTTCTACACAAGTGTTCTAAGATGTCTCAACCACCTAATCATTACTTCCCTCATATTCAGCAACCTCTACATCAGCAGTCTCAGCAACCTCAACATCAGCAGTATCAGCAACAACAATACCTCCCGCACCATATGAATCAACAACCTTCTCAAAAACAAACATACAATCCACTACATCATTACCTAATGATGCAACAACATCAGATCATTCCTCAACAACAACCATATCAAGTGCTACAACAAACCACTCAGTTTTCCTCCAAACAACCTCACTGGTTTGACAGAATGTGTGAAGTTATTACAACTCAACAATCCCGACATGAGGCAGGATCACTTGAAACACCTCCAATGCTAACACCTGGGAATTATGTTCAATGGTCAAGTTGATTCTTAAGATTTCTTGAATTAAAGAAACCTCATGGAAAGTTCTTAAAGCAAGTGATACTTGAAGGACCATTTGAGTGGCCAACAAGATTTGAAGCTGGTGATCCAAATGCTGATCCTCCACGTCCTCCTGGTGATAGACCCCTTCCAGAATCTGCACTCACTGAAGAACAGAAACTACATCGTGAAGCTGATCAGTATGCAATGGCTTATATACTTCAAGGTATACCTAATCCGATCTATCGAAGTGTCGATGCTCAGAAAATAGCCAAAGCTATGTGGGAACACGTTCATCTCCTTATGGAAGGAACTCAATTGAACAAAGATGACATGGAATCCAAGCTATACATGGAATACACTGACATCACAATTGAACCTGGAGAGTCACTTGAATCCTACTATCATCGTTTCACAAATGTGGTCAATGATCTGGAACGTCACAAAATCACAGTACCAAGGATCGCTGTGAACTCCAAATTTGTTGGTAGTCTTGGCCCTGATTGGCATAAATATGTGACATTTGTTCGACAAACGAAGAATCTTCATGATGCTCCATATGGTTTGTTGTATGATTTTCTGAAACACCATGAACCTGAAGTGGAAAAAGATAGAGCACTACGAGGAGGATACACACCAACATCAACACCAAATTCTTTGGATCTCGTAGCTCAATCTCCCTATGCTCCACCACCAATGTCTAATCATGCATATGTTCAAGAGCAGAACTACTTCAGTTATCCACAATCTTCCACCTCGAACCAAATGGTCCCTTATGATTCATCTCCACAAGATGCTTCTACTCAACTTGTTCCATCACACAACAATGATGCTGTATACTACACCAACTCCAATGATGATGACGATGATGACTTCAATACGTTGAATCAGGGACTTGCTCTTATTGCTCGTGCTTTCAGCAAATTCTCCAACAAAACAAACAACCGTCAACGTTCATCTTCTAACACAAGGAATCAAGCTGTTGTCAATGATGGAAGAGTGGAAATTCAGAATCGTAGCTATGGTCGATCTGGTTCAGGAAATTCTTCAGGAAATTATGGGAATGGTCAGAGGTTTAGTAACAATGGTGGGTTCAGGAACAACTCAGGATCTTCTCAGCAAAGGTCTGAATCAGTTGCAACTAGGAACTCCAACTCAGGGAATGCAGTGTGGTGCTACAATTGTAATGAACAAGGTCATATAGCGACAGCATGTCCCAAACCGAGAACTCGGGGTAGTAAGTTTCACAAGCAGGCATTACTCATGGCTCTTCAAGATGAAAAAGATGGACATTTCCCTGAACAGGATAACAACTTCATGGCAAATGTGAACAACGATGATGACATGGAAGATCTGGAAGCCAATGCTGCTGTGATGCTTATGGCCAACATGCAGGAACTTCAGTTTAATGATTCAGGTCCAGTGTATGACACTGACGGCTTGTCTCAGGTACATGATCATAAAACATGCCTAATACATGAAATAGCCTCACCTTCTGCCTCTGAATCAGATATGGCGCAAGTTGTTCCATCTAAATCATCTTCATCATCTCAAAAAGATGAACAAATAAGCACAGTTGTCATATTCGATGATGACACAGTTGTTTCATTTGATGATCCTATTGAGAATGATAAACATGATAATTTAGAACAACATGAACCATCATTTGATCCAGACCCTGACCTCATAATGTTATCTAAACAACTGAATGCTCAGCAATTGCTAATTGCAAAGTGCAACGAGAAAAACAAAGTTTTAAAAGAAACTAATGCAGCACTTGCAAGAGATATTGAGTGTTATAAAATTCAGCTTTCAAATCAGGCAGAAAAGATTAAACATGCTAAAAGTTTTGAAAAAGCTTTTCAAGATTCTTACAACAAAGAACAAGATCTTCAACGCAAAATGCAAGATTTAATTGAGTCAAATGGAAAGTTGATTTCGAAACTTGAAAGTGAAAAGTGTGAATTAAAAACACAAGTTGAACGTCTTCAAAGAGACCTTTCAAAAACTGAAACAGAATTGTCAAGTTGTAAGAAGGATTTTTGTGAACATAAAATACGAAAAAGGAAGTATATCGACGATTTACTCGGCGATATTGTTGATCTTGAAAAAAACTCAAAGAATTTCGTAACATTGTTTACAAACACGGGAACTCTGTCACAACAATTCAGAAATTTACTCTAAAACCGAGACCCGATAAAGGTTTTGCACTTGGTGATTACAAATCAATGTTTCTTCACACAGCTTTCAAAGAAATTCCGAAAATTTACAGTATGGATCATTTGCTTGATAATACGATTGTGCGTGCTGTTGTTTTTGATACTGAGGAAGAAGAAGAACTTGAAGACGAGAGTCGATCAAAAATGAGTTATATTCAAAACTGGACAACATATGATTATTCAAAAGCTCCACCAATTTCCAAATCTTTTGTTACTCAAAAAGAATTACCTGAGAAATCATGGTATATCACTGAGTCATATGTTTCATCCTCCAATGCGGCCCCTGTCCAAACTGTAGCACAAGTAAATGGTCCTTTACCATCTTCCGGTGAACTTACACCTTTACCGAAAAAATGTCGTGTCTTGAATTATTTCAAAACTTTTATGGAAGACATCGAAATTTTGGAGGAAACAATTGAACGCAATTCAGAAATTAAAATTGAAACTTTTCAATCCGCTTACGAGCGAGAAAAAAGAGATATTTTTCAAAAACAAATGCTGCCAATTGTCAAACATCTCCGTCTTTGTGCTACACGTTGGGATCAGGAACTTCAAAACGAGGTGAAAAATATGATTCACGTTTTCAACTCAACTGAAAATGAGATTTTGGCTCAAAAGCAAAGAAATAGAGTTTTAAAAAATGATGCTGATCGACTCTTGGAACAAGTTCTCAATGCTGATATTTTGTCTGTTATCATGAATGATCTTTATAATTCTGGTACTTCTATGCTTAAGAATGATCATTGTGTTGATAATAATCTGTTGAATGAGGAAATTGAGACACTCAAAATGGAAAACGAAAAGCTGAGAATCAAAAATGATGATGTGACAAAACAATTTTCAAAACAAATCCGTCTACTCAATCAAAGGCTTGAATGGTGTCAAGCTAAAAGTCTTGAAAGGGAATTGAAGTTTCAAAGTCACAAAGTTTCAAACTCTTGTCAGAATTGCAAAAACAACGAGTCTTTAAAAAGTCTCTGTTTTCGATACGAGAAAGAAATTGCGGATTTAAAAATTGAAAACGCCGAATGGCAACAAAACCGCGATGACATCAAATATTGCAATGGTTTACTTGAGTTTGAAGTACAGGACAAAAATCACATCATCATTGATTTAAAAGAGAAAATCAAGCTAATTCAAAAAGGAAAGATGGTTGACACCACGGTGATAGCACCAGGAATGTATAAATTAGACAAAACTGCCAAAGAGTCTGTCATTCAAAACACTAATGTTGATAACTCCACTTCTACAGGACTAGTCTCCACTAATAGCGTTAGCAGACCCAAGCGAAAAAGTAAAAAGAAGAATAGGATCTTGCAACGTAAGAGAGGACAACTAAAAGCTCAAGAAGTAGAAGACCAACTTAGGAATTTGAATAAAACTCATGTTGCATCAGATTTAGATTCTAATCTGGAAAATTGTAATCAAAATCTAAATGTAACGAATGATGAACCTTTGAATGTTTTGAATATTAATGCATCTTGTGTGTTTTGTCGTAAAAGCGTATCATCTGGTAATCATACAAAATGTTTAGCTAATTCTCTTCTCAATCGTCATAAGAAACGTAGGACACGCATTCCTTCTAGGCCCACTATTGCCTCTAAGTCTAACTTAGGAAAGCCGTCTTCTACGGTCTCTAATGATGTTGAAGTTACCCCCATAAGTGCCGAGAACAAATCTAGGACAGAGCCAACTACTAGTGCATTTAACATTAAGAAAGCAAATACTAGTTGGAATTGGCAACGTTGGTTACAACACAAACCAGACTTTAAATGGATCCCTAAATTGTTGAATAAATGTGTTTCTAACCAACAGGAACCCGCAATTTCTTTGGGTTCCACCCTTACTTCTGTTCCATCTGTGTCTTCTTCTGGTAATGCAGGTGGTACAGATTGTTCTCTGGATTGTTGATAGCGGATGCACCCGACATATGACAAGCAATCTCAAACTGTTACACAACTTTGTCTCAAAGTTCATTGGCACTGTCAGATTCGAGAATGATCATTACGCTTTAATCATGGGATATGGTGACTATGTAAGTGGGAACATCGAAATAAGTCGTGTTTACTATGTGGAAGGACTTGGACACAACCTTTTCTCTGTTGGTCAATTTTGTGATGGAGATCTAGAAGTTGCATTTCGAGAGAAAACTTGCTTTGTTCGTGACTTACAAGGAAACGACCTCATGTCTGGCTCACGTGGCTCCAATCTTTATACAATTTCTATGTCAGATATGATTGCAACATCTCCGATATGTCTTCTCTCCAAAGCAGAATCGACTAAATCTTGGTTATGGCACAAACGTCTTTCACACTTGAATTTCAAAACTATGACTGACCTTGCTCGGTTCAAACTTGTTGATGGATTTCCAAGATTCCGTTTCACCAAAGATCACTTATGTCCTGCCCGTGAACAAGGAAAAAGTACTCGGGCTCATTTTCCCTCTAAACCTGAGCACAGTACGAATCATGTTCTGCAACTGCTACATATGGATTTGTGTGGACCGATGCGTGTTCAAAGTATCAATGGTAAATGCTACATACTAGTAATCGTCGATGATTTTTCCAGATGGACATGGGTTTATTTCCTACGAAGTAAAGATCAGGCTCCTTCGATGATCATCACCTTTCTCACTAAAATTCAAGTTCAGTTACGCAACACGGTACGAATAGTTAGAACTGACAATGGAACTGAATTCAAAAATCAGACACTTAGGTCATTTTATGAGAAAGTAGGAATTGAACATCAAACATCTATTCCTAGAAGCCCAGAACAGAATGGAGTTGTTGAAAGACGCAACAGGACGTTAGTGGAAGCTGCTAGAACTATGTTGATTAATGCTCAATTACCTGATTACTTGTGGGCAGAAGCTATTTCAACCGCATGTTATACTCAAAACCGTTGCATGATCACAAAACGCCATCGCAAAACACCATATCAAATTGTTCACAAAAGGAAACCGAACATCGATTACTTTCATGTATTTGGAGCACTTTGTTATCCGAAAAATGATCGTGATGATTTAGGTAAACTTAAAGCAAAGGCTGACATTGGAGTGTTCGTTGGATACTGTGAAAATTCTAAAGGTTTTCGGATATGGAATCGTCGAACAAGAGAAATTCAAGAAACCATTCACGCTAATTTTGATGAGCTCACACAGATGGCTTCTGAGCAACACAGCTTAGGACCCGAATTCAACCGTCTTAACTCTCCGGCATCTTCAGCTGAACCATTACCACTCAACCGCAAAGAATTAGAAACCTTGTTTGCTCCACTATTTGATGACACAATTGAATACCGTCCCACTGAGGTCTCACCTAATTCCGCTGCTCAACCTGAAAACATTCCAGTACCAGACTCACCTCAACAAACCACCACAAGTGTTGAGAGAGACGGTCCTCCAATTGTATCACCATCTACAGCAGAACAAACTGGTTCTAACTCCCGCCATCCAGCTGAAGATCCAACACCACTATCAGTTCCACAAACCGCAGAGCATGATCCTGATGCGTTCTTTAATCCGTTTGCACCGGCTCCTACAGTTCCTGATATAGCTGAGTCGTCAACACGCAATTTGGATCCTGCTAACATGCGAGATACTTATCAACTACACCCTTCAACACACAAATGGACTCGTGACCATCCACTAGTTCATATCATTGGCCATCCAGATGCACCTGTCATGACAAGACAACGACTTCACACTGATGGAGAAACTTGCATATATGCACTCACAGTCTGTCACGAAGAACCTAAGAACATTAAAGACGCAATGACTTATGACAACTGGATTGAATCTATGCAAGAGGAATTTCAGCAATTCATAAGATTAGAAGTCTGGGAATTAGTTGAAAGACTTGACGGAGTCTTTGTCATCGGGTTAAAATGGATCTGGAAGAATAAGCTTGATGCTGAAGGAACTGTCATACGTAACAAATCACGTCTGGTAGCGAAAGGATACTCTCAATTGGAAGGACTTGATTTTGCTGAATCCTTTGCTCCAGTGGCTAGACATGAAGCTGTTCAGATCTTTTTGGCCTATGCTGCACACAGGAACATGGTGGTTTACCAAATGGATGTCAAAACAGCATTTCTTAATGGAGAACTCCGTGAAGAAGTTTATGTTAGCCAACCTGAAGGCTTCGTTGATCCTGAGCGTCCTAATCACGTTTACCGACTCAAAAAGGCACTCTACGGACTCAAGCAAGCCCCAAGGGCGTGGTATGACAAACTGTCCACTTTCTTACTGGCCAATAAATTTTCCAAAGGATCGGTGGATCCAACACTATTTACAAAAACCCTCGGGGAGGACTTACTTGTTGTTCAAATATATGTCGATGACATTATTTTTGCCTCAACAAAAAGAAGTTACTCTAATGATTTTGCAAAATTAATGAAAGATAATTTTGAAATGTCCATGATGGGTGAACTTTCGTTCTTTCTAGGACTACAAGTTCATCAATCACCCCGTGGAATTTTTGTAAATCAGTCCAAATATGCTCTTGAAATATTAAAGAAACATGGAATGATGTCTTGTGATACTTATAATACACCTATGGGCTATACCACAAAACTAGATGCTGATTTACATGGGATTCCAGTTGACCCTACCAAATACCGAAGTATGATTGGGTCCCTCATGTATCTCACAGCTAGTAGACCTGATATAGTATTTGCTGTCTACATGTGCTCTCGTTATCAGTCCAAACCAACTGAAAAACACCTCAGTGAGGTCAAGAGAATCCTTCGATACATAAAGGGAACCATTAACTTGGGAATCTGGTATCCGAAGGATTCTGGCTTTGAACTAATTGCTTTTTCAGATGCTGACCATGCAGGATGTTTAGACACACGCAAAAGCACATCTGGTGGATTACAATTTCTCGGAGACAAACTTGTGTCATGGCAATCTAAGAAGCAGGACTGCACTTCACTGTCGTCTACAGAATCCGAATACGTAGCCATGTCTGCTTGTTGTGCTCAAGTCATCTGGATGAGATCACAACTTAAGGATTATGGCTACCTATTCAACAAGATTCTAATCTACTGTGATTCCAAAAGCGCAATTGTTATCTCCTGCAACACAGTACATCATTGCAAATCCAAACACATCGATCTCCGATATCATTTCATCAAAGAGCATGTGGAAAAGGGTACAGTTGAACTTTATTTTGTTGGGACTGAGTACCAATTGGCGGACTTACTTACCAAATCCTTAGCACCATCAAGGTTTGCTAGTCTAGTTCACCAAATTGGTATGCGATGTTTGACTCCAGAAGATCTGGAAAAGTTTTTAAAACACAATTGATTGTCAAACATCATAACTATCTTTTGTAAATATTTTTCAAAAACAAAAATACAAAAATATAAAACCAATCAAAAACTCAAAAAGATTTTTGGTCTTTCTTTCTTAAAAAAAAAAAAAAAAAAAAAAAAAAAAAAAAAAAAATGCAAGTATAAACCACTTTCAACACTATTTTATTAAAAGGTCTTCAATTATTTAAAACAAGTGTTGAGGGGGAGGAAAAGTAATATTTTTTTTAATATTCTCTCAAAGATATTTTGTCCTTTATACTTGCATTTTACCAAAAAAAAAAAATTAATACATTTTTTAAAGTGTTGATTCAAAAGGATCTCGGGTTACTCTCCTTGACCAAAACCAATTAATTTTACTATGATCTAAGGTCGAGGGGGAGTACGATAAGTTGTTCTTATTATGTCTTGGTGTTAAATAAATGAAAGCTACATGTGTTAAGGGACTAATAGTGTCAATTTTCATAACTTGCATTAACCCTAGTCAAAACCAATTTTGACCACACAGTTACCACCTCTGCTACCACATTTAATTTTTTCACCTACTCAATCAAACGATCCACAATCATTCTGTTGATCTAATCATCCATCATCGAATCTGTAAGTAATAACATGTTTTGATCTTTATTCCTAACAAGGGTTTTAAATTTCATTACAATCCAACGGCTCAATCAATCACAATATTTTAATTTGTCTTTTGAGTTGTGTGTAGAAGTCAAACCCAGAAATTAGTGATGTTTTGATTGAATTTGTTGATGGGAAATGGTCATATGATGCTACTAAACATGTTTGTGAACTCCAATCTCACCCAGAATCATCAATTGAGTGATTTGGATATTAGGGTTCATACGTATAGATTAGGGGTTCTTGATTGTGGATGTTTGGATAATGATTGATGATAGGGATAGCGTGTATTAGTGTTAAGGATCATATCCCAGTAGTTTAATTGCATCATAAACGTGTTAGAATCATTAATCTTTGATCTAGGGTTCTTCGACACTAGCAGTTTTGCTATTAATATTTCATGGTCAGTTGTTGTTATAATTTGGACCATATGATCCTTAGGATATATATTACACTCGCCCATGTCCAAATCATACCCAGAAACATGTTTGATTAAGGTTGTGATTAGTTGTTCATGCGTGTTTACGCGTTAAGTTGGATTTTGGCATGTTTACGCTTTAAATGTGTGAATTAAGTGTGTTGGGTTAATTATTGATCAGTGGTAATGTTTGTACACTTTCAGGAAACATACAACTCGAATTTCAAAGGTGATTTTTCTGGAAAAAGTCATTTCTACGCACAAAATATTCATCCTACGCGTAAGATTCGACACGTAGACAAACAGTGTCTTGGATAAGACATTGTTTACGCATAAAAGAATAACTTACGCTTAAGTTGTTTCTTACGCGTTAGTCATGATCTTACGCATAAGTTTAAACCTACGCACAAGTTATTTCTTACGCTCAAAGTTCAATTCTTTGCCTAAGCTCTAATCTTACGCCTAAGATTTAATCCTACGCGTAAAATTAAGCCTACGCAGAAGTTGAACTTACGCGTAACATATAAAGTTATGCGTAGAAATTAAACCTACGCATAATTTCATTTCCTACGCGTAATATAAGTTATGCGTAGATTCTACTTACGCGTAAACTTGTCAAATTCATGAAATTTTCTAAGTGTTGTAATATTTCCAATGTGTAATCTCTTGTAGTGATGAACTCATGGTGTAACTTAAGTGTTATAAGTTTCTATCATGTGATTAACACATAAGTTTGTCATATAACAAAAGTTTTTCACACACAAACACCCACTGATCAATCAATAATGTGTTCATAATCTAGTACTTGAATGTCTGTGCTAACAACGTATATCATTGCTATGTTTGTGATTGTTTATGATCAAACCAGATGGCAGAACACAATGACATTCCTTATGGACCTGAACCTGAACCCATACGTGCATGGCAAGACACCTTTCCTGAGAACTACTCCAGAAAGATAGGAAAGAACAATCTGAGAGTCAACTTCAACAACATTACATGCAATGAGTCTTCTTGCCTTGTTGCGGTAGATGCTCTTATCTATCACCCGTGCAAAGTTCTACTCACCAAATCTGCTGCAGTGGCATGCTTCTACATACATCAGTTTTGGCACACAATCCACTTGGACCTCCTTGAAGAATCCTTTACTTGTATGCTTCACATGAGACAAGTCACGGTCGACAAGGATCTTCTCCGTAGTGTTCTTGGACTTCCCGAACTTGAACCTAATGAAGAATATGACCAAGTTCCCAGTGAAGAAGAATTGATAGAATGGCTGAGAGATATTGGGTATGATGAGTCTGAAGAGGTAATGACTAGGCACTCTAAGGTCAATATCAGATTTCTTCCACAGCCTTGGAGAACTCTCTACATCATCATTGCCAAGTCACTATCTGGCAGAGACACAGGCCATGAACACCCTAAGCTCCAACATCTCAAGCTGTTTTGGGCTATTGCTAATGTCAAAAATGTTGATTATGCCAGCATTATCTGGGAAGACATTGTGTGGCACATACAACACAAGACGACCAATATTCCATTCGTCCGTTTCACCAAGCTTCTCATTGCAAGCTTCCTCCATGAATATTATGACATACCTCAAAGACTGTATGATGAGTTTCAGCACACATACAGGAATGAGGACACACTTAAGGTCATCAAGAGAATGGATACTAGTATAAGGAAACAAGGAAAGAAACTTCCTGATTGCCTTCTGACTAAGAAGGTTCAAGAATGCAATAACTACAAGTACTACCTTCAAGCTCTTGAAGCAGATAAAGTTGGGTTCTTGGACGAAGTTGTTCTACCGTCATACATGCAGAAGAAAGAAAAGAAAGGTAGCAAATCTGGCAGCTCAGAAAGTTCTACAAAGACCAAACCTAAGAAAAAGGGATCACTTAAGATCAGAATTCCTGCAAAGAAACCAACTGCTGAACCTGGGTGGTTTCCCTCATCACAACTGTCTCCAAAACCTGCTGACTCTGAACAAACCGAATTCGACGAAGGTCCTCAGTATAGGGAAGCATATGCTGATATTGAGAAAGATGAGAATCCTGAAGACATCGATTGGGATAAAGACATTGATGCATTTGCTGACAATGCCGTATATCCATCTTACCTCACTCAAAGACCATATACCGAAGCTCGGACTATCTTGGAAGAAGAAATGATCAGGAGAAAGAAGATGAAAGAACAAGTGACTGCTGAACCAGAAACTGGAGGCCCTTCAGTCGAAGAAGAAAATGAAAGGGCTCTCAATCTGGGTCTCCTCCACAGCCGAATTGATGCATTCAATGCTGATTTACCTCCACCTCCAGTGTTCTCTCAGACCACCGAAGCTGGCGAATCAAGCAGCATTCCTGAGCCTACCACAGGAATCACCTCAGACCTAGTTGCATATGACAATCCCTCAGTGTCTCCCACCGACATTGAAATGACTATGGGAGAGGAAGAAGAGGGAGATCCCATGGATACTGATGCTCCAAGGCTTTTGTCTATGGAAGAAATGGAGCTCAGAGAAAGGGCTCAGGAAGAGGAACTGAAAAGAAAACAAGAAGCAGAAGAGGCTAGGCTGGAAGAGATTGCTCAAACCAAACTGGAAGAATCAATCAGAATGGAAGAGAGCAGAAAAGCAGAAGAGGCAGCCAAGCTGGCTGAAGAACAACTGAAAAAGGCAGAAGAAGCTAGGCTGGCTGAAGAATTAAGGCTTAAAGCCGAAGCTGAAGCACAAAGGTTGAAAGAAGAAGCAGCCAAAGTCAAGGAAGTTGTACAACCCGAACAACAGAAAAGAGATGACAAAGATACTACCACCATCATTGAATCTACACAGTCATCTCCTCCTGCATCTGAATCAACTCATGACAAATCTATCAAAAAACCAAGCACCAAAGCCTCTGCTGCATCAAAGTTACTCAAGTCAGCTTTCAAGAGAGTGCATGAAAAGAAGAGAAGCAGACTAGAAGATCAGGTTGCAACACTTGTAACCCAAGTTGCTGAATTGACGAAGCTAAACTCGAACGTCCAAGAGCTACAAGACAAAGTTGACACTTTCTTAGCTAAAGACGTAACAGAGAACTTGGAAGCCGCATTAGCAGCTCAAGCACAGGAATACATGGCACAACACTTAGTTGCTGAGCTGAAAGATCTGCTGGCACCAATGAGAGACGAACTCACCAAGTTCGCTGAGCAAGCAGTCAGGAAAGTTATTCGATCAACAACCTTCACTCTTCGTGCCGACAAGTCTACTGCTTCTCTACCAGGACTATCTCTGGATGATTTGGAAGCACAACTCTTAGAAAAGCTGGCAAACAAGTTCACCTTGACTCCTGAAGAAGCAAAAGTCCTGGAAGCACTGAAAGACAAAATGAACAAAGAGTCTTGCAGCACAGAGGCCGATAAGCTGAAACGTCAAAGAGATGACGAAGACAGGGATCCGAATTCTCAGGCAAAGAAACAAAAACAAGCCGAAGGACCCTCATCTCAGTTCAAAACACCGGTAATCCCTCCTACAACAACAACTTCCTCACAATAACCGAAGGCATCGGGTTCTGCTCCCAAAGCACACGACCACTTTGTATACACCGGTGGTGACGACATTCCTCAGCCAGATGAAGTTCCAGAACCGTCTCCTAAGAAGAAGAAGAAAGATAAGAAAGGAAAGCATCATCAACCCAAACCGGACACCTCATCTAAAGGAAAGGAACCCAAGAAACCCAAAACCGTCCTTCAATGGCTCGACAAAGATGAGACTGCCGAATATTCCTGGTTTGAGAAGATGATCAATTCACAACCACCACTGGGAGACAATCAGGAACCTCAAGATGGTCGAACAGTGGAATATGCTCAATTACTCCAGCATAAGTTTAAGATGAAAAAGATGAATAAGAAAGAGCTGCGAAGAATTAAGAATGAAGCATTTAATCTTCTCAGAGATCGGTCTGCTGACTCCATTGAGCTTGAGTATCATCTGGAAAATATTGCTCGAGCCATGTCAAGCGATATTGACTGGATTAACCCAGAATCTTTTGTCGATCCAGTCACGAAGAAATCCGCACCCTACATTACTGACTGGTCGAAACCACTACCAATGGTTGGGAGGCCTGATGAACCGAAGATTCCGTACATGGTCTTCTTCAACACAGATTTGGAATTTCTAACACTCGGTAGTGCGATTGAGAAGAAGTACGTTACCTCACTCGCCTTTCTCCCTGCAGCTCGATATCTCAACAATGCCATCGAAGAAGAAGCCACAGCATTATTCGTTGACAAAATTGTTGAATATGACCGGAACGCACTCTACGGCATTCATCACTGGCCAGAAAACCGGGCACAATACTATCGAAGCAGTAGACTTAATCAGACGATGGGCGATGTGGCAAGTGATTTGAAGATAGTCTCCATTCAGTTCATCTCGACTGTCACTCACTTTGGGTACCCCTTCCTCAGCAAAATCACACTCAAAAGACTTGATGAAAAGGAGTACGACATTTCCGAGTCTGACTTTCCATGACTACGTCTCAATGACATCGAAGACTTGTATCTGCTCAAAGTTCAAGGCAAACTCTGTGGCTTGCCGAAAGAGATTCAACTTGCCTTCATCCAAGGTCTCCTCATATTTATCAGGCAAATAGTCATCAGAGAAAGAGTAGAAGATCTTCAGTTAGGAGTGGAAAGTTATCAGAAGAAGCTCAATCTCACCAAACCCAACATGTTCAACATCCCCAACCTTCAACATCTGCCTCAATACACCCTGATCAAACAACCATTTGGGTTTACCTATCGCAGTGTTAATGGTCGCAACTGCTTCATGGCTTACACCGAAATTCAGAAGTTCTGTGATGAAACATTGAAGTTCGTCAGAGATGGAATAAAGAGCAGAGTCGATGACATTGCTTTGGGTAAATCAAAACGGTGGAATACGTCAGAGGTCAGGGATGCCCGCAGATTCATCTTAAGAATTGAGAACCGATTGAAGCGAAGGGATCAGTTCAGGAGATTGGAAAGCTATGTTGGAGGAAGATCTAAATTTCCGGTGTTGACATTTTAGAGACCTGATTGGTAGTAACATTGTAAGAATTTGATTTGATTTGTCAATATTATATCTCATAATGGCTTGTGCACATATTACAGTGCACAACCCGAACTTGTAAAGAAAGGACCCTGAGGTACGCATCAGTGCCTCAATCCTAAATATAAGGAGCGAAGGCTTCTTACTTTTGAGTAGAATTAATCAAACTTTTATGATTTTTCATAATTCTGCTCAAAAGGACAAGTATTTCACCTCAATAAGACCTAATCACTTGTTGAGGGGGAGCACTTGTCAAAACAAAATACTTTGTTCACAATCTAAAGTTCTTGGTGAATCTCCCCGTAAGACTCAAAAAGCATATTTTAATCATAAGTTTAACAAAAAACAACATCTCATATGCTATTTTTGAGGGGGAGAAAATGGAAAAATGATTAAAATACACGAAGTAAAAGCTGAAAGTTGTATCTTGTACGAGCTAGACTCAGATTCACCCAGGAATTGACGAGACAATTAAAGTTAGTTAAATCGAAAAGACTTATCCTCGACGGGTAATAACATCAAGTTAGTTACTAGAGCTAGTTGTCACCTAAAAGCTGACAATGTATCTTTTTAACTAACCACGTAAGCGTGTCTCGAAAAGGATTAGTCTTAGTAGAAATGTACCGTCTCGAGAAACTTTCTGTGGACTTGACCAGGCCGGGTAATAACTTCAAGCTAGTTTAACTAGTGATGTAAGCGTGTCTCGAATCGGTCTTGTTCACTGAAAGTGGATCAATTCAAAAGTACTTGCTCCTCCCGCATGTGCAAATTTATTAAACATTTATGAGCACATGTGCAGGGGGAGCCCTTCAAAAGTGTACACAAAACTCTCAAAGTGTTAACCAAAATATTTGATTATCACAAACACTTTGAGAGATTTTCTATCAAAGGTTTCTTGGCTACTGTCGGAGTTATAAGGTGATTAAGATAGGAATATCCGTCCTATGATCTGCCAGAGCCGGAGGGATCTACCCAAGGACATCACCAATAGTTAGAAGTAGAAGTCCTTAGGTATGATACGAAAAAAGGAGAAAAGAATGAAAGGGAAAGAAGGAGTTGAAGAATTAAAAAAAAAAAAAGTAAAGAAAAGGGTGAAAAGAAATAGCCCTCCATATGTTCAACTTTAGGGCAGACACCGGGTTCAATTCATATGCTACTGGTTGTTGCTAAGGCAACACCGGTATTGAAGATTAAGTCGTCATGGACCCAGTGACGCGATGCACTAAACCTTCTTAACTACTCAAGTTCTCTTAAAAGGACTTGTTTCACTCTCACGGGGAACCTACGTAACCTATCGACCCATCTCTTAGAGACGGTTGATATTGAAGCAGGAGACTCATCCCCAGTCTCCGCATAGGAAACCTAGGTGTGCACTTATAGAGTCTAGAGCCATGAGATACATCAAAGATCTCTTAGGAACACTTAGTATTTCTACAACTGGTGTTCTACATCAATGGGCATCAGTTGTAAACTATCGAGTCCTTCGCAGATCTTAGCAATCTGCCAAGAACGTTTATGAGAGGATTACGTAAGTATTTCTCAATGATTGAACGGAAATCCTGCCAGGGCCTACATCAAACAGCCCTGACAGCAGGCCACTTCGGTAACCTCACAAGGGTTACGCTTAGTGTTTGCGGTGGTTCCATCTCTGTCTACAGTCGTGGAGTGATCCCCAGCGACTCACCCAGTCATTGAGCTACTTAGTAGGTCTCGTAAGCTCCTTCGGGAGTATCTGATATGGGAACGGCCTGGATAAGGATTAGAAGGAGTCTTCACACTATGCTGTTGATGAGCTCTAATTCCTTATCCGTAAGTACCGGTTGTTTTATTGCTAACTGTTTACTCGCAGGTACCTCATTTCCATGATGGTAGATTCCAACATGCTCATACATACATCTTGAAGTCAAAGAAAGCTCCCCCAAAAGATCTTAACAACACAAAGTTCAAAGAAAGATGCTACACCAATAAGAAGAATCTACTAAGTATAATGACAAAGATCTCAATGCATGAAAAGGAACTTCTTGTTCGTAAAAGTCAAAGTCCAAAGATGTATGAGTATGTTGGAATGGCGGACAACCACCACAGACGCAGGAGTGACGAACGGCAGACAACTTCATAACTTATTCACTACATCATCATCAAAGAACAAAGACAAAGGGCAAAGTACTTTCATTATCATTCACTCATTTTGAAGACGTCTAGAGTTTTACATGTCACAAGTCAACAACAAAGATGAAGACGTCAAGCAACCGTGATGACCGACCCTTAGGGGGAGATTGTTGGGATCATACTTTAGTATTTTAGTCAAGTCTCGGTCATTACCTTTTGTAATAGGTTGCTTAGTTATTTTACCTAACTTGTTTATGTTTTAAGGCTTAAGTGTTAAAGCCCTATGGGCCTTAAAGCCCACGAAATTAAGGATAAGGGGGGAAGAGAGTGTTGCCCTAACTCCTCCCTTATAAATAGAATGCTTATGTAAACTTTTCATTTGTTGGTTATTTGATTATCTTAAGGAAACTCTTGCACTCTCACCTTTCATATTGTCTCATAATCAACCAATCTCATTTCTCATCTTATTTCTTTCTAAATCATACTTGTGTTTACAAAATGGTGACCTAACAGACTTATTTGTGCTAATCTTAGTTAGTTTTAGCTTTATCTCATTCATAATTAGCTTCTTAGATTATTAAAAATAGCTTTTTAGTTGTCAAAATCTCATTTTCAACCCTTATTAGTAAACTGCTTATCTTTTAGCCCTGCAACTGCTTATTCATAGCTTTTTAGGAGTAGCTTTAGTTTTATATTTTGCTTATTTTCTTGTGTTTAATTAGGTTGTATAATAAAAATTGAAAACAAAAATGTTTGGCAAAAAGGGGAGAGGCAGGGGTCGAACCTGAGACCTCCCCCCTTATAAGATGCTAAGGGTGTACCTGTAAACCAGTCGCCCTTGGGTCTTTTCTCATCAACATCCTACCAAAACTAATACTTAATATAGTTGTAGTGGTTAAGCTTATTTTGGCTGTTTTAGCTTATTAGCAGCTTATTAATAAGTGACTAGGACTTTTTATATTTTTCTTAACATTCTGCTAGTATTTAGTATGTATATAAAAAATTTCATAATTTTAGGAATTAGTTTAGTATTTAATATAATTAAAATAGTTTAAATTAGGTTTTAAATAATAATAAGTAATTAATTATATAATAGCTTATTTATTAGTATTTAGGAAATTTTATATTTTTATTAAGTTTCTGTTATATTAATGTAGTTATAGAAAAAGTTTTGTAATTTTAACTTTCCATTTAGTATTTATTATAATTAAATTAGTTTAATTGGTTTAATTAATTCTAGTTAGTAATTAATTAATAATAAATAATTAAAAAGTCAAAAAAATAATTTTCTTTTTTCTAAAATTTTCTTTTATCGTTAGGATCGTAAAAATATAATTTTCATGCCGTAGGGTTTGCGTAGCATAAATTTCACTTTTTATTTCGCGCACTCGCGTTTATTTTAATTTTAACTCGCATTTTATTTAAATAACTTTTTACATTTTTAAATTTAGGTTACGTTTGTAAAATTAGTTTGTAAAATAAAGAAAAACCAAAAACATAAATAAAGTGATAGCTTCTATTTAAGCCGTTTGGCTTATTTTTCTGCTTATCTTTAAGCAAATTCTAATTTTAAATTTGTAGCTTACGTTTTAGGTTAACTAGGTTTCACGTAATTGTTAATATAGTTCGTTTAATCGTTCTCATTCGTATTTCCTTAGTGTAATCATTCGAGCTCACTTAAACCCCTTTCTGTCCAAATTCACCCGATCACAAACCCGTTTTTATACCATCCACACCTCGTCGGGACATAACGACCCGGGGAAACACTATACTTCCGCGGAGATTGACTCTAGGCAGTCTAACCTTGTTGACCATCCTTTGGTCAATTTAGGTTGACCGTTTAGGACCAATCAAATTTTGGCGCCGCTGCCGGGGAGGTTGTGCGCGTATTCTAGACGGTTTTACAGATTAGTGAATCTGGATATACACTCACTGTATATTTACCATCCTTTGTTCATATTTTCTTATTTTAAAAACAAAACTGTTCCCGAAAACTTTTTAAAATTAGTTTTCAACGAACACAAAAAACACAAAAAGATTTTCTTTCTTATAAAATGTTTATCAAAAATCCCAAAAATATCTATCCTTACCCTCCTACCTTTTTGATTCTCAAATTCTTACCCTCCAAAACCCTTTGATTCTTTCTATGTCTCATCCTCACCTTCTTTGTCGATGGTGTGGTAGTCCTTATAATGGTGGTAATTGCCCTAGTTGTGGCATGGTAGAGTCAGGAAACGGGTCTGTCTATAACCAGAATCCCTATTCCTACCATGACACGACTAGTTCATTCCATCAGCTTCCACGCCATGAGACCCAACAGTTTTACTGTTGTGAGTATTGTGGAGGCCCTCACTACAGCTTTGATTGTTAAATTAGGAATCAGTTTGTCTATGAACAGGTTCCTTGTAACAATCATGAATTTGGTTTTAACCATCCCTCACAATACACAAACCCTCAACCACCACCTCAGGACGAGTTAGCTAGAGCTGAATTGATTACTAAAATGATAATGAATCAAAATCAAGTCAATAAGACCATTCAAGATAGTATAAACTGTCTTAAGGATCTGATTCATAGGAAACAAAATCCTCCTGTTAACTCATTTTATCTTGAGGATGAAAGTGATGAGGATGAACCATTTGAAGAGGAAAACCCTAAGGAAACTTCAGATATCTTGCCAATGGGGGGCAAGGAAGTCAAAGTCAATCCTCTTGAGGAAATTGATGACCTTGTTCCAATCCCAAAGGTATCTGAGAAACCTTTTGATTCAACTTCAGTTGAAACTGCTTCAGTAGAAATACAGGGAGAAAAGAATATGATTGAATCACTAGCAGTAGAAATCGTGGAACTTGTAGAAACCATGACTGCTAGTCCTTCTCAACTCCCTCAGTCTGCTGTTATCACACCCGAGGTTCCCACTCACTCTTTGAGCATGGGGGACGAGCATCTTGACACTGTTCCTGAAAGGGAATCGGACGAATTTCATAAAGTCTAGTGTTGAGAACCTTGTTCCAATCCCAAGAGAGTCAAAGGAAATTCTTGATCATGTGTGTGATATCCCTCCTCCTCTTGTCTTCCCAATTGAAAATGTTGAGATGTTCTTCGATTCTGATAATGATGATTCTTTATCTTGTGGGGACATCATTTATGCGGAAGAATTACCTTCTGAGCTAGTCAGCTTAGAAGAAGTGAATGATGAGACTGACACTGAAATCAAGGATGAAGCACTTCGTGCAACATTATTGAATGTCAGTCTCCTCATTGCAAAAATCGAGGCTTTCAAAGAGAAACCTATTTCATCTCCTATCCCCATTAAGGATAGTGACATTTTCTCCGATGATCCTATTCCGGAGTTTGAAGCCTTTACTTTTGATCATATGGGAGAGAAGATTAGTGGCAGTACCACTTCTCATTCTCAAATTTCTCTCCCCGAATATGATTCATTCACCTTTGAGGAGTTCTCCGGTGAACTCACTCATATCATGACTCCTCCGGAGTATGATGACCCGGGGGGAGATGTTCTAAATCATGAGAATTTACAAATTCCCACCCTCCCGCCCGGGATGTTTTCAAACCAAACGAGCTTAACCTTTGAAATCCAAAATCAGGGTAATGAGCCTGCTTTCGAGGAAGAAGATCTTATCATGATTTTCATCATGGTTTTCTTCCTTTTCTTCACCTATAAGGTGACTTCTCCTGTTCTTCACTACTTCGGGAATGAGGACATTATCTTTGACCCCGGCATCACCGCTTATAGTTTATACTATCTTAAGCCTGGGTCTATATATCTCATCGGTGTGGAACTTTCACATGCTTCAAATGTTTGTCCAAACATCTTGAATGAAAGTCCGATTGAGATTGTTTCTTCCACATCATGCTTCCCCAAGGACAAATGAATTCGGGGTCGAGTCAAGCTAGCGACTCGGTAAACAAAAACAGTAGCATTTACTTAGGGTTTTCACCCTAAGTGTGGGGGAGTTACCCCTATTATGGTTACAAAAGTGAAAATGCAAAATGGCGTTTTCCACGTTTAGCTTGTAATATTGCCCTTTTACGTTTCAAATGTCGGCATAATAGCCGGGACTTTGAATATTGAGGACAATATTCATTCTAAGTGGGGGGGGGGGGGGGTATTTCGCTATTCTAGCAAATTTTATCACATTTTACTATCTTATACCCCCGTTTTTGACCAAAATTTTTCAAAAAATTTTCACTAAAGTTCAAAATTTTTTGTGGTAATCAGTCCGCCAAAGTCTAAATAACAAATGGATTGGCTAGTCCAGGAGCAAACGACTCTTGGTAAAGACATCTCAAACCCGTTGATGGCTTGCAATTTGCCAAAAAATGTATGGTTCCTCAACTCCCCATATCCCATAAAGCGAATGAGTTGGCTAGCCCACAAGATTATGGCTTGTGGTAAAGGCCGTGGAAAATCCATAATTGGTAATCAGCTCACCAAGATGTTGACTTAGTCCATCAAGATGCTGGCTAGTCCAGAAGCAAACGGCTTTTGGTAAAGACTAATCAAATCCGTTGACAGCTGGTGGTTTGCTCAAAATCACACGGTTATCATGTGTACCACAGTTCTCACACCTGGCTACTCCAGAAGTGATGGCTTTTGGTAAAGAGTTTCAAATCCATCAAGTTTTTCTCAAAATATTGCTAGGGACTAGCAATAGTTTAGTGTAGGGGATTGATGAGTGTGTAAATACTCATCATTTTTATCGTATCTGAACTGCCAAAACATCCAAAAACACTCAAATACGCATCAAAATACAGAATTTATCCCAAAAGTGTGTTTTATATGTTTTAGATGCAAAATGTTTAAAAACAAATGAAAAACGAACAAAGTTTGCATAATTGGCAGTTTCAGTCCCTCAAGTTTCAAAAATTGACAAAACTAGTACCCGAAAATTTATTTTGAAAAGAAAAATCAACCCAAGGCTTTTAAAAATCAAAATTTATCAAATATGATCCTTGGGTGAAAACTTTTGAAAATTACAAGAATGGTCCCTGGAGTTTGAAATTTGGCAAAAATGATCCCCGGGATTTCAAATTTTGGAAATTATCAGTTATGGTCCTTTGGTTACTTATTTTGGCAAGATTGGTCCTTGGTGGAATAATTTGGAGGAAAAGACAATTTTGGCCCCTCGACTTTGGAAATTGGCAAAGTTAGTCCTCGGAATTTGAATTTTGGAAGTTTATGCATTAAGGGCCCGTGGAAATCAAAGCTTGGCATAATCAATCCTTGTATCAACTTTGAAAGAATAACAGCTTTGGCCCCTGGAAATTTCAGTTTTTACATATTAGGTCCTTGGGCTTTTATAAATACAAACCAAATAAACCCTTTATTATTTCTAACCTAAAACAAACACCCCAGCCAAACCTAAAACCCAATCCACCCAGGCCTGACCCAAAACACTTACCCAAGCCCAAGTTACCCCAGCCCACTCCACCTTTTCGTTTAATAATACCCTCAGGTCAACCCTGACCATTTGACCACCTCCACTTCCACCTCATCCCCACTCTCCTCCAAAACCAACCCTGCAAATACCCTGCTCCTTTCCATCATCACAAGCCACTTCCCCCCTCCTCCATCATTACCCCTACTCCATCCAAATGCTCCACTCCAAAATAACACCACTTGCTCAAGTTATCAGAACCCAATGGATAGATAATCATTTTGGTGCCAAATTGCTCAAATGGCCAAGATTAAAAATTGCATATCCTACGGTCAAGATTATTGCTGGGAAATATCTAGTGGGACTCACAAACCCTAGATAGTCACTATAAATGGAGAAAAAATAAGCAGAGAAGGCTATGTAGATTTTAGTTTAATTTTCAGTCATGTAGGAGTTATTGTAATTTTCTATTTAAGTTTAAATTATAGTTTGTAATTGGTGCTCCTTTGATATTATAAGCTTCCAGTTAAATAAAAATTCAAGTTTTCTTCAGTTTCTAAGTAATTTCCATTTTTACTTAAGTTTCTACATTTATTTGCCAAGTATTGTTGTTTACTCTTAGTTGTGCTCAAAATTAATCTCAGTAGTTTTTATAAACTACTTACAAGCTTGTTGAAGCCTAGAATTAAGAAAACTCAGAAAAAGAAAAAAAAAAAAAAAAAAAAAAAAAAAAAAAAAAAAAGGGAAAATACAAAGAAAATAAAAAAGAAATAAAAACTGGTATTTATTGCAATGAAGCAGAGCAAGGGAGAAGGAAATATGGTTTAGTACCTCTTGGGAGGTTTTAGGAATGGTTCATGATCTTTGATTCTCAGTTTTGTGCTTGGATGCCACTTTGTAAGCCAATTTCTAATTTTTGCTTATCACTGTTCATCTGCTTATTAGCCTATTTTTTAGATCTTTTCCTATTTCTAAATGTTTATCCATGATTGTTGTTGCTGTTTATGCTTATTTTATGCCCTAGATAATAGTAGTTTTTAATTTTTGTCTTAACTGTCTATATTAGCTTAACATAGTTTTTAGTGATTAGCTTATTGTAGATGCTTGTTCTTGGCCACTTATTGCTTCTTACACCATAAATGAGCTTATTTGATATTTACTTTTCAATTCCTAAAGCTAAAGCTCTCACTTCAGTTGAGACTCAAATAGTTGACTGTTAAGGGGGTGTTTGGCAAAGGGTGGTTGAGTGGAATTGTGTAGGTCACACTAGGTAAAAGTGGTTCAAATACTTTGCATTAGGCTAGTACAATACAGTTTAGTCATTAATCCACAGCTCAATTCATAAAAAAGTCAAAAAAAAAGGATCTTAAACCTTAGTAAGCAGTTAACTGTTGTGATTTTCATGTTCAAACCCCCCATTGTAGCTTTAAAACTTGTTAAGATTGCTTTGATCAGTCTCATATTAGCTTAAAACAACTTCACAGTCAATTGGGACCATCCAAAATTCATAAAAGTCAATTTGTTCAAAAAATCTAAAAATTCAAAAGCTTGCATACTCAGATTTTGAATAAATTTCAAGGCACTCTCCAGGATTCATTAGTGGATAAAAATCTAAAGTATTTGTTGTTTTGAAAACTTAGGCAGCTTGTCTATCAAAACCAAAAAGAAAATTTCAAATTGGAGCTCATTTGCCCATGGAAATTTGACTCCAAAGTTGCCCCCTTGGGACCTGTTTTGCCCTACACCAGGGGAGTTGTGTTCAAAAGCCTAATTCATAAGCTCACATTGAGCTTGACTGTGGGCCCCTTTGTGAACACCTGGGCTTTTTGAAAAGCTTAGTGTATAAGCTTGTTGTTTCAGTGCTCATCTTCTACCTTTGAGCTTGTTTGATAAGCTCAAATTGAGCCTGCTAAACACACTACTCACACCAACAACTTGAACAACTCAGGTTGATCACCCAACTTTTCAACCCCACCATTAGCTTATTTCTGAGCCTTATGCTCTGCCCCTTGGCTTATTTGAGAGCTCACCAAGAAATCATTTCAGTTCAAGTTTTACTTTGAACCCCTAAACCCCCTGGTGGGCCCCACAAGCCTATTAGGTACCCTCTTTTGGCCTGATCAGGCCTGCTAAACAAGTTGGGATTGGATTTGCTTACTTGTGATCATTAGCTTATCTCAGTGTGATTTGTTGCTTGATTTGACTTATTTGTGCTAATCTTAGTTAGTTTTAGCTTTATCTCATTCATAATTAGCTTCTTAGATTATTAAAAATAGCTTTTTAGTTGTCAAAATCTCATTTTCAACCCTTATTAGTAAACTGCTTATCTTTTAGCCCTGCAACTGCTTATTCATAGCTTTTTAGGAGTAGCTTTAGTTTTATATTTTGCTTATTTTCTTGTGTTTAATTAGGTTGTATAATAAAAATTGAAAACAAAAATGTTTGGCAAAAAGGGGAGAGGCAGGGGTCGAACCTGAGACCTCCCCCCTTATAAGATGCTAAGGGTGTACCTGTAAACCAGTCGCCCTTGGGTCTTTTCTCATCAACATCCAACCAAAACTAATACTTAATATAGTTGTAGTGGTTAAGCTTATTTTGGCTGTTTTAGCTTATTAGCAGCTTATTAATAAGTGACTAGGACTTTTTATATTTTTCTTAACATTCTGCTAGTATTTAGTATGTATATAAAAAATTTCATAATTTTAGGAATTAGTTTAGTATTTAATATAATTAAAATAGTTTAAATTAGGTTTTAAATAATAATAAGTAATTAATTATAAAATAGCTTATTTATTAGTGTTTAGGAAATTTTATATTTTTATTAAGTTTCTGTTATATTAATGTAGTTATAGAAAAAGTTTTGTAATTTTAACTTTCCATTTAGTATTTATTATAATTAAATTAGTTTAATTGGTTTAATTAAGTCTAGTTAGTAATTAATTAATAATAAATAATTAAAAAGTCAAAAAAATAATTTTCTTTTTTCTAAAATTTTCTTTTATCGTTAGGATCGTAAAAATATAATTTTCATGTCCGTAGGGTTTGCGTAGCATAAATTTCACTTTTTATTTCGCGCACTCGCGTTTATTTTAATTTTAACTCGCATTTTATTTAAATAACTTTTTACATTTTTAAATTTAAGTTACGTTTGTAAAAGTAGTTTGTAAAATAAAGAAAAACCAAAAACATAAATAAAGTGATAGCTTCTATTTAAGCCGTTTGGCTTATTTTTCTGCTTATCTTTAAGCAAATTCTAATTTTAAATTTGTAGCTTACGTTTTAGGTTAACTAGGTTTCACGTAATTGTTAATATAGTTCGTTTAATCGTTCTCATTCGTATTTCCTTAGTGTAATCATTCGAGCTCACTTAAACCCCTTTCTGTCCAAATTCACCCGATCACAAACCCGTTTTGATACCATCCACACCTCGTCGGGACATAACGACCCGGGGAAACACTATACTTCCACGGAGATTGACTCTAGGCAGTCTAACCTTGTTGACCATCCTTTGGTCAATTTAGGTTGACCGTTTAGGACCAATCATGCATCAAGTTCATATGCACCAAGAGTTGTTGAGCCATAACAACAACAACTTCATCTTGATAACTTTCAGCTAAGTTTTAAGGAAACTATGAAACCTGCTGATGATGGCTGGAACTCTGAGGACGAGCGGAAGCTGAGCAGGTCGGAAGCTCAGATCGAAGCAGAGAGGTTTGCGAGCTTTGATCCGTATGACGACGGTTTTCGCTCCTACAACTCGCAGACCTGGGATCACCGAGATTATAATTGAAGATTTAGTTTTTAATTTAGTATTGTAATGTTTTAATTTCTGTTTATGTAACGTTTATGTTTTTATTAATAAAAAATTTACGTTTGTGTTTAAAAGATCCCGCCTTGTATTTAATTTTTGAATTTAAAATTTATCCCGCCTTCTGTTTGAATTTTGAATTCAAAAATATCCCGCTTCTTAATTAAGATGTTTTATGTAATTTGTGTTTTATAAATTTTTATGTTTTATTTAAATGAAGTATTTATTAAAAATTGGGGTTGAAATTGAAAATATTTGGGGTGGAGGTGAGTTAAGGTAAGTTATAGGTGAGTTATGTTACCGGGGTGAAAAGTCAAGAGTTAAGGTTAAAAGGAAAAAGCTGACGTAGCGCTGAGGTGACAGTGCGTTAAGTTTTAACTCGTGGTTACCTTACCACATGCTCTTAGGGTAAATGGTATAATATTTATAAGATAAATATTATTTAGTGCTCAAAACTTGTCCATATGTGGGGGAGTAAGTATATGGCCGGCTAGGGGACAAAACAAAGAGGGGGAAATATTATTTTTACTCCTCGTTGGTGTATCGTGTGTCAGTTTAAGCTTAAATGTTACCGTAAAGTTCCGGTTTGACGTTTTTGGACACGTATACATAAAATAAAGTTTTTATCGGCGTTTTTGTTAGAAATGTAATAAAATGTCATTACTGTCTCAAAAATATATTTATTTGACTGTTACCATATATACTATGGTATCGGTTCGTGTGCGGCGTTGTTTTTCAAAAAAATATGAGAAAGCTCTCAGTAAATTACGAAACTTGTCAGTAACTATAAAAAATGGAAGAGTTTATGCTCATTGACAAAAATGGACTTTTTCAGTGGTGACTGTAAGCTACAGTGTGTGGGACAACTCCCAAAAACGTTCAGAAACATGCTGAAACATGAAGAAATGCATAAAACACTTAAAATAAAAAATAATAAATAGAAATTTATTATTATATTAATTTATGAAAATTACGATTCGTCACAAAACAGGCTGAAAAAGTCAAAAAACCATCACTAGCAATAGCATAGCATTGATTGTAATCAATAAGTATAGGGAAAAAAAAACAAACATTTCATTCTTGTTTTATACTTATAAAAAAAATTGGGGTCAAGAGTGTATGTTAATAATCAGTTTGAAATTGAGTTAAGTGAAGCTGGAAAAAAAATAACTGTTGAATCTTCCCTCATTGTCATCAGCTGCCGACATTATCACAATTCTTTTTGGTTACACTTTTTATTTGGTTTTTTAACTTATCATGTTGGTTTTCTTGCTTTCTTAGGTTTAAGGTTTTTACAGGGTGTGTTTGTTTCGGCTTATATAGTCGGGTTATGCCTTATTTTGAAACTTTTTGGCTTATATAAGTTCATTATGTCATAATGAACTTATATAAGCCGAAAAGTTTCAAAATAAGCCACAAAAGGTGAGTTTTTGAAACATAAGACAATTGTTCGTTGCTAGTTTCAATTGAACAGTATGCTGACCGGCCTGACCCTAAGACCTGCATGTTTCTCCTTTACCGCCTGAACGGTTAAAGTCCCGAGTGAAACTCGAACTTGAGACATCCGCTAAATGTATATTGACGTATAAAATTTGCATCGTTTGTTCCTAAAAATATACATTGTCCAACATTTATTGACGCAAGAATATAAATATTCAACTTTTTTGACACGAATTTTAACCGTGAAATTTTACAAACCATATTTTGTGGCACAATTTTTATTTAGTGATTCTCAAAATATTAATTGTAACAACAACCAACCTTTTCACTTTACGTAGCTATAAATAAAATGAAGTGATTTGTACACTCTCATAATTGATTCGCACACTCAAATTTTAAGTGTTTTGACATTTATACCATAAAAATGAGTAAAAGTGATATGAGAATATAAATGTCAAAATAATCAAAATTTGAGTGTTCCAATCATTTATGGAAGGGAGTTGCACACCCTTTTATGCATAACGGGGTTGTACTGTATGCATAGTGGTGCTGTATCGTATGCATAACAGTTTGTACTGTGTCATATAGGGTAGCAACACCCTAACCCTTTTTAACTTTTTCTCTTTTTTTTTTTTTTTTTTTTTTTTTTTTTTTTTTTTTTTTTTTGGCAAAACAAAAGTTATATAGATAAATGAACCTTCAACAGTGTTGAAGAGCAAATTACAAATCTGGACACTCAACAACAAAAACTTCTGTCTTTGACAAAAAGCTACCATCAAACCATCACTAGCATTATAGCATTGCATTGATGACATAGGGAAAAAAAAAAAAAAAACATTTCATTCTTGTTTTAGGTTTTTTTTAATAGTCCAAGCTTGTTCCACTTGTGCATTTTATAGTTTGGTGAAATTAAGGTTTAAGGATCAAGTCATTAAGGCTGCATGCAGTAAGGGGATTCAATCCCCTTACTTTTCCCTGCCACGTCAGCTTTCTCTCTCCAGCGACCTGCAGGCGATTCAGTGCCCCAGTAAGGGCGACCTAGTTCATTTTTTTTTTTTTTTTTTTTTTTTTTTTTTTTTAACACAAACTCAAATTTCATTAATAATTAAAACGTTACATATTAATTAAAATAAAATAAAAAAACATTACAACACTTATTCAAATTACATTAAAACGACCAAATTAGTTTGGATTATGATGATGCCAAATGTCTTCCACCAAATCGGCTTTGAGGTTAAGATGAGTTGTTTTGTTGCATATCTCCCTGGTAATTACCAGCGATTCCTCATGCGTTCTTAAAGGGTCATAAGAACGGTGCTGCTCCGCTGGAAAGAATTCGGGAGATATCGCCCGCCCTTCGTCTTGAATTATCATATTATGTAATATGATGCATGTGTACATAATATGTCCAAGACGCTCTTTGTTAAATCCCTTAGCCGGATGTTTAATCATTAGGAACTTCTTCTTTAGTACACCAAAAGCACGTTCCACATCTTTTCTTGCTGCTTCGTGCATCCTCTTATAAAATTGACGCTTTTCATCATGCGTCCCTGGATTTTTAATGGACTTCACAATAACAGAGTATTCCGGATATATCCCATCAGCAAGATAATATCCCCGTTTATAAGGCACGCCGTTAGCAAAGAATTCCACATCCGGTGCTCTCCCCGTTTTGAGATCATTGAAAATAGGTGATGCATGTAAAACATTAACATCATTATTCATCCCGGCGACACCAAAGAACGCATGCCAAATCCATAAATCTTGGGAGGCGATCGCTTCCAATAAAATGAAAGGAGTTTGCCCGTGATCACCCCTACAAAATTGTGCTTTTAAAGCATGTGGGCAATTCTCCCACGGCCAATCTGTACAATCAATGCTGCCTATCAGGCCAGGAAAACCATGAACTCGATAGTGATGCTCATAGAGTCTGTCAACGTCAGTAACCGTCGGCTTTCGCAAATACTCTGTACCATATAACTCCATGATGACCTCACAAAATTTATAGAGACACTCACGAATTGTTGACCCACCCATTTGCACATACTCGTCTAGCATATCAGGATTCACTCCGTATGCCAATTGACGAATTGAAGAAGTAACTTTCATCAATGGAGAAATACCAAGTAAGCCCGCACAACTAGGAGTTTGTTGGAAATAAGGTGAATGATCGGTTACCTCTCGAACAATTCGTGTGAATAGTCTTCGGCTCATTCGGAAACGATCATGGAATTGTTCTTCGCCGTATGTTGGGTTAGCGCAAAAGTAAGCAGTCACTAAACGGTTATGAGCACCCAAACGATCCCTGGTAATTTGGTTTCGTGGTTCTTTAGGTTGTGACGCTTGATAAGCCTCCCAACAATCATCTGCAAACATCAAAAACTCGGTATTAACTTCATTTTCGTCATCCGAAGACGAATTGGCAAAAAAGATCTCGAAAGAATTCATGGTGTGATTGAATGAGGTTTGAAATGAGGTTTGTGAAATAAGGTATTTAAAAGAAATTTTTTTTTATTCAAGCCAACGGCTAATTTTCAAAAAGAATTGTTTGTAAATGTCGATCGTGATCACGACTTAGTTGGTTCATTTTGGTTGCTCGACCGAATTCCCACACAAGGAGCGATCGACTAAGATCGATCGTTTGTCTCGGTCGTGTAGTGCTTCTGCATGCAGCCTAAGTGAATGGGTTCAAGAGTGTTTGTTAACAACAACAATCAGCTGGAAAAAGACCTAACTGAAGCTGGGAATAAGCTGATGAAATTTTCCTCATTGTCATCAGCTGCTGACATTAGCACCATTCTTTTGGTTAGACTTTTATTTGGTTTTTTAACTTATCATGTTTCGTTTTCTTGCTTTCTTAGATAGATTTAACTTATTTGTTTGAGCTTATTTTAGGCTTAGGTAGTTTTGGCTTATGTTTCAAAACCATTTTTTCAACTTATTCTTAAACTGATGGGCTTATTTATTATACAAGCTTGTTATGATAGAATAAACTTATATAAGCTCATACATATCAAAATCAGCCGGAAAAATTACCTTATAAAATAAACCGAAACACACAAGCTTGTAAGCCCGAAAATAAGCTTAGGGGGTTTTTATTTGAGCTTATATTGGGCTTATGCGCTTATTTGTTTTCTGGCTTATATTACATAAGCCGTAATTTTCTGGCTTATTTTGACACTTATGGGCTTATATAAGTTTATTATGATACAATAAGCTTATATAAACCCAAAATAAGCTAAAAATTGGGGCATATATATTATAAGCCTAAACCAAATAAGCTCGTAAGCCCACATATAAACTTAAACAAACACCAAATGTGTTGGTAGTATAGCATTTATTATTAATTTCTAGTATCTTAATGACACTTCTTAGAACCATACTTTTTATACACAACCTCTCCATAACAATCTATAAGCCGGAGGTCTTTCGGAAGGAGCCTCTCTACCTTTGAGTAGGAGTGCGGCTATGTACATTATACCTCCACACACACTGGTAGGACTGAGTATTGTTGCTGGTGTTTGGAGTTGCTTTTTATAAATAAACAACTATGTGTTTGTAAAATTCCGTTTTCAAAAAGTTCTCAACCCTTTTTTATACAGGCGTTTTGTCTCTAAGAGAACGTACCTAATTATTTTTTCCATAAGGATTTGCCCATAATTACTTGCAAAAGCGATAATTAGAAAGTCTCCTCCAAAGCTTAATCCTAAACACCCTAAACTCGTTTGACAAATACGGTTTCTTTGTGAACCTAACCAAAGGGTATGTTTGGCAAGGAGCTTTTAAGAGAGTTTAGGTGCGTTCAGGATTTAGCGTCTACAATTGAAAGCGTGTTTGCAAGGAGCGTTTAGCGTTTTGAATTTTCTAAATCGCTACTTGAAGAAGCATTTAGCTTTTACGTCATTTCACAAATAATCACTTCAATCACTTTTATAAAACAAACAGATATGAATGTCAATATTTCAAGCACCTAATGAAAGTCCTAGACTTTTTGTTTGTGTTATTTGTTAAGAAAATAAGCTTGTTCGTGTATTTTTATGTTTGTGGTTGATCATTAACATAGACGAACTTCACACACCTTTTACTGATGTTTTCGCTGAATGTAGTTTCTGTTTCTCCTCACATATACTTGTCACAATTATCAAGTATTAACTCGCTGATGTGTTCTTGTAATAGCCAACAGAGCACAATCTATCTTCGGTGCCACAATCGCCACCAAAACCGCTGATTAAACCTCTGCATCAAATAATTAATGCACTGGTTGCTAAAGATCTTATGAGGCATCCAGATATGTATGTCAATATTTCAGTTGCATGTTGCATCTGTCAGATCTTAAGAATTACTGCACCCAATGCCCCTTACAACCACGAACAAATTAAGGTATCAAACATTTGAACGAGCTTTCGGTTTAACTAATGGCGAATCTTTACAACGCACGTACTATATTGCAACTCACGAATAACTGCCTTTCCTTTGTTGGTGCACAGGACTTTTTTGAACTGGTAATGCTGTGTTTTGAAAAACTATCTTCTGCATCCGGTGTATATTATGGTCAAATGACTAAAGTTCTCGAATTATTTAGCAAGGCCCGATTGCCAATATTGATGTTGGACCTGAAGCAGGATGGACACCGACTAACAGTTCGCCTATTCAAACATATTTTGAATGTCTCTGAGTAAGAAATCTATGTCTGTTCTATTAACTTGAAAAGTTTAAGCGCTTTCAATATAAAGTTTTTGACACTTAAATCGTGCAATATCTAATGCTGATGTCATCCTTAAAGTTTTTGGTTTTAATTTGCAATAGAAGAATAAAACGATATCAAAAGAAAATGTTATGTCAAACGTATAAGCTGAACTGAGTTTTTTCTCGTCTGTTCTTTAAGCTCCAATTCCACTGCTATTGTACTCAATATGGAGAACATTATGTCCATGATCATAGAGAAAAACGAGGGGCTTGCACACGATCTTCGAGCTCTAGTACTTACAAGTTTGAAAAAGGATAATCAGGTGATCATTATGTTGCTGACCTTTACCAAAGAAGGTTCTTAATCCATCACTAATTACATCACATACTATTGCAGAGTGCTTCACCTGTTTGTTGGCAATTTGGGGAAAAGGTTCTCATGCTCTGTGCTGCCAAACTTAAACCTATTGATCGAATGAGCATCGCTGTTTATGATTATCCCAAAATGGTTGCACAAATTTGCAGGACTACGTCAGAAATGGTATTTGTTACTCTTGCTCATCAAATATACTTTTTTGTTATATAAACTAGTTGCAATTTCCCTTTCGCTTTCTTCTTACGCTCAATTAGTGGATAATATATGCTTATACCTCCCAATTATGTACAAAATGACATTGGTGCCACGCGAATATAAAAAACAACTAAGTATCAATCTGGTTCCTCATATGCAATTTTGGTGATAAACTTGGCGTTAATGAAATACTGCTGGTCATATATTCACAAATAATTGCAGTTGTGCAATAATCACATTGTTTTCCAGGGGGGTAAAGAAACTATTCCATTTACATCTGAGACAAGCAAGATGATTGATAAGATAAAACTCGAGTGTCCAGCAACCATAAATATGATTCAGAGTTTAAGGCATTGTAAAGATACGTCAATGACACTAAAATCTGTAACCGAGATGAATGGAAAACGGAAGAGAAATAACGAACAGGTAATGTCTATTACTTTTGGAAACTATTTTAATTAGAGGTGGCAAAAGCTGGTGGGGCGGGTTTAGGGGTGTAAATTGTCCGCAACCGGAAAAGACAGGATGAAACCAGACCGTCCTGATACTGCTAAAATATTGGGACCGAAAACCGGAGTGGACCGGCATACTGGTCTCGTACAGAATGGGTGCAATTTGTTTTTGACCCAAGTTCTACACCCTCAGGTGTTGGTTAACGGGTCAAAAGGTATATTTAGAACTGTTCGGACTATTCGCAAACACTTCTTTAAAGATTTATGAACAACTAGTGTTTTAAATGTGATACAGAAAGTATTTTGCATTTAGGAGCTAATAACTCAGAAAGAAAATACCGTGTTATAATAGGCAGATAAGCAGTTGCGGACGCCCTCTTAACCCACTTTGAAATTTGACCTGTTAGGATTATAGCTATAATTCAATCTGACTCGTTTACCGATAACTGCCACCTCTTATTCTTATCCGCTGCTAATCATATTCTGGGTTATACAAATCTATACTATTGCAGGCACAATCTGATGAGCATGGTGAAATTTTGGTGGGCAGGAGGATAAGAGTTTGGCGGGCTAAAGATGAAATGTAAGTATCATAGCACTCGAGTGAGATTCATGAATCTTTATGGCTTTCTTAATGTTGGCCATCTTGTGCTGCAGTTATAGACCAGGAGTTGTGAAATCCTTTGACTGCATATACAAGTTGCACAAGGTGTGAAGTTGACAAACATTTGCTCCATGGTGTTGATTAGCATTTTGTATATTAATGCATGCTGAGTTATCTTTGTCCGTATATCCTTTTAGGTATTGTTAGATGATGGCTTTGAATTAGTCATAGACCTCAAGCTGAAACGATGGATGTTTGACAATTTGTCTGCTATACCGGATTCTTCTGTATGTATCTCCCCCTCTCCTTTTACATTGAAGCCTTTATTACTAAACTAAATATTGTTCATTTCTATAGTTTAAATTTGACTGGAAAAAGTTGCTCAAATGGACAAAACTATGCCAATTTCGGCTAAACTACAGGCCCATATGGACCTGCTAAACCGTGGTCGTTTTTCTTAAATTGTATATAATTTAACATATCAACTAAGTTCAAAAACTACAGTATTAAACAAGATAAGAGAGGTAAGTATTTAATTCTTTTGTATGTTCCAACTCATACTATCACGATTGTGATTAGTTATCTTTTGATGCCATCATTTCTTTTATTTTAATCTGTGAGTAAAAAGTTATAACTCCTAAGTTGCGCATAATACATCGGTTAGTACTGTATTCAAAAGGAAATGGAAAAAACTAACTTTTTAACCCAACCCATTTGATTTATTACGAGACCCGTCCAATTTGCCACCTCTAATATGTATTTATTCGTACATCTGGTACAGGCAGGACCAGCGCCTAGAGAGGTTTCATCTCCCGTGTCTGGCATAATATGTGTCCAAGGCTACAAAGTGAAGGACGTTTATGCACCAATTCTTGAAGCCATTTTCAAGAAACACGGTGACATTGCAGCAAAATGTGTGTTCACAAATGCTGCTATGAGAACACCTTTAGTTGAGGCTGTTTGTGACATTGTTGGGCGGATTGAAACCAGTGATGTCACTAACATCATTTCTAACATGAAAGAAATTGAAAGCCAAGTGTATGTTGCAGAGGCAGCGAAAATTAATGTCTCGTGGCTTCGAGCTCACTTGGAAGCCATTTGTAAAATGAACGAGGCCGGAAAAAAGGTAACTATGCTTATGGAACTGAAAACAAACACCATTTTGGTTAAAAAAGCAGCAGGAACTGATCTGAGAGAGAGATATGCCAAGCTAGTGGCTGCACAAAATCAGTTCGCAGATGCCCAAAGGTGTGTGGAAGTACTCAATCTTGTCGAAAATAAGCTAAACAACAATGTCTTTGAATCTAAGGCTGAAAAGGACCTGTGGGCAGGACACCCGATTATATAGGCTAATTTGACGTTAGATTTGTAATTATTAGATTACCGAGAGGGTTTCGTTATTTCTTCAGAAATGCCTAATGGTGCGGAGACCCCCTTTTTGATAGACGGCTTAAGTTTTATGTATATATAGCACATTAGTTCAGGTAAAACCACCCATATGTTTCAAATTTTATGCGTGGTTGGGTCTTATATGAAATTCTTTTGTCATTTGAAAAGTCAGCGTTCTTGTGTGTGCTTGGATTCTGAATGCATGCTTACCAGATTGTGTCAGCATTCGGGATATTTGACATAGGTTCTCTAGTCGTGGCAGATTTGAAATTTACTTTTTTTAATGTATATGTTTTACCATGGTGTTTTTTCATTGGTCTGGAGCATATCAAACTGGAAACATCATTGTTGCATGGATGATATCAAAATGGTGCAACAAAGTTGTTCATTCTAGTTGTGATTCGGCTACTTTGGGTTTGCAGGAAAAATCTTTGTGTTTTAGATTTTTAACCTTGATGGGCTAGCTTTTGGTGCCTCTTGGACATACTTTTTAGATCCAATGGTACAGGTGGTTTTAAAATGAGGCCTGTTGGCCCTGCTTGTTTGGCCCATATTTTCCTTTGGGCTTTGGTTATGACTACTAATCTACTATCACGTTGACACGTTCTTAATTAAATAGATTTATAATTTGGTAATTATGTATTTAATTAATTAAAGTTTATAATTAAGTAAATAGATTTTGAGAAAATAATATAATAATAGAGTTAGTGGAAGAATATTATATTACAAATATATTTATTATTTATAATATAATTTTAGTTATAAGAAATTTGAAATAAATACTTAACATTTAGAAAAACTATATATAAATGTAAGTATTTAGCAAAATACTCTAAGTCTTATAGTTTTTAGAATTTTGAGCATGACCCATTCGTTTATTCGACGTTTCCGTCTTTCACAAGTATTACAATTTCCTCAAAAATACGTATCGTTAACTACTTTGTAAAATTAGTACGTAATATATATATATTAATCGTTATAAGTATATTTATTGTTATAGTTATCGTCACATCTAATTAGTAACAATAAATCTCGGTACAAAGTCAACGTTTTAGTCAAAATAACTATAAAAAGTCAACAAAAGTTAATATTTATTAAATTTGGTCAAAAGTCCAATTATTAGGCTTATTGTGTAAAAATGAGTCCAAAATAGTATTTGTCGATAAATATCGTTTCGTTATATGAAAATAATCATCGTAAGTCAAAATATGTTTCAAAACTCATTTTCATCATCCGAAATATTTATTGGGCCGATATTTCATCATTGGGCTCATTAGTCCAAATTTTAGCCCAAAACCATTTAGTCCGTTATAAGTTACGATATATATATCGTTATATATCAAAAATTAATTTAACACGTCCGATATCGAGTTTGGTCAAAAAGTCAAAGGTGTCACATTTTTGTTGGGCTCGGCCCAACTGCCACCGAACACCCTAGGCCCAAAAATAATTATTTTAGCCCAATATACATTTTAGTGTTAATAATTACGTATCGAACTATAATTAAACGAATTTAACACTTATAATTAAGTTGTTACTTGAAAAGTCATATGTGGTCAAAATACATCTCATTCGACTCAAAATAATTATGTTCGACCCAAAATAGTTCAATTTGACCCATAATTATATTTTTGCTAGTTAATCACAATTAATTGTGGTTAATTCGATAAGTATTCCAATATAATTTTTCAAGCAAAGTGTCCTCCATTTCACCACTTGAGCCAAAATTTTATATTTTTCAAAACCCCAATAATTTCATAATTTTAGTGTTAGTCGATTTATATATATAGTCATAAAAGTGTATATATCGACTCAAACTCGCGTAATTAACATAAATCTCATTTGTATCATCAAACTAGTATCATAAGTAACAAGATTTACCACACAAGCAAGAAATACTCTAGTGACTACAAAAACATAATGAATGTCGAGCAACATGCATGCATACACAAACCATAGCTTTTTCATTTTAGCAAAACATATACATTTAGCATTTGGTAACATCATTAGACATCAAATGAACATGATATAAACAAGATTGAAAGAGTTTTGATGATTCCTTACAAAGGGTGTGTTTGTACGTGAGCTAGAGAGACTAAGGAAGACCCAAATTGCACCAAATTTACCCACAACACGTTCCGATTAACTCAAAACACTTGAAAGTACACCCCGATTAACTTGAACTTCAACAAAAACTTGTGAATCTTGATTTCTCAAGTGAACCATGGGTTTGGAGGGTGAAAATTGATCTATACAAGTTTGGTGAGTAAATATGGATAAGCTAGTTTAGTTTGAGTAGTATTTAGCAAGGTTGTCAGGATCGGGATCCTACCTAGGATCGTTTTCGGCTTCACAAGATCGGGATCGTAGGATCGGATCGGGATCGTAAGATCCTATGAAAATGTATATATTATTATATAAGAGTTGTAGTTTATACTTTTATGGAATATTTTATATGATAAATGAATTTAAATGAATGATAAAAGAAAAAACAATAAGAAACATGAGCTTCTAGTAGGATCGGATCGTTCACGATCCTACGATCCTGTGTGCGATCCTACGATCCTACAACGATCTTGCTCCCCTCGAGATAAAAACATGGGCTTGTAGTAGGATCGGATCGTTTACGATCCTACGATCCTGCGTGCGATCCTACGATCCTATACCGATCCTGATAGAATTAAGATCCTACAACGATCCTGCTCTTTTTTCATATGTAGGATCGTAGGATCGTACGATCCTACGATCAGGATCGCGATCCTGACAACCTTGGTATTTAGGGTAAATGGTATAATATTTATAACATAAATATTAGTTAGTGCTCAAAACTTGTCCATATGTGGGGGAGTATATGGCCGGCTAGGGGACAAAACAAAGAGGGGGAAATATTATTTGTACGCCTCGTTGGTGTATCGTGTGTCGGTTTACGATTAAATGTTACCGTAAAGTTCTGGTTTGATGTTTTATGACACGTATATATAAAATAAAGTTTTTATCAAAGTTTTTGTCAGAAATGTAATAAAATGTCAATACTGACTCAAAAATATATTTATTTGACTGTTACCATACTGTGGTGTCGGTTCGTGTGCGGCATTGTTTTTCAAAAAATGTGATAAAGCTCTCAGTAAATTACGAAACTTGTCAGTAACTATCCAAAATGAAATATTTTATGCTCACTAACAAAAATGGATAGAAATTTATTATTATATTAATTTATGAAAATTACCATTTGTCACAAAACAAGCTGAAAAAGTCAAAAAACCGTCACTAGCAATAGCATAGCATTGATTGTAATCAATAAGTATAGGGGGAAAAAAACAAATATTTCATTCTTGTTTTATGCTTATAAAAAAAATTGGGGTCAAGAATGTATGTTAATAATCAGCTTGAAATTGAGTTAAGTGAAGCTGGAAAAAAAAACCGTTGAATCTTCCCTCATTGTCATCAGCTGTCGACATTATCACAATTCTTTTGGTTACACTTTTTATTTGGTGTTTTAACTTATAATGTTTGGTTTTCTTGCTTTCTTAGGTTTAAGGTTTTTACAGGATGTGTTTGTTTCGGCTTATATAGCCGGTTTATGCCTTATTTTAAAACTTTTTGGCTTATATAAGTTCATTATGTAATAATGAACTTATATAAGCCAAAAAGTTTTAAAATAAGCCACAAAAGGTGAGTTTTTGAAACATAAGCAAATTGTTCATTGCTAGTTTCAATTGGACAGTATGTTGATCCTGAGACTTGCATGTTTTTCCTTTACCGCCTGAACGGGTAAAGTCTCGAGTGAAACTTGAACTTGAGACATCCGCTAAATGTATATTGACGTATAAAATTTGCATCGTTTGTTCCTAAAAATATACGTTGTCCAACGTATATTGACGCAAGAATGTAAATGTTTAACTTTTTTTGACACGAATTTTAACCGTGAAATTTTACAAACCATATTTTGTAGCAAAATTTTTATTTAGTGATTCTTTTTAAAATATTAATTGTAACAACAACCTACCTTTTCACTTTAAGGAGGTGTTTCTTTTTCCGTTAGCTAATGGAATGGGTCCACACAAAGTATATAATAATATTATTTTTATGTGGAGCCCACTATTTTTCCACTAATGCCTCTATCCCCATGTGAGTGGTAAAATGGAGACTCTTCCCATTAAGACCATTTAACAGCCGTGGGTCCCACATAGGCCTCATGCATCCCTTAGCTAACAAAAAAAAAAAAAAAAAAAAAAAAAAAAAAAAAAAAAAAAAAAACACCCCGTAAGTCACTATAAATAAGGGTTTTGTTAATCACAATTGGTGTTGTGTTTACACATAGCTTAATTAAAATTTTTGCATTAAATGAAGTAGTATATTCTATAATTATACATATTTTTTTCATTTTAAATATGGAATGTGATGTTAAACATAAAGAGTTTAGTGTTCATTTAATGCAAAAATTTTAATTAAGGTATGTTTAAACACAACCTAAAGGCTTAGTTAACAAAACCCAATAAATAAAGGAAAGTGATTTGCACATTCGACGCACTCAAATTTTTAAGTGTTTTTACATTTATAGTTTACGGGATAAAAATGACTAAGAGCAAATTACAAATCTGGACCACAAAAGTAACATCAAACCATCACTAGCATCATTGCATTGCATTGATGACATAGGGGAAAAAAAAACATTTCATTCTTGTTTTAGGTTTTTTTTTTTATAGTCCAAGCTTGTTCCACTTGATTTTATAGTTTGGTGAAATTAAGGTTTAAGGATCAAGTCATTAAGTAGAGTGTTAAGTAAAAAGAAGATGGATTCAAGTGTGTTTGTTAATAATAATCAGCTGGAAATAGAGTTAACTGAAGCTGGGAATAAGCTGTTGAAATTTTCCTCATTGTCATCAGCTGCTGACATTAGCACCATTCTTTTGGTTAGACTTTTATTTGGTTTTTTTAACTTATCATGTTTCGTTTTCTTGCTTTCTTAGATAGATTTAACTTATTTGTTTGAGCTTATTTTAGGCTTAGGTAGTTTTGGCTTATGTTTCAAAACCATTTTTTTCAACTTATTCTTAAACTGATGGGCTTATTTATTATACAAGCTTGTTATGATAGAATAAACTTATATAAGCTCATACATATCAAAATCAGCGGGAAAAATTAGCTTATAAAATAAACCGAAACACACAAGCTCGTAAGCCCAAAAATAAGCTTAGGGGGTGTTTGTTTGAGCTTATTGGATTTCGGCTTATATTACATAAGCTGTAATTTTCTGGCTTATTTTGTCACTTATGGGCTTATATAAGTTTATTATGATACAATAAGCTTATATAAACCCAAAATAAGCTAAAACAAAATTGGGGCATATGTATTATAAGCCCAAACCAAATAAGCTCGTAAGCCCACATATAAACTTAAACAAACACCAAATGTGTTGGAAGTATAACATTTATTATTAATTTCTAGTATCTTAATGACACTTCTTAGAACCATACTTTTTATACACAACCTCTCCATAACAATCTATAAGCCGGAGGTCTTACGGAAGGAGCCTCTCTACCTTTGAGTAGGAGTGCGGCTATGTACATTATACCTCCACACACACGGGTAGGACTGAGTATTGTTGCTGGTGTTTGGAGTTGCTTTTTATAAATAAACAACTATGTGTTTGTAAAATTCCGTTTTCAAAAAGTTCTCAACCCTTTTTTATACAGGCGTTTTGTCTCTAAGAGAACGTACCTAATTATTTTTTCCATAAGGATTTGCCCATAATTACTTGCAAAAGCGATAATTAGAAAGTCTCCTCCAAAGCTTAATCCTAAACACCCTAAACTTGTTTGACAAATACGGTTTCTTTGTGAACCTAACCAAAGGGTATGTTTGGCAAGGAGCTTTTAAGAGAGTTTAGGTGCGTTCAGGATTTAGTGTTTACAATTGAAAGCGTGTTTGGCAAGGATCGTTTCGCGTTTCGTTTTTTCTAAATCGCTACTTGAAGAAGCATTTAGCTTTTACGTCATTTTACAAATAATCACTTCAAGCACTTTTATAAAACAAACAGATATGAATGTCAATATTTCAAGCACCTAATGAAAGTCCTAGACTTTTTGTTTGTGTTATTTGTTAAGAAAATAAGCTTGTTCGTGTATTTTTATGTTTGTGGTTGATCATTAACATAGACGAACTTCACACACCTTTTACTGATGTTTTCGCTGAATGTAGTTTCTGTTTCTCCTCACATATACTTGTCACAATTATCAAGTATTAACTCGCTGATGTGTTCTTGTAATAGCCAACAGAGCACAATCTATCTTCGGTGCCACAATCGCCACCAAAACTGTTGATTAAACCGCTGCATCAAATAATTAATGCACTGGTTGCTAAAGATCTTATGAGGCATCCAGATATGTATGTCAATATTTTAGTTGCATGTTGCATCTGTCAGATCTTAAGAATTACTGCACCCAATGCCCCTTACAACCACGAACAAATTAAGGTATCAAACATTTGAACGAGCTTTCGGTTTACCTAATGGCGAATCTGTACAACGCACGTACTATATTGCAACTCACGAATAACTGCCTTTCCTTTGTTGGTGCACAGGACTTTTTTGAACTGGTAATGCTGTGTTTTGAAAAACTATCTTCTGCATCCGGTGAATATTATGGTCAAATGACTAAAGTTCTCGAAGTATTTAGCAAAGCCCGATTGCCAATATTGATGTTGGACCTGAAGCAGGACGGACACGGACTAACAGTTCGCCTATTCAAACATATTTTGAATGTCTCTGAGTAAGAAATCTATGTCTGTTCTATTAACTTGAAAAGTTTAAGCACTTTCAATATAAAGTCTTTGACACTTAAATCGTGCAATATCTAATGCTGATGTCATCCTCAAAGTTTTTGGTTTTAATTTGCAATAGAAGAATAAAACGATATCAAAAGAAAATGTTATGTCAAACGTATAAGCTGAACTGAGTTTTTTCTCTTCTGCTCTTTAAGCTCCAATTCCACTGCTATTGTACTCAATATGGAGAACATTATGTCCATGATCATAGAGAAAAACGAGGGGCTTGCACACGATCTTCGAGCTCTAGTACTTACAAGTTTGAAAAAGGATAATCAGGTGATCATTATGTTGCTGACCTTTACCAAAGAAGGTTCTTAATCCACTACTAATTTCATTACATCAATACTATTGCAGAGTGCTTCACCTGTTTGTTGGCAATTTGGGGAAAAGGTTCTCATGCTCTGTGCTGCCAAACTTAAACCTATTGATCGAATGAGCATAGCTGTTTATGATTATCCCAAAATGGTTGCACAAATTCGCAGGACTACGTCAGAAATGGTATTTGTTACTCTTGCTCATCAAATATACTTATTTGTTATATAAACTAGTTGCAATTTCCCTTTTGCTTTCTTCTTACGCTCAATTAGTGGATAATCCCAATTATGTACAAAATGACATTGGTGCCACGCGAATATATAAAACAACTAAAGTATCAATCTGGTTCCTCATATGCAATTTTGGTGATAAACTTGGCGTTAATGAAATACTCCTGGTCATATATTCACAAATAATTGCAGTTGTGCAATAATCACTTTCTTTTCCAGGGGGGTAAAGAAACTATTCCATTTACATCTGAGACAAGCAAGATGATTGATAAGATAAAACTCGAGTGTCCAGCAACCATAAATATGATTCAGAATTTAAGGCAATGTAAAGATACGTCAATGACACTAAAATCTGTAACCGAGATGAATGGAAAACGGAAGAGAAATAACGAACAGGTGACGTCTATTACTTTTGGAAACTATTTTAATTAGAGGTGGCAAAAGCTGGTGGGGCGGGTTTAGGGGTGTAAATTGTCCGCAACTGGAAAAGACAGGATGAAACCAGACCGTCCTGATACTGCTAAAATATTGGGACCGAAAACCGGAGTGGACCGGTATACTGGTCTCGTACAGAATGGGTGCAATTTGTTTTTGACCCAAGTTCTACACCCTCAGGTGTTGGTTAACGGGTCAAAAGGTATATTTAGAACTGTTCGGACGATTCGCAAACACTTCTTTAAAAATTTATGAACAACTAGTGTTTTAAATGTGATACAGAAAGTGTTTTGCATTTAGGAGCTAATAACTCAGAAAGAAAATACCGTGTTATAATAGGCAGATAAGCAGTTGTGGACGCCCTCTTAACCAACTTTGAAATTTGACCTGTTAGGATTATAGCTATAATTCAATCCGACTCGTTTACTGATAAATGCCACCTCTTATTCTTATCCGCTGCTAATCATATTCTGGATTATACAAATCTATACTAATGCAGGCACAATCTAATGAGCATGGTGAAATTTTGGTGGGCAGGAGGATAAGAATTTGGCGGGCTAAAGATGAAATGTAAGTATCATAGCACTCGAGTGAGATTCATGAATCTTTATGGCTTTCTTAATGTTGACCATCTTTTGCTGCAGTTATAGACCAGGAGTTGTGAAATCCTTTGACTGCATATACAAGTTGCACAAGGTGTGAAGTTGACAAACATTTGCTCCATGGTGTTGATTAGCATTTTGTATATTAATGTATGCTGAGTTATCTTTGTCCGTATATCCTTTTAGGTATTGTTAGATGATGGCTTTGAATTAGTCATAGACCTCAAGCTGAAACGATGGATGTTTGACAATTTGTCTGCTATACCGGATTCTTCTGTATGTATCTCCCCCTCAGCTTTTACATTGAAGCCTTTTTTAGTAAACTAAATATTGTTCATTTCTATAGTTTAAATTTGACTGGAAAAAGTTGCTCAAATGGACAAAACTATGCCAATTTAGGCTAAACTACGGGCCCATATGGACCTGCTAAACCGTGGTCTTTTTTCTTAAATTTTATAAAATTTAATATATCAAGTAAGTACAAAAACTACATTATTAAACAAGATAAGAGAGGTAAGTATTTAATTATTTTGTGTGTTCCAACCCATAATATCACAATTGTGGTTATTTTAAATCGTTTGATGCCATCATTTTTTCTATTTTAATTTGTGAGTAAAAAGTTATAATTCCTAAGTTGCGCATAATACATTGGTTATTACTATATTCAAAAGTTATAATTCCTAATTCCTAACTTTTTAACCCAACCCATTTGATTTATTACGAGACCCGTCCAATTTGCCACCTCTAATATGTATTTATTCGTACATCTGGTACAGGCAGGACCAGCGCCTAGAGAGGTTTCATCTCCTCAGTCTGGCATAATATGTGTCCAAGGCTACAAAGTGAAGGACGTTTATGCACCAATTCTTGAAGCCATTTTCAAGAAACACGGTGACATTGCAGCAAAATGTGTGTTCACAAATGCTGCTATGAGAACACCTTTAGTTGAGGCTGTTTGTGACATTGTTGGGCGGATTGAAGCCAGTGATATCACTAACATCATTTCTAACATGAAAGAAATTGAAAGCCAAGTGTATGTTGCAGAGGCAGCGAAAATTAATGTCTCATGGCTTCGAGCTCACTTGGAAGCCATTTGTAAAATGAACGAGGCCGGAAAAAAGGTAACTATGCTTATGGAACTGAAAACAAACACCATTTTGGTTAAAAAAGCAGCAGGAACTGATCTGAGAGAGAGATATGCCAAGCTAGTGGCTGCACAAAATCAGTTCGCAGAGGCCCAAAGGTGTGTGGAAGTACTCAATCTTGTCGAAAATAAGCTAAACAACAATGTCTTGGAATCTAAGGCTGAAAAGGACCTGTGGGCAGGACACCCGATTATATAGGCTAATTTGACGTTAGATTTGTAATTATTAGATTACCGAGAGGGTTTCGTTATTTCTTCAGAAATGCCTAATGGTGCGGAGACCCCCTTTTTGATAGACGGCTTAAGTTTTATGTATATATAGCACATTAGTTCAGGTAAAACCACCCATATGTTTCAAATTTTACGCGTGGTTGGGTCTTATATGAAATTCTTTTGTCATTTGAAAAGTCAGCGTTTTTGTGTGTGCTTGGATTCTGAATGCATGCTTACCAGATTGTGTCAGCATTCGGGGTATTTGACACAGGTTCTCTAGTCGTGGCAGATTTGAAATTTACTTTTTTTAATGTATATATTTTACCATGGTTTTTTTATTGGTCTGGAGCATATCAAACTGGAAACATCATTGTTGCATGCGGGAAAAATGTTCGTGTTTTAGATTTTTAATCTTGTTGGGCTAGTTTTTGGTGCCTCTTGGACATGCTTTTTAAATCCAATCTTCTGATATGTAGCTGGTTTTAAAATGAGGCCTGTTGGCCCTGCTTGTTTGGCCCATATTTTCCTTTGGGCTTTGGTACTATGACTACTAATCTAGAGGTGCAAGTAGCCGACCGGTTTTTTTTTTAACCGGTAGTAAAACCGGTGACCGGTTTTCACAAAACCGGTTTTATAAAAAACCGGTCCGGTTTTCTAAAACCGAACCGGTTATGAGTTTTCATAATATACCGGTTTTTTCCGGTTTTTTATCCGGTTTTATCCGGTTTTAAAATAAAACCGGTTTTATTTGTTTTTAATTAAAAAAAAAAAAGTAAAAAATGTTACCGTTTGAAAAAAAACCGGTTTTAACCGGTTTTTTTTTCAAAAAAATATAACCGTTTAAAAAAAAAAAAAAAAAAAGTAGCCGTTTGAAAAAAAAAACCGGATTTAACCGGTTTTTTTAAAAAAATATAACCGTTTAAAAAAAATAAAATAAAATAAAAAAATAGCCGTTTGAAAAAAAACCGGATTTAACCGGTTTTTTCCGGTTTTTTTTAAAGAATACCAAGCCAAACGGCTAGTATGAATATAGCCGTTTTTTTTGAATTTTTTGAGGGTTTTGGGGAGTTTTAAGGCACTATAAATAGAGGTAATGTGTTGGGGTTGAAAACACATAAAAAACAATCTCATTTCTTTCTCTAATCTCTCAAAAACGCTCAAAAATCGCTATTTCGCATTTTCGCTATAATGGAAAACTCACAATCACAACAAGCTTCCACTACTCCCTCCGTTGCTACTAGCAATGTCCGAAAACAACATTACACAAATGATGATGTTGAACTTGTTAGATCAACTACCCGAAAAGGTGATGTGTGGTCTAATTTCGATATGTGTGTTATGAAAGATGGTAATGTAAAGGCGCGTTGCCGGAAATGTGGGCATTTTTATAGCACCGGGTCTAACTCTACACTTAGGAATCATATTGGTAGTTGTAAGGCGGGTCAAAATACTAGTTCGCAAGCTACTATTGGTGCGGATGGTCAAGTTTTTATATATGATGCGGATGCGCTTCGACTTGATTTTACGAAGTTTGTCATTCAACAAGGGCTTCCATTCAACCACTTCGACAACGTCAAGCTTACGGAGATCATCAAAAGGAGGCTACAACCGCGGTATCAACATGTAAGTCGTACTACTCTTAGAAGTGATGCTTTTAAATTATGGAAAACGGCTAAAAAAGAAATAATTGAAGGTTTTCGTGATTATAAATATGGTGTTTTTATAACTACGGATACTTGGACCGCACCACATGGTACGGCAAATTCTTATCTCGCCGTTACGGCTCATTGGTTTAATCCCGAATCTTGGTTATTAATGAAACGGACAATCGCTTTTAAAATATTTGGTTATCCTCATACGGGATGTAATTTAAGAAAAATTTTGCATGACACTTTAATTGAATATAATTTAGATGATAAAGTTTTTACGATTTCACTAGATAATGCATCAAATAATACTAGAGCTATGGACTTGTTAAAATTACGTGTAAAACCTATTTTAGATGGTGCTTTTTTTCATTCCCGTTGTGTTGCTCATGTTATAAATTTTTCCGTACAAGCGGCATTAAAAATATGTGATAGTTTATATACGAAATTTAGGGGTTTATTAGTATTGATATATAAATCGAGCAACGAACGACAAATAAACTATAAACGTTTTCGTAAAATGTGTAATGAACAACCCCTAGGACCTTGCCTTGATATTAATACTAGATGGAATTCTACTTGCATGATGTTTGAAAATATATTACGACAACGTGCGACTTTACATGCTTATAATCAAAAACTTATTAATAAAAATTTGTCCAACATAATACTAAACGACCAAGATTGGGATCGACTAAATGAATTAACTATGTTTTTACAAGTTTTTAAAGAGGCAACAACTATATTATCGGGTGTTTATTACCCAACTAGCCCATTAGTTTTAAAACAAATTTATGCTATGACGGAAAAATTATATGATTTAAAAAACTCACCTTCACGAATGTTTAGAAAAATGGTTAAAATTATAAAAAAGAAATTTATAAAATATTTTGCTAGTTTACCTTTAGTTTTTACTTGTTCCGCCGCACTTAATCCATGTTTAAATGTTGGAGGTGTAGAACTTTTAATAAAAAAAATAATGGAAAATTTAGACTTATCTTTTGGGTTAGACGGTGATGACGTGGGCTATATAGAATCTCAAATTTTTAGATTTAACGATCATTTTCAAAAATTGTTTGGCATTTATGCAACAAAATATGGTCACCAACAAAACCCAATTGTTGACCAAATGCGGGCCGGATCGTCCCAAATGACAAGAGACATTAATATAAACCTTTATAATTCTTTATTTGAAGACGCTACAAGGCGTCAACGATCATCGGCCCCAACAAGCGAATTGGGACAATATATGGCTACAAACTTTTTAAGAACTTTAAGTCCCAATGAGTTTGCAAACTTTGACATTTTGGCTTGGTGGAAAGAAAGGGAAATTCAATATCTGGTTTTATCCGCTATGGCTCGTGACTTATTAGCGGTCCAAGCTTCGACGGTAGCTTCCGAATCGGCCTTTTCGGTTAGTGGTCGAATTATATCGGATAGAAGGACAAGACTAACATGCGAATCCGTGAAAGTATGTGTATGTTTGAAAGATTATTTGGACGGAGTAGATAGGATACAACATGAATCGTCGTTGGAAGGTCCAATAATAGATGAAGATGTTGAAGAAGGTATAATAAGAGAAGAAGAAGAAGCGGGGATATCACCTTCGTCTTCGACTACGAATACCGAAGGCGAATTAGATGAAGTTGAGTTTGAAGAATTTGAAGTTGAAGATTTAGATGTACAAGATTTTTTGGAAGAAAATGATCTTGATGACGACTTGAGTGACTAGTTGAATATAACGGGTGATGGCAATGCCGAAGCTCGATATACTTGATTACACTAATATGTTTTCGGGTGATGGCCATGCCGAAGCTCGCAAAATGTATTAGTATTTATATGTTTTTATGATTGTATTGTTTAAATAAAAGTTATGATTGTATTGTATAAATAAAAGTTATGATTGTATTTTTTTGTTGTATAATTGTATTGTTTAAATAAAAGTTATGATTGTATAATTGTATTGTTTAAATAAAAGTTATGAGAATATTGTTTAATTATATGTTTGATAATTAACAATTTTATTAAATAAATGTTCGAAGCTTTTAGTAAAATTCCGGAAAAAAACGAACAAAAAAAAAACGAACCGGTAAACAACCAATAAAAAATCCGAATCCGAACATTTTTAACCGAAAAAAGCGAACCGGTAAAAAACCGAAAAAAACCGATTCCGAAAATTTATAACCGAAAAAAACTGATTCCGAACATTTATAACCGAAGAAAACCGATTCCGAAAAACCAAAACCGAACCAAAACTGGTTATTCGAAAAACTGGTTTTTTTATAACTGGTTATTAAAAAACCGAAAACCGAAAAAAACCGATTTTTTTGCACCTCTATACTAATCTACTATCACGTTGACACGTTCTTAGAAACAGCCTATCTTACGTACCATCGTCGCATTACATGAAGTTTCAAAAAGGTCATATATTTAGAAATCATGTGAAAGTGTGAAACTACATATGTGTACAGAATATTTAGTTATTACAATTTTCTTAGGCCAGATGTGATCAAAATCTTTTATTTAAACGTGATGTACAATACTACTACAAGTTGTATGAAATAGTTTACATGAAGTTATAAAACCAAAAAGACATGTGATGACAACATCTAAAAGTGATAAACGTTGATGTATAATGCATGAAAATCTGGAATTGTTATAAATGGTTTCTTAAATGAAAATTGAGGTGTTAAAATGAAAAGTGAAATGTTTGTCCAGTATGTAATAGTATATCATCATTACATCATTAGCTATTTTAAATTTCTGTAACAAAGCAGCAATGGGAATATTAACAACTATAAAGATTAATTAAATCTGATATGAAGCTTTACTCTTGGGCCTCACATACTCATTCGTCCAGGTTGGCTTCTTAATGCCTCTTCTCGGCCTGTTAATCTGATCAACTTGTTCTCCAAAGCGGGTTAATGATGTGTTTCCATCAACTGCACCATTTGTAGCAGCATAAGAATTGGAATCTCAACTTAATATCAAATAACATTGCATTTACAACGAGTCGTCAACTTTTTCTAAGAAAACAATAAGTAAAAAAGAGATTGAAAGCTTACTTTTTTTCAACGGCTTGAATTGTGTTTTGTGGCCTTCAGAATCCTCCTTTGAGCGGAAAGGCGTGTTGAAGTTTGGTTTTACAGGTTTAGCTAATCTGTTTTCTTTACCTGCAACTTGAGATCAAATAACATTGCATTCACACGTCATAGGTTAATACTTAAAAGTACTAGTACTAAATATTAAAGCAAGTCAAAGAAGAAAGCTTACTTAAGTCCAGTGCTTGGGATTGTGTTTTGAGGATTTCAGAATCCTGCTTTGAGCTGAAAACCGTGTTGAAGTTAGGTTTTAAAGGTTTAGCTGATGTTGTTCCGTTGACCGCAACTGTAGATCAAAGAACATTGAATTTACAGCAAATCGTCATTTCATACTTGGATGTAATAGGAATTTTACAGCCATTTAGTTACGGAAGCTTACTTATGCTCAAAGCCTGGGATTGTGCTTTGTGGCCTTCATAATCCTCCTGTGAGCTGAAAACCGTGTTGAAGTTCGGTTTTACATTAGCTGATATGTTTCCTGTAACCATCAGTTGAAATCAGATAACATTGAAATTGAAACTAGTTGTCAGTAAATACTTTAGACAACTAGTAAACGTTGGAAGCCATTTGAGTGGTCAAACTTTCCTAGAAATAGCTTACTTTCGTTCAAGATCTGGGATTGTGGTTTGTGGCTTTCGGAATCCACCTCTGAGCTGAAAACCGGGGTGTAAATTTTGTCGAAGTTCGGTTTATAAGGTTCAGCTGATCTCTTTCCTGTTACTGCAACTTCAAATAAGATAACAATAAATTTACAAGAAGTCGCGGTTAATAACTGATGCAGTAGTAAAAGTTGCAAGCCATTTAGGTGGTCAGACTTTGCTAGTAAACAATAGCTTACTTGTGTTCAACACATGGGATTGTGCTTGGTGTCCTTCAGAATCATCCTTTGAGCTAAAAACCTTGTTGAAGTTCGGTTTTAAAGGCTTAGCTGATGTTTTTCCGTTGACAGTAACTGTAGATCAAAGAACATTTAATTTACAGCAAATCATCATTTACTACTTAGATGTAATAGAAATTTTACAGTGATTTAGTTACGGAAGCTTACTTATGCTCAAAGCCTGGGATTGTGCTTTCTGGCCTTCATAATCCTCCTGTGAGCTGAAAACCGTGTTGAAGTTCGGTTTTACATATTTAGCTGATATGTTTCCTGTAACCATCACTTGAAATCAGATAACATTGAAATTGAAACTAGTCGTCAGTAAATACTTCAGAGAACTAGTAAAAGTTGAAAGCCATTTGAGTGGTCAAACTATTCTAGAAATAGCTTACCTTCATTCAAGATCTGGGATTGTGTTTTGTGGCTTTCGGAATCCACCTCTGAGCTGAAAACCGGGGTGTAAATTTTGTCGAAGTTCGGTTTATAAGGTTCAGCTGATCTCTTTCCTGTTACTGCAACTGCAAATAAGATAACATTAAATTTACATTACAACAAGTCGCGGTTAATAACTGATGCAGTAGTAGTAAAAGTTGCAAGCCATTTAGGTGGTCACACTTTGCTAGGAAACAATAGCTTACTTGTGTTCAACACATGGGATTGTGCTTGGTGTCCTTCAGAATCATCCTTTGAGCTGAAAACTGTGTTGAAGTTCAGTTTTACATGTTTAGCTGATGTTTGTTCTTCAACTGCAACTTGAAATCAAATAACATTGTATTCACAATGAGTCATCAGCTAATACTTAGAAGAACTAGTAATGTTGAGAGCTATTTTTAGTGGTCAAACTTTCCCAGAAAACAATAGCTTACTTTTGTCCAACGCCTGCAATTGTGTTGTGTAACCTTCAGGATTCCCCGTCCAGCTGGAAGCCGCGTTGAAGTTTCGTTTTGCACGTCTAACTGATCTGATCCCTTTTACTGTAACTAGAAATCAAATAACATTGAATTTACAAAGAGTCGTCATTTTACACTTAGATTATAAAAGTAACAGAAATCGTAAAAATAATGAACGCCAAAACCAATCATCTAAAGGTCGTTTGACAAGCTCTAGTTCTAAGTCAATTAATTTGCAGTATTAGTTTGTTTTATTGCATGTGAATTAGTCAGTGTCGCTAATAGTAACATATAGCGAGGAAGCTGTAGAACGATGTGGTCCAAACCGGATTTTTTTCTTTCTTAAAAGTAAATGAAACGACATCAAAATTCTTTCAAAAGATTAGGTTAATATCACGAGCCCAAAGTTTGAGCCTGCTTCACAGTACAGAACCAGATGAAAACCGCTACCATGACATACTAAACCGGCACTAAACTGTCCGGGACTCAATCTCAAATTTTGGGTACCAGTGTGGTATGGTTTGGTTTTGTATCATCGCATAGCCCCATACTAGATAACTGTTTCATTCTGTTAACATGTATAATCTAATGATGTATAACTGCCAAAAGAAGAATCTGAGTTTTCATATGAAATAAAGCATCAATAGAGGGAGACCGCGACTCAATCTCAAACCTTACATTTCATTAACGCCTGGGAATCTGTTTTGTGACCTACAGAATTGTTCCTCGAGCTGGAAGCTGTGGTGCACTCCGATTTTGAGCATTTAGATGATGCTTCGTCAACCACAGAGCTAAAATCAGTCACGGAGTTAATAGTTTCAACAGCCTTGATGCAGCATTCTTGCCAATGGAGAGCTGAAAGGTCTCTGATTACATCATTCAAACTCAGGAACGCATTCGAAGAAACATCACTTTGAAGTGTCGAGTGCTGTGCATCCATCAGGTCGATTGCCCTCACCGCGCCCATCAAATCATTCTGCAAATATATATGGCTTCTAATAGTCAAATATACCGAATAAAGTAGAACTGGTAAGATGTGTAACTGGTCAATACAGGAGCGGGTTAAATGTTGTCATTTTTTAGTAAGGGTCTAGTATGATTGACCCGCAAACACTCTTTTGTCCATTTCCCTTTTTATTGAATACATAACTAATGCATTAACTATAATTACAGAAACAATATTTTACTTCAATTATAAATCTTTAAATACAACTAGTTATGCACTTTAAATTAATCTTTAGGTAACACTCATACCCTTTGACCCGTTCGACCCATTTGGCACATTCCCTTTTTCATACAATCTTTTATATTCCCTTTGCGATAAGACAGAAGTGCGATTGACTCCAGCATAGTTTCTCAACATAAATAATGTATAAGATCATATAACCTTTGGAACTTTGACGCTCTTGAATCCATGCATCATAATTATCTGCAAGGTAAATTGAAAGGTGTTAGTAATTGTGATAAATGATGAAGCAAGTATTGAGGTTATGCTTCAATAACTTCATCAATATGGATCTTAATGCAAGGTTAATTGAAATGTGTTTTGTATAAAATGATCGAGGAACTCACCTTTCGAAGAATGGAAGAGGAAATTACATCCAACTTCTCTAAATGAAGGTAATTTTCAAGTGACAACTTTGGGACCCATGGTGTTCCTGATGCTCCTTGGTATTCCATTCCTGTATATTATACAATCTTGCTTAAATACATCACTATTGTGTTGTGCTCCTTGGTTTAACAAAATGTTGATAATTATCAAATACCAGTAAAATCATTTTGAACGTGAGGTTCTGTTTGGTGCATCTATGTTTTGAATAAATCATCAATAAAGTGTTCAGGAGGTCAAATGGCCAGGGTAAGTAGGATTGGGCATTTAGTTTGAGGTTTTTGTTGACTTAAAAGTCAAAATGACGTGGGACAAAATGGGTCAGATGACGGTTTTGTTGACTCGCTAGTAACTAACACTCAGTTTCGCAGAAGTTTCAAAAAATAACTAGTGTGTCAAACGGAATCAAATCAAAATAAAGACGACATAAATAAACCAATAAGTGTCATCTAAGATCCAGAAAGGAGCATAACAATACAACAGACTGATTCGTGCATCCACTTTTATGTGCATCTACTTTTATGTTTTCACAATTCACATATCATAATAGATGAAAGATATGAAAACCTCAATAGATAACATGCATATAATCACCACACACCACATATGACTTCAACATTGACAGTGTTTAATTAACAGAAAGTTCCCTACAGTTCCGAGATGCAGAACAACATGCCAACATTGCTTAGGTGCACTTGTATCCCAACAAAAATTGCACTTGGTTATCCAAGGAAAAACCGTTTTATCGAAACTTATGTAGGATTGACCTCGAGCTACAAACGCATTTCAGGTTACAAACTGAGAGTTGAAACCAACTCTTTGATCCAAATGACTAGATTGGGGGACGTTTGGAAGCTCTAAGAAAACTGATTAGTGAATACGCCTACCCCAAATACCAAAATATCTTAAATATGAACTAATTATGGAAATTTGGTTTTTCAGGTCATAATAATTTGAAATCGCACATGTATCCACCCCCCTTTCGGTAGCTCTGGTTAACATTGTATGAAGCAAAGTAGCTTTCAAGCTAAAACCCCCACACAAATACACAGATCAGACTAAGTCTCATGAATACGTAAGCAATAATACACTCACGTCCAAGCTTCCTTTAAAGAAAAACTAAGTCATTGTGGCAATGCTGTGTAATATTATCAGACTAAAAGTTCAAGTAAGACACGGTTTTTCCCTTTGCAGATAATCATTTAGCATATCAAATGGTTACCCAATCGGTTGTGGTTATCAGTCAAATGGCCATCATTAACACAAAATTTGGCCACTTCATGCTGTCATTGCATCTATTATTCTTCCAAACTAACAACCTTTTGGTCCGTCCCAATAACTTATTATCAAAATTGACTTTACTTATGATTTCTGAATAGTAAGGCACACGATAACTAGATTTGGAATAAGGTAATAAAATGCTCAAAAACTAATCAGTGTAAAACAGCTTATTTATCCTAACTGTCAATCGAAAACCGATCAGCAACACATGTAAAACAAGCTAATTATCCTACCTGTCAATCGAAAACTGATCACCGAAACACGCGTAAAATTACATAATTATCCTAACTATTAATTAAAAACCTCTTAATAAGATTCTTCAAGTCACACTAATCAGTTTCGAAATGCACATCAAAAATAGCTTTCAACCTAAAAATCTCAGACTAGTACACAAATCATATATCCATAACAAGCACTAATAAGTCGTCCTTAGTTCCACCAATCATATGAAACACGAATTTACGTAAGCTCAAAATACGTGTGTCAACCGAACAACAAAATATTTAATCAATAGACGAATTCCTTTAGCTAAACCGCAACTAAATCCATACAACTTAATGAGCTAAAAGCAACGAATTCAAAAACTAAACAGACATAACGATTAACTAATAAGTCCTTGTGTGTATCAGTTACGCAACAACTTAATTTTTATCAAATAAACATGTAAAAGTTACTGATAAATCTACTCTAACTTGTTGAACGCATCATCATATAAACAGAAACTGTAACTATAAATTAAATCTACAATAAACAAGTGAATGCGATAATATATAACAAATAAATATGTGATACATCTATTGTAATTAGTTAAATCCAAAACATATACTCGAAATCAACAACAACTACGTAACGATTAAACACAGACAGTAATGAATCCTTACATGTATCAATCACCTTCAATTTATAAACATTTAAACACGAATAGAGCTACAACACAAGTAGCTAACTAGTTAAATTACTGATCTAATCAGTTAAATGTATAGAGATCCATAACGTCTATTAATCGCTAAATTCGCGTAAACAAAAAGTAGATGACGTCATTAAGATATAGAATAACTAACTAATACACTATAGTGAACATTGAAGCTTAGAATGAACTGAATAAGCAACAGATATAAAAATTAACGAGTCGTAACGGTTGAATGAATGTAGAGTAGAGTAGTTGATGAAATGAATGATTAATACCAGAGATTTTGAAATTTTTTTTGGCGGTTAGGATGAAGATAGAAGAAGATATTTTAAATTGGATTATGAATTTTCGGGTTTTTTTTTTTTTTTTTTTTTTTTTTTTTTTTTTAATTTTTTTGGGGGAAAAGGTTATAAAAAGCAACGCAAATGGAGGTTGGTTTTATGTGGTTGGGTTAGATCCGAAGTCACTTTATAGAGGTTTATAGATCGGGTGTTTGGTACGAGGGTATGGGTATTAAAGAATGATTTTTGTTTTTATTGTGTTATCTCCGTCTTTGAATAAATGTCTAGTTTGATTTTTCATAGTCAAACTGGTTCAATATTGACCTTAACTATTTTTGTGAGTGTTAAATAATATTTGATGCAAAATATATGAATGAGGGTTTTAAGTGTATTTTTCAATGATATAATCTTTTATCATATAACACATAAAAAATATTTAATGTCAAAATTGAACCAGTTTGACTCTGAAAAGTTAAACTGGACATTTATTTACGAACGGATGGAGTATTTGTTTGGTTGGTGGGTTTTGTATTCAAATATGAGTATTAAACACTCAAAAGTATGCATTTTCTAAACCCCGCTAAAGGTGAAAGGTTTGTAAAACCATTCCAATTCCCATAATAATTCCCTTGTTGAACCAAACGCCCCCTTAAAGATCAAAAGCATGGTTGTTAAGATTTGATCATAATCTTATGATATTACGATTTTACAATACTACAAAGAAAAAACAATTCCGTTCATATGTGGGATCTTTGCGAGATAGGATCTTAAGTATTCTGATTTTTTTTAAAGGAGAATTATATGTATAATCACAATTTTTCTATATTGTTTTACTGATAGCCATGGACATATCCATGCTTACCACCCAAACTGCAATTAAAAAATGCTTATTAGCCAAAGCATTATATCTATTCTAATACTCTATCAACGTACGATACGGTGATGCCAAAGCATGGTGTCATACCACCAACTCAACAATATGGCGCCAAAACCATACCCAAGTTGGGTTGTTAGCCTCACACGCCACCATCATCAGCCCACGAGGTGGGATTTGTTGATATTTTTTTGGTTGTATTTGTAGGGGGTGTTTGGCTTTGTGTTTGTGAGCTGCTTGCTGATTATCACGTTATGGATAAAAAGATTAGATAAAGATGAATCATGTGCGTTAGTGTGAAAGTTGCAGGTAGAAGATGTAAAAATAAAAATGAAAGGTGGATGAAATTAAATATATGAAATTTGTGGCTACTAAGTTGGCCCAGTGGTATATCAATGAGTAGGGCTGAGCACTGAAGATTCAAAACCGAACTGGACCGACAAAACCGACCGAACCGACAAAAACCGAACCGGATCGACGGCCTGTCGGTTTGGTTTCGGTTTCAGGTTTTACATGATTTCGGTTTCGGGGTCGGTTCGGTTCGGTTCGGTCCGGTTCGGCCCAAAACCGACAAAAACATACCAAAATACCAAGGTTTTCAAGATCGGGATCCTACCCAGGAATCCAGGATCGTTTTCGTCTTTGCAATATCGTGATCGTAAGATCAGATCGGGATCTTAAAATCCTAGTATAATGCATTTTCTTAGTAGTTTTTGTAATATTATACAAATTTACAAATTATTACTCCTTCCGTCCCATAAAAACTGTCCAGTTTGACTTTTCAAAGTCAAATTGATTCAACTTTGACCTTACCTATTTTTGCGGGTATTATATAATGCTTGATGCTAAATATATGAATGAATTGAGTTTTAATTGTATTTTTCATTGGTATATTTTTTCATCAAGTATTATATAACACATAAAAAATATTTAAGGTCAAAGTTAAACCAGTTTGACTTTGAAAAGTCAAACCGGACAGTTTTTATGGGACGGAGGGAGTATATATCATAAATACAAAATTATATAAATGTTTCATCGAAATGTTGTCCTAAATTATGATTATAAAATGTTTAATAAGATTAACATGTTTTTTTTAATTGTGCAAAAAAATAATTCAGAAATTTACAGTTTTTTAGTTTGTTATCCGAGAAAAGTAGGATCGGATCGGAATAGATCTTAAGATCCTATGGTCAAGATCGGGATCCTATAAGATCTTAAGCTTTCAAAGATCCTATGTAAGATCCGAATCGTTTTTGCTTTGCAGTATCGTAAAATCGTAAGATCCTAAGATCAGGATCAGGATCCTTGATGAGTGTGTAAATACTCATCATTTTTAGTCAAATCTGAACTGCAAAACGATCAAAAATACTCAAAAACGCACCAAAATGCGAAGAAAATCCCAAAGATCGTATTTTATATGTTTCTGATGCAAAACGAGTGAAAACAAACGAAAAACGAAAAAATTTGCATAATTGGCAGTTTCAGTCCCTCTACTTTCAAAGTTTTACAAAACTAGTCCCTGGTCAGTCATTTTGAAAGAAAAGTCAAACCTTGCTCTTCAAAAGTCAAAATGAATCACAAATGGTCTTTGGGTAAAAAGTTTTGGAAAATTACACAATTGGTCCCTATACTTTGGCCAATTGACAGTTTTAGTCCCCGAAGTTTCAAATGTGGAGAATTGTGTTTTTGGATCCTTTGGTTTACCTAACTTGACATGATTGACCCTTGGATAAAGTTTGGAAAAATGGCAGAAGTAATCCTCGAGTTTCAGCAAATTACAAAATGGTCCTTGTAAAACTATGAGTAAAAATTCATACGGACCTTTTGATACTATTACAACAATTGAACTCACCAAGCCCACTTTCCACCTTAAATCCCCCTTGGCCCAAAAATTACATCCAGCCCACATCAAAACACACGACCCTAAATCTGCTTTATCATTAAAAACCTAAAAAGGGTAAAAAAGAATTGGTCAAACGCATTCCAGTGTTATCGTCTTCCCCAAAACATCCCCCCCCCCCTCGTGACTGCAACAAGCCAAGATCACCATCACCACCATCCCTTGTCTTCAATCCCTTCTCCCAATCCCACTCACCACCACCCTCTCACAAACCCCTACCTACCACATGCCATGTCACAAATCCACCATGCTCTGTTTTGGCGCCAAGATGCAATTCAAGGGATAAGATCAATGTAGAAGTAATTGGATGGCTAAGATGTTTTCACAAGGTTCAAGGAAGATAAAACCTTAATTACAGAAGATGAAGACAAAGAGAAGCTCAAGCGTACCTACCACTTCTTTTTAGTATAAATAAATAGTTAATTGTAAGCCTGAGGGCACATCTTATCATATCATCTATCTCAGTTTAAGTTATTATCTTTTTCAGTTTTTTTAAAAGTTTTATTGTAATCCAAATTTTTCTCAGTTCAATGAAAGTAATCTCTTGTTATTCCAAGTTTATGTTTTCCAGTTAAAGTTTCTAGTTAAAAGTTTGGTATCCTATTTATTACGTTATTCAGTTTGGTTTGAAAGAGAATAGAAAAAAAAAGAAATATATTGAAGAAGAAGAAATTGAGAGAAGCAGACATGGAAATTGGGTTAGTACTCCATGGGGAGTTTAGGGATGTGACTTTGGCACTGTTTCATAAGCTGAGAATCCAATTGTGAGTACCAGTTCAAGTTTTCAATATCTTTTCTAATTTTATTGCTTTGAATTAACTAGGGTCGAACTACTTGTGCTTATTAAGTTAACTGTGTAACCTTGCTCTAATTGTTTCTAGTTTGCCCTAGTAATCTGCTTGTGTTATAAGTATTGGTAGTTGTAGCTTTAAATTTGCAACCATAGTGTTAAAACAGTTAAGGTGGTGTTTGGATAATCTGAGATCTAGCTGTTAGATTTGGGATGTGGTTGCATCTTTTGCTCAGCATATGGTGAGCTAATCAGATATAACATCATTGGTAGTTTAGTTAGTATAAGTCAAATCTCCCTTTTAAAATTCACATGTATTTAACTATTGGTAAAGTAGAATAGCGTAACCTTTAATTGAGTTTAAAACCTGTTAAGATCGTTTGAATTAATCTAATTTAGGGCTAATATATCAGTTTCAATCAACTAGGATTATTGCAATCTCTAAACTTGCGCTAAAATTTCAAAAGCCAAAGTTTCTTGTCTGTGATAATGGACAGATTTCTAGGGAGATTTGAGGGTGCAACTGTGCTTAGAAATTAGTAAAATATTGTAGTTTAGCAAACCTTGGTAGCTTATCTTCCATTAGCAAAAAGAATTTTACGGATTGGAGGTCGTTTACTTGGGTAGATTCAAGTCCCAAGTTGCCAAGTTGAATTTTTTTCTGCCTTTAACCCAGCTACATCAGTTTTGACCTATTTTCCTTGGGTCATAACTAGCTCAGTAATTAAATATTAGCTTTGATTTTTGGTGTTCTGTGAACCCCCTTAGGCGGTCTTGTTGCTTGTGTAATTTGTTTGCACCCAATTGCTTATCAGCTTGCGTATTTGGACCTCTCAAGTTGCCCTTGGGCAACTGCTTAAGCTAAGCACTAACTTGGCCCTTTTCGTTACAACTGTTGCTGCGTTGTTCTTGTTGATTCTGAATGCTTGTTGATTGTGCTTACTCTTTTGTTTGAAATTGTTAGTTGTAGTTCCAAAAACTGACATGGGTGGGATTCGAACCCAGCCCACTCAGTACACAAACACACCACATACCAGCGTGCCCTTGAGACTTCTTTCAAACGTTTTGCATAATTAATTGTTTTAACTTATTAAATGCTTTTACCTTTTTAGCTTATTAAACCTGTTAAGGCTTTTATCAGCTTAATTCTTGTAGCTTTTTCCAGTTAGTAATTTTGTTAAGTTTATATTAGTGTCAAATAATTTCCATGAAAATTTCGTATTTTTCTCATTGTTAGATTAATTATTAGAATTTTCTTTAGGAAAATTAGAATTTAATTCATAATAAATAGAATTTTGTTTAAAAAAAATTAATTTTCTTTTTTCAAAAATTTTCTTTTGTCTTTTAGCACGTAAGAAATTTATTTGTGAACCCGTAGGATGTTTAGAATTTAAAACTCGCGTTTTATTTTGCGCTCTCGCATTATTTTTTAATAACGTTCGCGTTTTTAATTTAGTTTACGTTTTTAGGATTCCCGATAACTAATTATGTTTTCCTGTAGTTTTTAGGTATTTCTTAGATCGTTAGTTGCCTTAGGTTAATTTACTTTTACATTCGTTCGTTAATTTTCAAATTCGTTAGTTTAACGTATCGCAAAACCAAATAACCTTTCCAATCATACAAGATTTTAATCCAAATCTCATTCGAAGCTTTCCATTCACACCTCGTTGGGGTACGACCCGGGAAATCACTTCCCGGTCTCATAATTTGAATATCACTTTCACAAGTTTTGCGAGGTAATCGTTTTCCTAAACGGTTTACTCGTATTACTTCACGATTATTTGTCTCACGACAAATTGTTGATATTTTGATAAAATTGTTGTTTGCACACACCAAAACACAACGAATCAAATGGCGCCGCTGCCGGGGAGGCTGTATGTCGAAAGTTTCGATAAGGTTTAGACGATTAGTCTTGTAGAACCTTCGCAAGAAGTTACGCTGTCATAAAACGTATAAAAAACAAAAATATTTTTCTTTTGTTTCTAGTATATGTATTATATCTATATAAGATAAGAAAAACACAAAAAGATTTTCCCGTTTTTTGTTTAATAATAACAACATTAAAATCTTACCACCGCAAACCAAGGCAGAACACCTACCAACTGGGGGTGTGACCATAATAAGTTCCCAAACAAAAGATCAAAACTTGCCTTTGTATCACTTGCGTTTTGAAAAACTTTTAAACGAGAAACACACTTTAAGAGGAGTCGAAACGGTATGTGGCGATCCAACGAACTTCGCCCAGTGAGAGATCCATTCTTCTCTCCCGCTCCTTTGTGCGTTTTTCTTTAGAAGTTAACCTTGCGTTTGTGATTATTGGTTTAAGTTCCCCTGTTTTTATGAGTGGTCTTGTTTTAATTGTTGTGTTTTTCGAAAAACCCAAAAATAATCTTCGTCACCTATACGTTTAATTCTCGTCTTCGTATCCTCTTAACCGTTTAATTCTTCCTTCTCATCCCTCGTTAATGTTTAATTCTTATGTCATCACTCGACTATCATTGTTTTCATTGTAAAAGTCCGGTGAATGACGATCTTCGTTGTTACAAGTGTGGGTGTGAGCGGTGTGGAAGTGATATTAGAGACGGATTTTATAAATGGTGCAAAGCATATCCGAATGCTTTCAATGATTTTCAAAATTCTTCCGACTACCCCTCACATCCCGAAATACGTACTATGAATGGCAAACCGTCAAGAGTCGATCCACACCTCTCACGATTTACGATTCGAAGTTTATCAAGCAAACGTACTGAGCTTAAAACGGTGACTAAAATAAACGACTTGCCTGATCATCACATTTATCAAGAACAAAAACCGGGGACCATAACGGAAGTGGTAGAAATTCCTAGCTCTCAGAGCATTCCACTTGTCCCACCTCCGGATTTTCCAAAATGTTCTTCAAGACTTGATAATCATTCAAATTATTTTGTCGATTCTTTGAATGGCCCGATTCCTTCTCTAAGGCAATCGTTTATTCCTTGCGTCGGTTGTGGTGAGCCACTTTTCGGTCTACCATGTCGTTGGTGCACGTGTGAACGATGTGGTAATGATATTCAAAACGGAAGTTGTTTATTTTGTGGTTCGAGTAATTCCTTCGCTTACGATTCTAATCCGAGCTTTTGCAATGAGCCACAAAACAATTTCATTTCATATGAGCATAATCTGTGTTATCAAAATTTCAATGCCGAATCGTTTCAAAATGCACCAACTTCACAACAATACGGTTGTGAGTATTCTGGAGGTCCACATTTTAGCACCGATTGTCACACTACGAATCTTTTTCCTTGTGACAACAATTATCACGATCAACCTCCACAATACCTAACTTTTGAAACACAACCTCAACCATCTCCTCAAGAACTTTTGCAAAATGTCTTAAATACTCTTAAGGATTTGGTTAACAAACCTGCTCCGGAAGAACCTCGTCCGAAGTCTTACAAAGAAACACTAGCCGAAGAAGCTGAAGAAGCAGCTAGAGTAAGACTTCGAATGCGTAAAACTATCATCTACGATGACGATGACGATAACGATAACAATGATGATAGTGATGATGAAGATACCCTTGATATTCATCAAGGCTCATCAAATTCATTAGTTGTGGTTCCTTCCGTGAAAAATCAGGAAGAAAATAATATGACGGAGAAATTACTAGCAAAAGATCAAATGGAACTTGTAAAATCCATGAATGCTAGCTCCTCTCAACTCCCTCAGTCTATTGATATCACACCCGAAGTTCACACTCACTCTCTGAATATGGGGGATGAGCATCTTAGCACTGTTCCTGAAACGGAATCGGACGAATTCATAAAGTCTAGTGTTGAGAACCTTGTCCCAATCCCAGGAGAGTCACAGGGAACTTTTGATCATATGTGTGATTCACCTTCCCTTCCTGAAAATCCAAAAGATCATTTTGAAACTTTCTCCGACCTTGATGATGATTGTACATCTTATGGAGAAGTTGAGTATGTTGAGGCATCACTGCCTCATTCTAATGTTGACCTTCTCCTTGAGGAGTTCACAGACGAACTTACTCACATCAATCCACTTCCATTGGGAAGTGATGATGATCTGTTTGATTTCGAAGCCGATTTGGGAGAAATTGAAAACCTTTTAAATTCTAATCCCAACATCGAGCTTAGTACTTCACATACTGATGGAAATTCTTTATCTTCTGGAAACATCAGTCATGTGGAAGAATTACCTTCTGAGCTAGTCAGCTTAGAAGAAGAGAATAATAAAACTGACACTGAAATCAAAGATGAAGCCCTTCGTGCTACATTATTAAATGCCAGTCACCTCATCTCTGAAATTGAGGCTTTCAAAGAGAAACCTATCTCATCTCCTATCCCCATTAAGGATAGTGAAATTTTTTCCGATGATCCTATTCCGGAGTTTGAAGCCTTTACGTTTGATCCTATGGGAGAGAAGATTAGTGGCAGTACCACTTCTCATTCTCATAATTCTCTCCCCGATTATGAATCATTTACCTTCAATGAGTTCTCCTGTGAACTCACTCACATCGATCTCGAATATGATTCATTCACCTTTGATGAGTTCTCTTGTGAACTCACTCATATCATATCTCCACCGGAGTATGATCACTTCTACTTTGATCTAGACACACCCAGGATATGTCTTGATCACATGAGCTTAAATGATGAGATTCATGATGATGAATCCATGAATCCTCCTCCTGATGATGATGATGAGTTAGTCAAGATGTTTATCATGACTTTCTTTCTTTTCTTCACCTATAAGGTGACTTCTCTTGTTCTTCACTCCTTCGGGAATGAGGATACCATCTTTGATCCCGTCATTTTCATTTACCATTATCTTGAGCCGGGTATTTATCTCATCGGTGTGGAACTTTCACGTGCTTCAAATGTTTGTCCAAACATCTTGAATGAAAGTCCGATGGAGATTGTTTCTTCCACATCATGCTTCCCCAAGAACCAATGAATTCGGGGATCGAGTCAAGCTAGCGACTCGACAAACAAAAACAAGTAACAACAAACATGGGTTTTCACCCGTGTATCTGATTTCCTTCTATTTTCTAACACCCTAGTGTGGGGGAGTGGCCACCCCCCGCAGCTACTTGAGATGTACATATCTATTCAAAAAAAAAAAAAAAAAAAAAAAAAAAGTATGTTTGAACAAATAAAGTGAAAAATACAAATGACATTCCCACAGTTAGCTTTTAATATTCTCGTCTTTCATTCAAAATTTTGGCATAATCGCCGGGACTTTGAATATTGAGGACAATATTCAACTCTAAGTGTGGGGGAGGGGAAAATTCTAGCGAATTTTATTAAATTATACCGTCTAGTACCCCCGTTTTTGGCCAAAATTTAAAAAAAAAATCACTTTATTTCAAAATTTTTGTGGTTATCAATTCGCCGTGTCTAAACGACAAAAGGGATTGGCTAATCCAGGAGCAAACGGCTCTTGGTAAAGATAACTCAAACCCGTTGATGGCTTGCAATTTGCCAAAAATTGTATGGTTCCTCAACTCCCCATCATCCACAAAAGCTAATGAGTTGGCTAGCCCGCAAGATTATGGCTTGTGGTAAAGGCAGTGGAAAAACCATAATTGGTAATCAACTCACCAAGATGTTGACTGTTCCATCAAGAGTTGGCTAGTCCAGCAGCAAACGGCTCTTGGTAAAGACAAATCAAAACCGTTGAAAGCTAGTGGTTTGCTCAAAATCACACGGTTATCAGGTGTGCCACAGTTCTTACACCTGGCTACTCCAGAAGTGATGGTTTTTGGTAAAGAGACTTCAAATCCATTAATTTTTCTCAAAAAGATTGCTAGGGACTAGCAATAGTTTAGTGTGGGGGATTGATGAGTGTGTAAATACTCATCATTTTTAGTCAAATCTGAACTGCAAAACGATCAAAAATACTCAAAAATGCACCAAAATGCGAAGAAAATCCCAAAGATCGTATTTTATATGTTTCTGATGCAAAACGAGTGAAAACAAATGAAAAACGAAAAAATTTGCATAATTGGCAGTTTCAGTCCCTCTACTTTCAAAGTTTTACAAAACTAGTCCCTGGTCAGTCATTTTAAAAAAAAAGTCAAACCTTGCTCTTCAAAAGTCAAAATGAATCACAAATGGTCTTTGGGTTAAAAGTTTTGGAAAATTACACAATTGGTCCCTATACTTTGGCCAATTGACAGTTTTAGTCCCCGGAGTTTCAAATGTGGAGAATTGTGTTTTTGGGTCCTTTGGTTTACCTAACTTGACATGATTGACCCTTGGATAAAGTTTGGAAAAAGGCAGAAGTAATCCTCGAGTTTCAGCAAATTACAAAATGGTCCTTGTAAAACTATGAGTAAAAATTCATACAGACCTTTTGATACTATTACAACAATTGAACTCACCAAGCCCACTTTCCACCTTAAATCCCCCTTGGCCCAAAAATTACATCCAGCCCACATCAAAACCCACGACCCTAAATCTGCTTTATCATTAAAAACCTAAAAAGGGTAAAAGAGAATTGGTCAAACGCATTCCAGTGTTATCGTCTTCCCCAAAACATCCCCCCCTCGTGACTGCAACAAGCCAAGATCACCATCACCATCCATCCCTTGTCTTCAATCCCTTCTCCCAATCCCACTCACCTCCACCCTCTCACAAACCCCTACCTACCACATGCCATGTCACCAATCTACCATGCTCTGTTTTGGCGCCAAGATGCAATTCAAGGGATAAGATCAATGTAGAAGTAATTGGATGGCTAAGATGTTTTCACAAGGTTCAAGGAAGATGAAACCCTAATTACAGAAGATGAAGACAAAGAGAAGCTCAAGCGTACCTACCACTTCTTTTTAGTATAAATAGATAGTTAATTGTAAGCCTGAGGGCACATCTTATCATATCATCTATCTCAGTTTAAGTTATTATCTTTTTCAGTTTTTTTTTAAAGTTTTATTGTAATCCAAATTTTTCTCAGTTCAATGAAAGTAATCTCTTGTTATTCCAAGTTTATGTTTTCCAGTTAAAGTTTCTAGTTAAAAGTTTGGTATCCTATTTATTACGTTATTCAGTTTGGTTTGAAAGAGAATAGAAAAAGAAAAAAGAAATATATTGAAGAAGAAGAAATTGAGAGAAGCAGACATGGAAATTGGGTTAGTACTCCATGGGGAGTTTAGGGATGTGACTTTGGCACTGTTTCATAAGCTGAGAATCCAATTGTGAGTACCAGTTCAACTTTTCAATATCTTTTCTAATTTTATTGCTTTGAATTAACTAGGGTCGAACTACTTGTGCTTATTAAGTTAACTGTGTAACCTTGCTCTAATTGTTTCTAGTTTGCCCTAGTAATCTGCTTGTGTTATAAGTATTGGTAGTTGTAGCTTTAAATTTGCAACCGTAGTGTTAAAACAGTTAAGGTGGTGTTTGGATAATCTGAGATCTAGCTGTTAGATTTGGGATGTGGTTGCATCTTTTGCTCAGCATATGGTGAGCTAATCAGATATAACATCATTGGTAGTTAGTTAGTATAAGTCAAATCTCCCTTTTAAAATTCACATGTATTTAACTATTGGTAAAGTAGAATAGCGTAACCTTTAATTGAGTTTAAAACCTGTTAAGATCGTTTGAATTAATCTAATTTAGGGCTAATATATCAGTTTCAATCAACTAGGATTATTGCAATCTCTAAACTTGCGCTAAAATTTCAAAAGCCAAAGTTTCTTGTCTGTGATAATGGACAGATTTCTAGGGAGATTTGAGGGTGCAAGCGTGCTTAGAAATTAGTAAAATATTGTAGTTTAGCAAACCTTGGTAGCTTATCTTCCATTAGCAAAAAGAATTTTACGGATTGGAGGTCGTTTACTTGGGTAGATTCAAGTCCCAAGTTGCCAAGTTGAGTTTTTTTTTTCTGCCTTTAACCCAGCTACATCAGTTTTGACCTATTTTCCTTGGGTCATAACTAGCTCAGTAATTAAATATTAGCTTTGATTTTTGGTGTTCTGTGAACCCCCTTAGGCGGTCTTGTTGCTTGTGTAATTTGTTTGCACCCAATTGCTTATCAGCTTGCGTATTTGGACCTCTCAAGTTGCCCTTGGGCAACTGCTTAAGCTAAGCACTAACTTGGCCCTTTTCGTTACAACTGTTGCTGCGTTGTTCTTGTTGATTCTGAATGCTTGTTGATTGTGCTTACTCTTTTGTTTGAAATTGTTAGTTGTAGTTGTCGCTCATGTCACTGAGTTTCTTTAAGTTTGTCTTTTGAGATTGAGTGGCTGTTATAAGAATGAACAAAAGAAGAAAATAAAAATTGTGCAACTTTGATTTTTAAATCTATTATCTAAAAAAAAGAGGAACTGGGATTCATTTGAAGTTGTTTGTCCAAATTCTGTTTTTTAGAAAAAGAGAAAAGAAAGAGATTGAAGTGTGGTTGTGTTTTCTGTGCTCGAAAAGAAAAGAAAAAAAAAAATAAAGTTCCAAAAACTGACATGGGTGGGATTCGAACCCAGCCCACTCAGTACACAAACACACTACATACCAGCGTGCCCTTGGAACTTCTTTCAAACGTTTTGCATAATTAATTGTTTTAACTTATTAAATGCTTTTACCTTTTTAGCTTATTAAACCTGTTAAGGCTTTTATCAGCTTAATTCTTGTAGCTTTTTCCAGTTAGTAATTTTGTTAAGTTTATATTAGTGTCAAATAATTTCCATGAAAATTTCGTATTTTTCTCATTGTTAGATTAATTATTAGAATTTTCTTTAGGAAAATTAGAATTTAATTCATAATAAATAGAATTTTGTTTAAAAAAATTAATTTTCTTTTTTCAAAAATTTTCTTTTGTCTTTTAGCATGTAAGAAAATTTATTCGTGAACCCGTAGGATGTTTAGAATTTAAAACTCGCATTTTATTTTGCGTTCTCGCATTATTTTTGAATAACGTTCGCGTTTTTAATTTAGTTTACGTTTTTAGGATTCCCGATAACTAATTATGTTTTCCCGTAGTTTTTAGGTATTTCTTAGATCGTTAGTTGCCTTAGGTTAATTTACGTTTACATTCGTTCGTTAATTTTCAAATTCGTTAGTTTAACGTATCGCAAAACCAAATAACCTTTCCAATCATACAAGATTTTAATCCAAATCTCATTCGAAGCTTTCCATTCACACCTCGTTGGGGTACGACCCGGGAAATCACTTCCCGGTCTCATAATTTGAATATCACTTTCACAAGTTTTGCGAGGTAATCGTTTTCCTAAACGGTTTACTCGTATTACTTCACGATTATTTGTCTCACGACAAATTATTGATATTTTGATAAAATTGTTGTTTGCACACACCAAAACACAACGAATCAATCCTGACAACCATGCAAAATACACTTAGACCGACAAACCCGAACCGAACCGACGAAAACCAAACCGAAGCGACGGCCCGTCGGTTCGGTTTTGGTTCTGGTTTTTTATGAATGTCGGTTCTCAGTTTTTTCGGTCCGGTTCGGTTCGGTTTGGTTCGGGTCGGTTCCGACCCGATGCTCAGCCCTATCAATGAGTGGCCTTTTTCATTATCTATCAAATTGCATAAATAATGAAAAGTATTGTTGTCATTTAACCAATTAAGCCATAAAAATAAAAGTGTAATACTAAGGGCCCGTTTGGTATTCAGTAATCGGAGGGTGTGGATTGATAGAAGCATAAAATAATAGGGAAAATTACACCATTCGTCCCTATGGTTTACCAAAAATAACACCGCAAGTCCCTTGGTTTTCATTTTTGCGTCACGAGTCCTTATAATGAAGTTTATTAACACCATTAGTCCCTATCCTTAACGATCGTTAGCTTTCTCCGTTAACTCCCACATGTGCGTTACATGTGTCGTCCATTTCTAACGACCGTTAACTTTTTTTCACGTTTTCGTCTGTTTTCGCATGTTTTCGTTCGTTTTTTCACGTTTTCGTTCATTTTTTCACGTTTTCGTCCGTTTTTGGACGTTTTATACGTCCTTTTTTATGTTTTCATCCGTTTTTCTTAAGTTTTTACGTTTTCATACGGACGAAAACTTGCAAAAAACCGACGAAAACGTGCGAAAATGGACGAAAACGTGCGAAAACGAACGAAAACATGCAATAATTTTTTACGTTTTCATACGGTTTTTTCCGCTTTTTTATGTTTTCATTCGTTTTTCTTAAGTTTTCATACGGTTTTGTCCGCTTTTTTTTGTTTTCGTCCGTATTTCGTCGTTAGTAATTTTTTTTAATTTTATTTTTCAAAAACTTTTTTTGTCAAAATTTTTTTTTTCTAAATTTATTTTTGGAAAATATTTTAGAATTTTTTTTCAAATGTTTTTTTTTCTAAAATTTTATAGAAAAAGATTTTCAATTATTATTTTTTTTTTTAAATATTTTTTTCAAAATTTTTAAGAAAAAAAATTTTAGATTTTTTTTAGCGAAAATATTAAATTTTTTTCAAAAATATTTTTAAATTTTTTTTTTCTAAAATTATTTTCGAAAAAAAAATTTAGAAAAAAATTTGGAAAAAAAAGTTTTTGAAATTTTTTTGGAAACCTTTTTAGCGAAAATATTTTTTTGAATTTTTTTTTCAAATTTTTTTTTCTAATGAACGAAACGGTGCAAAAACAGACGAAAACATGTAAAAACAGACGAAAACGTCAAAAAACGGACGAAAACGTCCAAAACGGACGAAAACGTGAAAAAACGAACGAAAACGTGAAAAAACGAACGAAAACGTGCGAAAACAGACGAAAACGTGAAAAAAAGTTAACGGTCGTTAGAAATGGACGACACATGTAACGCACACGTGTGAGTTAACGGAGAAAGCTAACGATCGTTAAGGATAGGGACTAATGGTGTTAATAAACTTCATTATAAGGACTCGTGACGCAAAAATGAAAATCAAGGGACTTGCGGTGTTATTTTGGGTAAACCATAGGAACGAATGGTGTAAGTTTCTCAAAATAATATGTCTGGTACCCATTTGTTTTTCTGACACACTTTGATCTATGATAGATTTCATTCCTACCTTCTCTAGTTAGTTTAAGGGTGCGTTTGGTTTCCTCCTAAGGGAATCAAACTATCACTATGAAAGTGATAGTTTGTGTTTGTTTAGAATGTCTGGGCCCACAACTATGACTATGAAAGTCTAATATATTCCATACTCCATATACAACTCTTGAGGGGGGAATGGATCTTTCATAGTTGAGGGATCCACCACTACTATCAAACTCATACCCATTGTCATTTCTCGCAACATACCAAACGCACCCTAAGTGCTATCAACCAATTAAAATAACTTTGACTGACGCATCTTTTCCACCAAAAATCCACAACCACAAATAAATTTACTTTTTCTTTTTGTAATAATTTATTTTCTCTTACTATTTTTAAAATAATACATTTTTATTTATTTAATTATTTTTTTTTGTCGCTACTATCTTCCTCTTTACTATTTTCTTTCATTCTATACCGAATCCAAATCCTATTTTAAACCCATAATCATACCAAACTCTCCCCAAGTGAAATCACACATTTAAGAGAGAGAGAAAAAAAAAATCGATAAAAAATGTTTATTTTTGTCATTTAACCAACTAGTTATAATACCCGTGCACGCACGCGGTTTTGACATAAATTTTAATTATAATATTTTTTTTCTTTGAGTAATTGTTAATTTAAGGTAAATGTGCTAAAAGCCGAACCTTTATACTACCTCCGTCTCAAAATAAGTGTCCAGTTTAAATTTTCAGAGTTAATTTGATTCAACTTTAACCTTAACTATTTTCGTTGATGTTATATATCCAAATCAATTCAAATTCAAAAGAATAGTATTACAATGGGTTGTTTAATGATTCAGATTATATTAGAAGGTACATAAGTTACTTTGCAACGCATAATCTTTTTTCAAGTGTGATATTTAAGCATCCCCATATCATATGAAGAAGGGAAGTGGTTGGCAGCACTCTCAATTTTTATTGGGACACTCCACATTATACAATAAACAGTTGTATCTTTAGTATAAACTGCTTTAACTGCTTGTATCGTGACTGTCCCGATAAAAAAAACGAAAGTGTGCCAATCACTTCCGCATAAAGAACAACACTCCATTATGCTCCAATCAAATAGTTGTTTATAAGGATATACACAATTTACCCGTAGAGTAAATATTCGACGTGAAATCTCTTTGCAGCTCAGATAGTCACTATATAATGAGTTTATAATTGCAAATATACTCATTGTGTTACACCCAATTTGTATTTTAAACAAAATATATCTCACATATGCCATTGAATCTTTGTGTCAAATCTTATAGAGTTTGCATCCAAGACCTACGAAATTATGAAAACATGTCGAAACTCACTTGACAACATTAGTGTCCCCTAATAATTAGTTAACTTAAAGTACACAAAAACACTAAAAACTTATTTATACAAACTCCATTTACAACTATTATAGAGGGAGATTCTTACTTGAGATAATCATAACATATACAGAAAGCATACCAATCACCACTTTATTATGCCCGAACGCTATAAGAATCAAAACTTCAACATAATCTACCATTAAGTTGAACAAATTTCACAACTTTATCAACTAAACAATACAAAAGACCCACAAAAGCAAAACTTCAACAAAACACAAAGTCAAATTTAACAAACTTTATCAGCTAATCCCAACACCAAAAGATCATTAAAAAAAAATAATAATAAATAAATAAAATAAAAAAACTGAACTTAAACCTAATCTCAGTCATTAATACATTTTTAAGCTTAAACATCGACAACTGTATACGTTTTTGTACGGTTTTATACGTTTTAATATTCGTTTTTGATTCTCCAATCAGTTTGATTTTGGGAAGGTATGGTTTGATTCGGGTTATAGAAGATGGATGCGATTGTTATGTGTGGTGATATTGGATATTCATGAATTAAAACATAAACATTTGTTCATCACTGTAATACATCATGAATATCCAATCTCATGAATTGAAAGAACGAATGTTTAGGCTTTGTTATGTGGGGTAGAAGAGAAGAGAGGAATGGAAAAACTGATTCTTATGTGGGTTAAAATTTGTGGACTCTGTTTTTCAAAAATGTTTTCAGGATATCCGTATATAAACTTTAAATAATAATTACATGAGTCGTTGATATTTATATTACCGTTAATAATAATTTAGCCGTATTTAATATTCAAATCCGTGTACGCATAGATTAAATTTTTAAATAGGATAACATGAGTCCTTATTTAACGTACATAGTAAAAAATATTTTAATGGATGAAAGTTTAAAACAAATATTTGTTTTTAAAATATTTAACGTATATTAAACCTAATTCGTATATTTGTAGAATTTTGTAAGTTTAATGGATGAAAGTCTCAAGCCAGTACTAATACTCATGTAATTGTAAACAAAGTTCATATTATAGAGTGTAGGGGTTATAAAGTGTAAGAGTTATTTTTTTATTATTTAAAGTTATAAAAAAACATGGAGATTTATAATTTTACATTTAACCCCATATAATATATTTAAAATTCAACCACTAATGTTTTATTAATTACCCCCTTTTTTTTAAGTTTTTATTTTCATAAATTTGACACATATATTTTTATATGTTTTTTTCCTCAATCAAATTATCCACCAAATTTATTAAAGTTTGACCAAAATCAATTCAATTTTGACTTTTTATTGGCCAATCACGTCGCTCGATTTTGCTTATGTGGCAAAATCGAGCTCTCCTATTGGCCCAATTTTTTTTACATTGAGAAGGGATTTACAAAAACACTCCGAAATGATGTACTGTAATTCTTTTATTATATAAAAGATTAAGCCGTAAAATAATTTGATTTATCAACCACTAAAAAAAAATAAAAAAAAAATGATTGCATCAGAAAAGAGAAGTGATGCTCTGCTAGGAAGGAGTCTTTTGGACAGGTGACCCTCCCACCCATGGCACCACACTTAACGAGGTCCTAACTTTTGTCCCAAAAAAAAAAAAAAAAAAAAAAAAAAAAAAAAAAAAAAAAAAAAAAGATTGAAGAAGTAAATCATACAATCATTCATTTGAATATGATGATGATCCATGAGAATCGGTAATTTTTCTACTCTTGTTAGTATTTGATACTCCACTTTTGTTCCCTTTTCTTTCATGCCTCCTATGTGTTCAAATTTTATGTTAATCGCCTCCTCCATAAGGAAGAATGTAGGTTAAAACAAGTTGGGCAAACACATATACTAAAAGTAAATGCAATTTAGGATGTCACTCTTTGTAATTTAGGATATGGTAATGACTGTACGTTTCCTGATAAATCTCATCATCCACTGTCTTTATTTAATGGAACAAAACCATGTTACACTTTGAGCGAGTCAGGCGGGTAGGGTAATGGGTCCAAATGAGTACTTTATTTTATATGGATAAATTAGGTTAGTTCAGGATCTAAGAAGTTTATTGCATTACAGTTAAGGCGAATGCTACCTATTAGACTCATTTGACCCTTTCCTTATAGGCTAAATTTTTATTTACTCATTTGACTTGTTAGACGTGAAACATGACCTGTAAATATATTTCAAAAGTAAACGGGTCGAAATTGCCACATCTGTGCCGTACACCAGTTAGTTATTTAACAGTGGTATAATTCAAGTTAACGTGTATCGATGCAGGAGTGATGAAAGCTTTGCCAATTGAACCCATTCAATTTAAAGGATCATACACAAATAGATAAATTTACAAGAAAATTGGATGGGTCTGGCCGGTGGGTAACAAATCAATACAGGTTTTTTGTATGGGTTGGTTTGGGAATTTGGGTTTATTCGAGCATGGCTAATCTGGAATACTTCATATTAATATACCAACGAAAACCATGTCATCTGTATTCTCCTTTCTATTCTGATGTTCTTAAAACTTACTACAAAATTAAGATATTTCGCATGCAAGTTAGGAGTATAGTTACTAAGTAGTTTGGGCGTTGTTTGTTATCGTCTTATTGATTTTTCAGATAATGGAGCTTCTGATCTTCCTGGTCAAGTCTGGTGTGTCTATTTTGGTTGGGTTGAAGGTCACTCACAGGAGCGATTACAGATCGTAGTTAGCATCAGATGGGATTAGGACCATAGCTGTGGCTCTTTCAGGAGAAACATTGTAAGAATCTAAACTTTTTCTCAATCAATTGACCATCTAGTTATTTATAATAATACAGTAATAATGTTATGCTATCCTTCCTAACGGCTAATTAGAAATGAGAATGGCTCTATATGTGCTGTATTTTTATTGTTAATAGGCCAAACAGGTAAACGTGAACCTTTTTTAGCTATAAAGGATTTGTTTTGTGGGTTTAAAAGTCACCACTAGCATATGACAACCTCATAACGTGATTTTTTAAGAAGCGGATCATATTTCAATAAGCGTTTATGCAACCATATTTAATATATTTGTTATCTACCATTAAAAGTGCTTGCAGGTCTGCTTGACCCAACTTGGTCCATTTGACTGTCACCCACTCACCCATTTTGACTAGCCCGTTTCACTTCCTATTGGGGATAATATATCAAGAACTGTCAGTTTTGGCTAGAAAGTTTTGGGTAACCATATGAACAGTCAAAAGTAGTGGCAAAACATCAAAATTACTAATCATCTGACCAATGTTGTTGATCTTCTATACTCTTTCATAGGATATGCTATGTGTCTCACCCTATTATGTCTATGTTATTCTTACTAGTAACTGTATTTTGTTTGTGCTAACATATATTTATAAGGAACTATTTGTAGTCAAGTGTCTACTAAGGAGTATATATTCTGAAAATAGGCTCAAGTGGTTACATTCGATGTAAATCACTGTCGATTTGTACTTCTAAGGTTTGCATATGGTATCTCGTTAAATATAGCCATATAGGTATGTTAACTCCTAGCTTTCATTTCAGCAATCTTGTTTTATCAATGGAACCGATGAGCAAATTGGTGATGAGACAATGGAAATAGTACTTGTTGGTTACATCAGGGGATTTGCGTACCTAGGTAACTAAATTTATGTTAGGGGTTTGGATATGTGACTGAGCATATAATATTTTCAATAATCAGAATCAAAAAATATCTGTTGGAAGATGATATTTTCATGTGCTCGTGCTGTTTGAGTATTTATGAAATTAATGACAAAATGATAGTAATAGATTACAGCTATCCATGAGATTTATTTTATATTTAATTACTTGTTCTTTTAATCAAATTCTTACATGATAATGCAGCAAATTTCTTCGACCGATGTTTAAATACTCAGACCAAGATAATTCAGTTGCAGAAGCTTGCTTGAACTTACCAGCTTATAGCTATCACCAGGTTTAGCCCCTGACAAACATATCAGCGAAATTGTTGACACTGTGTTTGAACTTGAGTAGAGCTAATCGCTATTGCTTAGAGCAGACTGCCGAGATATTTGGAGCACACAAACAAGTATGTATGTGCTCCAAATATCTCGGCCGTCTGCTCTAAGCAAGAGCGATTAGCTCTACCCAAGTTCAAACACAGTGTCAAGGATTTTGCTGATATGTTGTCATCATGGGTTGGCAATGACTGTTGCCAGTGGGAAAGAGTCCACTGTGTCAAAGTAACTGGGAAAGTTAACAGCCTTCTTCTCAGAGGACATCAAGGCCACAGAATTAGTGATGAATACTTGATTGGTAAACAGGTCATCACTTCTTTAGGAGACTTGGGGCATCTAAAGTTATTGGATTTGAGTGCTAATGATTTTCGAGGAAGCCGAATCCCTGAATTCATTGGATCCTTAAAACAGCCAGTTACCTCAATCTCTCCAATGCCTATTTTTCTGGTGTTATTCCTCCTCACATTGGAAATTTTTCAAATTTGAAAGTTCTTGATCTCAGATCAAGCACATACAGTTACACACACAGTTACAACACGCTTATTTCAGAAGATATGTCATGGATGTCTGGCCTTTCGTCACTCGAGTATCTTGAGTAAAATAGATCTTAGTAAGGCTCAAAACCGTGACATTTACTTGACGCCGTCCTTAGTAAAGCTAAGTTTGTCGGGATGTAGTCTTACAAATGCTCATCTTGGTACTCTTAGTAATTCGAGTACAACACTTGCCAACATTAAGTATCTAGATCTTGGCTACAATCATTTCAAAGGTCAATTTCCAGGCTTTTTTCAGAACATGACATCCCTAGAATTCCTGGACCTTTCATACTTCAATTTTAGCCTTTCACTGAATTCAACAAACTTTCTAAGCACGATCCATTATTTTCCAAAGATGCATTTGTCAAGATGTGGCCTCCATGACATGCACCTATCTCCCAATCATCTCAATTTCACCACAATTTCTATCATCTAACACCTGGATCTTAGCCAGAACCTAATTGAAGGCAGATTTCCATCTGCTTTAACAAACATGAGTTCTCTATTATCCCTGGACCTTGCATCAACCATGTTGAATTCATCGGTTCCTATCATGCCTAACCTTTTAAGGCTTGATCTCTCAAGGAACAACTTTGAGCATATTGAGGATGTTGGAATCTGGAGACAGTGTCACTTGAAAGAACTGGCTGTGTCAGACAATTACTTTAGTATTGAAATGACTGACTCACCAGAGGCTGCACTTAGATGGGAGCTTAAAATGTGCATTTCCTGCAGACACCTTGGGAAGAATGGTCAATTTAAGAGGCTTACGTTTATCGGCCAACGAATTAACAGGTCAAATCCCTGAACCTTTGGGAAGATTAAGATTATTAGAAGAGTTGGATCTTTCTCATAACCAGCTAACAGGTCCCATTCTGACATTCATTGGAAAGACTTGTTTCATTGAAGATGTTTTCAGTGGATTTAAACTCATTAAATGGGACTGTTCCAGTTTCTATTGGGCAACTCGCCAAACTCAAAATCTTGATATTTCTGAAAATTCTTTAGAAGGAGTAATTACTGAAGCCCATTTTGCTAACCTTTCGATGCTGAAGTACTTGTTTCCTTCTTTTAACAGTAAGTTTATATTTGTTGTTTCACATGAGTGGAAACATCCATTACAGTTGATAAGTGCTGATCTCAATTCCAGCAAAATCATAAATGGATTTCCACAGTGGCTCCGAACACAAAAGAAACTTAAAGGTTTAGGGTTGTCTAATGCTAGCATTACAGGACCTCTGCCTACATGGTTGCGGAAGATGCCTGTCATTGATTTTTTAGATCTCTCACAATAAACTCAGCGGACCTTTAACAAACCTTCCTAATGAAGAAACTGTTGGTGTATCAAATATTTTTTATAAAGCACTATTACTACAAGATAACCTTTTCAATGAGTCGATTCCTATTTCATTGTGTAGAAGGACTAATTTGGAATCTCTTGATCTTTCCAAAAATAGGTTAACTGGGAGAATTCCTGAATGTCTTGGAAATATGCGAAACTTGCATACCATGCAATTTAGCTCAAATCAATTATCTGGTGTCATTACCACAACCATCACTGTTAAGTTGGCTAAACTTGAACGACAATCATTTCGCTGGTGAGCTTCCTTGAGAATTGGGAAATTTACGAGAATTACATATCTTAGCTTTGGGTGATAATGGGTTTTCTGGAAACATACCTGAATACAACTTCACTAGAAGTATTCCTCGATCTTTGTGCAGTAATTCATATCTTCAGATTTTGGATGTGGCACGCAACAACTTAACGGGGCCAATCTCATTGTCTAGGAAAGTTGAATGGTATGATTACCGGTAGCTCTTTTGAAAATTATTCTCATGAGTTAAGGCATGAAGAAAATCTTATTTAGGTGATGAAAGGTGTCTCTCTTGAATATACAACATTCCAATATGTCATTAACATGGACCTTTCAAGCAATAACCTTGTCGGAGAAATACCTGTTGAGCTTATGTTGCTTTCTGCATTGCTGGGTCTCAATTTGTCTAATAATCATCTCAACGGTGGCATTCTAGACAACATTGGAAACATGAAGGCGTTAAATTCTCTTGATTTCTCAGGAAACCAGTTGACCGGTCCGATCCCTCTGATCCCTCCAAGTATTGCAGCTTTGAATTCTTTTAAGCCATTTGAATTTGTCACACAACAACTTGTCTGGACGAATTCCAACAGGAAATCAATTGCAGATATGTTACATGTTGTTTTGCCTTTTAATTATGTTGTCCTTATTAATACTGTGTTGATGATTCTCTTTATTCAAATGCATAGCTTAATCATCAAATATGTATAATGCTTCATGGTTAAGAACAGTGGTTCTCTGAATTTGAGGTATAGCTTTATTATAGATGGGAATATTTACAACCCAAAATCTAAGAACATGTATTATTGCCTATAACATTGGTTTTGATGTGGGAATACGTGAAAAATTTGTAGTGGGTGTGTGGCTTAATAAAAGGTTATAAGAAAAGTTCCTATACATTAAGAAGATATTAGCAAAATACAAGACGTGCTATGTGAGTCTTGTTGACCATTAACATCTTTTTAGCTTTACAAAAGAGAAATTTGATGAACATGCTCTTTATAGGGGGTATTTGTTTGGGCTTATATAGTGAGCTTATGGCTTATTTGGTTTTAGGTTTATGTTTTATAAGTTCATTTTTTGTGGCCCATTTCCAAACTTTTCGGCTTATATAAGGTTATCATATCATAAGCTGAAAAGTTTCAAAATAAGTCACAAAAAGTGAGCTTATGAAACATAAGCCAAAAACCAAATAAGCAATAAGCCAACTATATAGCCGAAACAAACACCCCCTTAATACTCTCCCGTAGAATAAAAAGTGTCTAATAATTGCATCTTTTGTAGAGCTATGATTTTTTTAGGGTTTGTTTGGGTGGTTGATAGATTTAAAATAGGAATATGATTTGGTATAGGTTTCAAAGAAGGTATGAAAGAGAAAATGAATAGTTCTAGTAGAAGTTTTTTGTTTTAAATTGATACAAAAATTAAATTAATATATTATTTATTATTTTGAAAAAAAAAAAAAAAAAAAAACTTTGAGAGAGTAAAATAAATAAAATTTAAAGCGAATGGAGAAAATATGTGGTTAAGATCAATTAAAAAAAAAAAAAAAAAAAAAAAAAGTGATTTTGAAATCATTAGGAGTACTTATTAGAGTTTACTAAAAGTAAATATTTAGATGTCATTACTAAATCCAAAACTCATACACGATGGCCAAATACATCTTTTTATGAGAATCCCAAACCCCGGCCACTAGTCTAAACCCACGCACCAAACTAACCCTTAGATATAATCCCAATATTTATGAAATAATTATATATAGAGTAAACGGCACACAGAATTAATGTGGTTTGTCCAATTTGGCACTAATAATATTTGTCAGCAAATATTGGCATAATCATTTCAATGAGCTTATGAGGTCAAATTTCTCATAAAAGTTTCTTATCAGGAGTGATTTTCGCAAAAAGTTAAAAAAACCATTCATTCATGAATCTAGAGTGTTCGACCTTTGGTCTTCTAGATATGTTACGGAGTATTTGCCAAAAATCTTTGGCAAGGAGGATGATTTGCCAAAATGAGTTTTGCAATTTACTAGTCTTACATATAATTTCATTTAGATTATATATAGTTTTACTTTCTCTTTATTTTATAATTTTGGTTAGTTTTATATTTAGAGTATTAACAAAAGTTACAGGCATTTTTTTTTTAAATCCTGGAAAAGAAACTTATAATGTTATCGTATTGACTCTTTTTAACAATAAAAAGTAACGCCAAAAACCTTCCACGTGGTTTGGTCAAAATTTGGTGTGTTAACCAAATCACAAGGATCATTTTTGCAATTTACTCAATGTTAACCTAATTTTCGAGAAAGATACATTTCTTCTCATTTCATTTTTTTTTACTTACAAATCTTCCTACTTGCATGATAGTCACTGGTGGAAAGATCAATAAACTAAATTGAGAGAGAACAACAACCATGACGGGGCAGTGGCGAAGCTTGGATTTTTCGAGTGGGAGGTCGGGATCTAAATTTTTTTTTTTTCTAACACTATGGGGGGTCGAAACCGAATTAAATTGGGGGGGGCGAAACCGAAAATACAGAAATTTTTCTACACGAAAACTATATACCCCTACATCGCAAAAAAAATTTCGGGGGGTCGGCCGTCCCCCCCCCCCCCCCCCCCCTATGAAGCTGCGCCACTGTGACGGGGGAGAAGGTGGCGCGCGAAGGTAGAGAATTAGGGTTGGTTCGGTGAAGGTCTTCACCCTGAAAAAGGAAAAAAAGAGAGCGAGACCTCTTTATCTATACTACATTATAAAGCATTTGAGACTTCAATTTTAAGACAAAAAACATTACTATAAAAGGAAAATTAGATAATTAATGCAAAATTTAAAAATTTAAGTCTCATTTAAACCATATAGTAACCCCTTCAATAATGATATATTTTAATACAATTGTTTATAAGAAAAGCTCATTAAACTTATAACCACCAATTTAATTCTAAAATTTAAAAATTAAAAGTGTAGCTATTTACACTATTAATAATTTAGACTTTCTACTTTTGAAAAACATATATCTACTATGTTAAAAAGTATTTGGGACATGCTAAGGAAGGTTTATAATGAAAAACATCTGCTCGCCACAAAAATAGTCACCGGGTACCTGCCGCCGCATTGCGCGGGTACCCTTCTAGTAATTATATATTTTCTTGTTTGTGTGTGTGTGTTGGGGTTATATTTGTATCAAGTGAGGTATTTTTATATGATGGGTTAGGTGGTTACCACTACAGCTGTTAGGTGGTGTGTTAGAAAGCTGATGTGTAAATAATGGGAAGGCGATCATTATACATAGCCTTAGGCCATTGAGTGTTACAAAGACAATTAAGAAGAAATATTCGTTTTCGACTGGGTGTAATGGTCACCTAACTATCACCTCTACCTCAACGCCATACCAGCTTTCCACCACACCATTTAACCCACCACTTAACAGCCGTAGTGGTAACCACCTAACTAAACACATTAAAAATACATTACTTTATACAAGCATGTCTCACAAACGGATTAAGATGTAACACCCCCAATTCATGGATGCAGCGGAATTCGAACTGGGTGTTACTTGATGGCACAATAGTCACAATAATAGAAAACGATCTCTAACCGAGTCGTATTAAAAAGATTTATCATTCAAATTATATAAATATCAGAGGTTACAAAATGAGGTCCCAAATGGTTCCATGTTTACAATGTATAATAAATGTGTTTTTGAATGATAATAAAATTTATAGCCCTCTTGAGTATCCGTGCGCTTCCGTGCCATCCTTGATCGTCATGAACCTGAAATACATGCTTGAGAGGTCAACACAAAGGTTGAGTGATATTCATAGAGTTTGTTTAATGTTTGAACACAATGTGTTGGTAGTTAAATCGTTTGAACACAATAATCGTAGTGTTTGTAGTTAAATCGTTTGAACACAATATGTTGGTAGTGTGAGCTATAGACTCACACCAATATTTGGAAAACAATGATGGGCTACGTTGTTATATGCCCGGAAAGGTTATTATACACTAAGCTTATGACACCATAACGTTAACGTGTACCAATATCGATCGGCAGATTTATCCCGGTAGGTACTTTGCTAACATACCTAAATCTCAAATATTAATGCATTTGTTTGAACTTAGTCAATACAAATGGGATTCGTCAATCCCAATAGGCCTATTCACAATATTTGCGCTCACTATTGCTAGTGATTAAATGGTTCATAATAAGGGATCTCGGTTTAGCAAGGTTGTTACTTAGTGATAATAAAACATAGTCGAATAACATACAGTAGAAAGCATTGTGTTCGAGTAGAAAATAATAGCATGTATTCCCCCCAAGGGTTTGTAAAACATTGAAGTAATGTAAAGTGGGGCTATGAACTCACCTTAAGTAAGATAGCAAGTAATGAATGTAACGGTTGAATCGTGAAGGTTTCTACGAGCAACCTATAATCGAATGTTGCGACTTAGGTTCGGAGTAAGAAATATGTAGTAGTGCCAATATATATATCTTGCATTTAGTCCATGATGTGGTATGATGTATATTGTATGTCCTTGAAAGAAAAGATTCATGAAACATGTATGTTTTGTATATCGTTTACTACCGTTCGGGCCGACATAATTCAGAAGTCATGTTAGTAAGCGTTCGAGGAGCCAGGACACTTTAATTCGTAAATCCACAACTCATCTCGACGGCTTACATAATGAACTCCTCACATGAGGCTCCCTACTATTGTAGTAGTTGATGAAATATATAGATATAAGTTTTGATCCGAAAGGTTTCATGTCCGATATTTGAATAAACTTATGAAAGTTTATTTGTACATGAAGATTGTTATTAGGGATAGTTTCATAAGTCTTGAATGACCATTTTCTCTTGGTAATATCTCATGGTTTCCTTTTAAGTGAAGTAGATCCAAATTGCTTGTTCATGTTATCGCCTAATTCATTGTTTCATGTTTACGCCTATGTAAGTTGTTATGGTCATTTCGTCATGGCCTAGCCATGACCTTTGGTCCTTGTTTCAAGGTCATGAGACACAACCTTGGCTCTAGCTATGGTGGTGGTCTTGTTTATAGGTCATAATAACTCTTGTTCCTTTTAAAGTATACCATAACTTAGTGACTTATTATATGTAAATAGCTGTTAAGAAATTGTGAAATATCTTACTCAGAAAGTGTTTTCAAGGCTCGAGCCTCTTTGTTCCTGAACGAAAACGTCGTTCCGGACAACTTTCGTGTTTTAACTTTTTGATGAATCGGATCAGAAGTGGGACTTTCAAAAAGTCAGAATGCGATTCAGGAAGGTTTAGGCAGTTTTGCTGGAAATCTTTGGTAACTTCAAATGGGCGTAACTTTTGACTCGTATACTCGTTTTAGGTGGTTCAAATTGCTATGGTTTCCTTGTTAAGTCCTCTACTGTAATATGTAATGATCCAATATCATAATTTTACCATTTTGGTCGTGGTTTTCCAAGAAAATCACTAGTTTACTTGTTTGAATAACATAAGTTACATATATGTATCAATACTTGTTTTACTCACTTTTATACATCATGGACATGATAACAAGACAATATATAGCACAAATAATATGTAAATAACATGAACATGATTATTTAACAAGAATCAAGTTAGGGTTTGGCTCACAACTTTTGGCTTTCAAAGATGAAAGGAAGTTAACATGTAAGGATAGGACTTTGATAGACTTGCTTCAACCCTTTTTCACTTCATGCAATCTTTCTACCCTTGGTATTCTTGAAAGATGGATGATGAAGGTTTAGGTGACTTGAGTGGATTCAAACTCAAGATAAATCACCAAGTATATGAGGTTATGGAAGTGTTTGATGAATGATAACCTATCTAGGGTTTCTACCTTGAACTAGCACTTGAATCTTGCATGAAACTTGAAGAGAATGAGAAAATGAGATGGTGTGGGTGTGTGTGTGATGAGGGACGGCCAAGGAGAGGGAGGAGGGTATTTATATGGCTTGGAGGAGGTTAGAAATGTTGACTAGTCCAACCTTGGAGGCCAAGGTGAACACATGGATGAAATCTAAGGCCTTTAAGCTTGAGATCAAGCCACCTAGTGTGAAAACCCCCCCCCCCCCCTTATGGCGGTTTGGAGACTTGTGGGGAAAGGGTTGGCTTTTGGATGATATTATCCAAGATATCTAGTTAGTTTTGACTCCGGGAAATGCCAATCGTAAATGATTAAGCCTCAAAACGTAAAACCGGGTGTCGTAAAATTATGGAACTTGAAAGTATTGATAAACATGTCCATATGTCCCATAATAAAATATAAAATGAGTGGTAGGATCTATCGGGTGCCAAAACCCTGCTAAAAACTGGAAACACGGGTCTAAAACGCGTAATACGTAAAATGTACGAATTTTGCGTAAACCTGAGAAAAGTAAAATGTTACTTTTCTAATAGGATAAAAATGATTTAAAATGACTTATAATGTCTAGACTGGGCTCAGTCTAGTGTCGGTTGGTATTAAATGTCTTTTAGACTTCAAACCGTAAGCCTAAAAATCACGAAAATGACTTATAACATCAAGGGATGATTTTTGGTCAATGGAGGAGGGAGAAAATATATTGACTTTTTCTAATAAGTTGAAAACTTAAATAGTCTTAGAAACGCGTTTTGTGGTCTAACGGTTAATCGCCCAAACGGTTAAGCGTGCTCATGTGAGATTAGTACAGGCTTGGGTGACCTGCCGGGAAGTCTTTGGTCATGTTTTTCTCAGTCACGATTAATTCTCAAATAAATCATGAGTGTGTCAAACATTTTTCTGATGCGGGGTCACTTAACGCGGTCGAGTTTCGTTGTACGTAGAATTTCTGAATGACGTTTTACCCTAAAATGTGTAATTCCTTAATAACTTTCACGAAAATGATCTGACGAATGTCAAACATTTAATTTGCCATGGAAATGATTTATCACTCGAGAATATCAAATAAAAATCAACTTTCGGGAAAGTTTCGGGAAAAATGAATAGTAAAAGTGAATAGTGAAATTTTTCGGGAATGGTAATTAACCTGAAATTGCGAATTGTTACATAAGATTCTCTCAAGTTCACTTTCAACTTGATAGATAAATTAGGGGTGGATTTTTTTTTTTTTTGTTAGCTAAAAGAATGGGTCCATAAACCTATTTAATATTATTTTTTTTAAATGGGACTCATTATTTTTCTTAGTTGGTCTATATTCACAAGACATGAAATATAATGCCCTCCCCAATAAGTGACTTATATAGATGTGGACCTCACACTCTTTTAGCTAAAAAAAATAAAGAAATAAATAAAATAAAAATCTATTAAGTTAAAATTAAACTTGAAATCATCTTAATCCCTCACAATATACCTTCACACACTCACAAACAACAATAATAATAATAATAACAATAATAATAATAATAATAATAATAAAAAAGTAGATATTTTTGTTTGGTAAAGTTCTTTACTAAACCAACCCCAATTCTCCATCTTTGCGCGCCATCTCCTCCTTTGTCATGATTCTTCGCGCGCCAAACCACTCCTTGACGTGTGATGATACATAACCCCGGTCTTAAAAAAAATAAAAATAAAATAAAAATGAATATTCTAAGCAAAAACAATAAAACATAACATGCATTTATTACCGTTTAATTAAACGATACATATTCATTCATGCACCAAATAAGAAACAAAAACCCATGATGTTCAAAAGAGTGTAAAAAGTACACTGTGTTTTTTTCTGCTTCTTTGAGCTGACAACAAACAAACACGCATTTAACCAACGGCACAATTTTTGTAGCCCTTATCTCATTTTCTTTTGTTTCTTGTTTACCTTTTGTTACTGTTCTATGTTGTTATAATAGCTAGGTACCTTTCAAGATAAAAATCTTAAGGGGTGTCTTGTTTTCGCTTAGAGTTTTTGACTCAGATGTGCGCGGTCTAACCGGGGTATCGTAAGATGTGCACTTATTAGGTTTGAAACCTCTTGTGAGCTTATTTTATTTTATTTTATTATTTTTTTTATATTTCATAAGTTTATTTTTCCGGCTTATGAGCTTATTCTAACTTAAATTTAGAATATGGAAAATGAGGCCACAAAATTTGAGCTTATAAGATATAAGGTGAGTCAAAAAGGCTCATAAGCCCCAAATAAGGGGGGTGTTTGTTTTCGCTTATTTCGGGCCTTTAAGCTTCTCCAAAAACTCACATTGTGCGCCCCTTTTGGGTGCCCTTCCCAAGGACCTAGCCCCTAGGGTCAAGGAGCACCTATTCCATTGACCTTTAGAGCAAGGTTGCAAAATGCGTTAGGCGCTAGTCGGGCGGTTGACCACCGCCTTAGCGCCTAGGCTAGGCGCCGCACAGGCGGATTGAACTTTTCTATATAAAAAATTTAAAATTATGTATATTTGATATAAAATCCGCATAATTTGTATATTTTTAATAATTTTATTAATGTTCTTATTATTTTTGAATATATATCTTTTGTATACATTTGCAAAATTTACAAGAAAACTATATATTATTACGGCCAGTATATATTTTTAATGGGCCAACATACCTTCAAATCTTCGATTATGTGTGTTTAATTGTGATTCTTGTGTTTTTATCAACATGAATCGTTTCAATTATAGATCCAAAGGCGTATTTTGTTAAGAGTGTGTGAAAAGAGGGGTTATTGAGTAAAAAAAAACCCCTAATTTGAAGTTTTTATAAGTGTTGACCGATTTGACCCGCCTAGCCTGATTTGACCGCCTAGCCCGATTTGACCCGCCTAGGCGGGATGTTGACCGCCTTTTGACCAAAACGCCTAATTCAACCGCCTAGCTTCAAATCGCCACGGTAAGTGACCGCCTAGCACCTAGGCGCCGCCTAGGCGGCCGCCTAGACCGCTTTTTACAACACTGCTTTAGAGTGATTGATGTTTAGCTAGGAGTTGAGATTGAACCAACCGGCAATGCTAATGGTTCGGGCTTTTTAGCTTATTTTGTTTGGCTTTTGTTTCATGAGATCATTTTCTTTCGTTTTGTGTCCGAGAGCATATGAGCTTATTTTTCCATTTTAAGTAAGAAAAAAATAGCCTTAAGAAAAAAAAAAAAAAAAAAAAAGCTAATAAGCCCGAAAATAAGGTAAAATAAACACCCCCGAAGTTGTAGCTCGAATTTAGGTCTAAAATTAGTCATTGTGCTTTTGCGGGTTGCTAGAATTGTTACCTTTGAACAACTTTAAGAGTGTTCTTCATTTTGGGATTGCGGGATTTTTTTGCTTGCTTATGCTTTTAAACAAGCACTTAAAAGATGCTTGGACTTAGAGAAATAGTATTTGGATTTGCTTATTTTGTAAGAAAATGTAAAAAAGAGCAAAAAAGAATTTAGAAATTTTCAGTCTAGTCCATTTATAATGTTTTTACGTTGAAATATGATGGTAAAAAACATAATTTTTGCTTTATCTCAAATAAGCGCTTATTGAAAACTGCTTACTTTGACCCAAAATAAGCTGATAAGCAGAAGGATGATGCAAAAACTTCAAAGTCCAAACTGCTTATCTGCTTAAAAGTAAGGATTGAGTAGTTAAGCAGAAAAATAAGCAATCCCAAACACCCTCTAAGGAAAATTTACATACAAATGGAAGTTGTAGGTTGGAGTTGAGTTGTCAAATCACGCGAGTTATCGGTATATTTCATGCTTATTGTGGTTTTAGGTTTTGTTAGAATCGTTACACTAGTACATGCAGGGACGGAGATAAAGGGGGGTCGGGGGGGTCACGTTAGAATTGCACACTTGTGCATCGTCTATAACTTTCAAGTTAAGCATTTAAGTGATTAATCCGTATCTTCATGCTCTTTCAGTGAACTGTTAAACTGGATTGCTAACATGGCGACAAGGTTGTCTCAGTCTTCGCTCAAACAGCTTGCAGTCGAGGCGATGGATGCTAGGAACAAGCTGTTACGAATGCCATCTTCAACTGAGGAGATTATCAACAATCTGCTGGTTAGTTTTGTTTTCCTTCCATATTATCACAAATCAAACGACTAAGCTTTTGTGGGCTTATGCAACCTAGAAGTCCCCTAGCTGTCTATGGATTGCAGATGAATTGATGATTTTAAATGTTGTGTGTTTTGGTTCTAGCTACTAAAGACTTGATCACTTTTTAACTCACTTTTGTATTTGTGTGATAGTTAATGGAACAAATTCTATATATGGTGCAACAATCACAATCCAGATCGGCTATTAAAGCATTGGATCCAATAATCGAGGCTCTGATGGCAAAAGAAATGTTGTGTCATCCTGATATGGATGTGAATATTTTAGTTACATGCTGCATCTCTGATGTCTTGAAAATAGTTACCCCGTACAACCATGAACAGATGAAGGTAAGGAACATTCAAACGAGCTTTTGGTTTAACTTTTGGAGACTCTTGTTGGGCATGTGGGCTAAGAAGTGATCCTAATAGGCTAATAATACTTTAGAACTATAGGACCAAGTAACTATCTTTTTCTTGTCGTTGGTGCTCAGGAGTTTTTTCAACTGGTAGTGGTGACGTTTGAGAAACTATCTTCGACATCTGATGGATGCTATACGAAAATGATGAAAGTTCTGGAAACATTAAGCAGTGTGAAATTTAAGGAGCTGATGTCTGGCTGCCTGCAGCTGGACGGACTTATAGTTCGACTATTCAAACAGTTTTTAACCGTTGCTGAGTAAGAACACTCTTTCTTTTCCAGAAATTTCACTTGTTTTATTTTCACTTATGATTTAGCAGAATGTCACCGTATTTCGTGCTTTGTTTGATGACTAGTGTAGTAGAAAAGTTCTTTAGTTATAAATAAAATAGATGAATGAAACGATAACATATTGGAATTGTATGTCATTTAGTGGGACACTTTAGAGCTCAACTGAGTTTGCTATTCTTATTCTGGCTTTAAGCTTGAATTCATCTGCTGTTGTGTCCGAGATGGAGAAAATCATGACCATGATCGTGGCAGAAAGTAAGGAGTTCCCGCATGAGCTCGTAGCGCTCCTAACTACAAGAGTGAATGAGGATAATCAGGTTATCATAATCTCGCTGATTTTCACCATAATAGGTTCTTTGTTCATCCTTAGAGTGACGTTCTTCTTGCAGATTGTTTCGCCTGTTTGTTGGGAATTAGGGGAAAAAGTTCTTAAGAACTGCGCTGCTCGTCTCAACAAACCACATCTCCCAGATATGGTACTTTTTATGGGTTCGACTTTAAATGATTAAAATAAATGTTGCTCGATAGTAATCACGTTTCACTATTATAGGTCACTCAAGTTTCAATCTTGTCTCATTGTGATCATTTCTATTCAGAA